>CM035117.1:100604070-101211570 GCA_020205555.1 Panax stipuleanatus | reverse complement strand
CTTGGCCAAGGTAGAATGAAATTAGAAAGAGGTTTCTAATTTGCATTATTTGGAGTTGTGCATTTTCTAATCGAAATACATATGATTAAATAAATTAAGACTTGACAGTAAATCCATGTCTTATATTTAATTGGGACATTGTATGGTGGAAGGATTGAATTGTATGGTAACTATTAACTCACAGGTTCTTTTATGATTAATGTTGAAATCTATATTATCTGGAAAGTCGTTGATCGCTAGGGAGGCTTATCCCTATTGTAGAATAAATGTTATTTATTTAAATAGATTATTAGTTTAATTTGTTTATTTAAATAAGATTAGAATTGTTCTAATTGATTTATTCACAACCGGTTTAATATGGAGAACCTAAAGGGTCACACCATAAAAGGAAGAAGAATTATTTAAGAAGAAAATGGCATGATAGTAATAATGCATTAAGTATAATTAATTTAATCTATGATGATAGAATAAATTAAATAGCTTAATGTTTATTATTTAATATTTTAGAAATATTAAATATAAATTAATAAGAGGAGTCTTATTAATATTATTATTATTATTATTATTATTTTAATTCTAAAGGAGTTTAGGAATTAATATAATATCAGTACTCTCTCTCAATCCTAATAAAGATTAGGATATAAATTAATTAAAAGTAATTAATTAATTAATTAAATAAAACCCTATTCTAATTGGATTAGGAGGGTTAACCTAATATCTATATAAGAGAGTCTTATATCAGAAATAAGGAATGTGAAATTTTCCAAGAGTTGGGAGTACACATATTCTATAGAGATAGAAACAAGGGTTAAGCCAATAACCCATCTTCTTGAGTTCTTCATCTTCCTTGGTGGATCACCGTTAGAGACCAAACATTTGGGTGGCTGACATTATTCATGGGAAGGAGCCTCTATCAGAGGAATCAAAGGAATCAAAGGAGTAGAACTTGTACCTGAGGAAGCTTAGATCTTCAAAGGTATAATTCCATATTCTCTCTTTTCTGTTATTGATAACAAGCACAAAGCATGATCATGGTTATGGGTTTGTATAAATTTTAAAAACCTAGTTTTTACGCTTCCGCCCTATTTATGTGATTTGATTGCATGATTGCGTTACATACAAACCCAACAGTGGTATCAGAGCCTAACTTTGTGCTAATTATCAATTTTATAATTCCATGTATGAATTGATGTGAGAATTGGATCGTTTTTTCTGGACAAAAATCATTTTCTGCAAGTTTCTGCGGCGAACGGCGCAGCTGCGCAGCCTCCCAGTTCATTACTGGCGCAGCTGCGCCGGTCTGCAAAAACTGCTGCTTCCGTCTACCTGCGCAGATGCCCAGTTCATTACTGGCGCAGCTGCGCCGGTACCTGGACAGACCCTGAAAATTGATTTTAATTAATTAAGTAAACTGTTTATTTAATTGATAAAGTTTTAAAATAAAGAAGTTTATTTTATCTGAAATATGATTTCAGAATGCTAAAATTAAAGGAGTTTAATTTGGATTTATTTTTGATTAAAATAAAAGAGTTTATTTTGTTTCAAAAATAAAATTTAGCAAAACTTTTGTCCATTAAATAACATCGATCCATATATGGAATAACATTGTTATTCATGAGATGAATGGATATTTATTGATGCATATGTTGATGTGTATGATAATAAATGGGATTGATTATGGACAATGACCAATGTGATTGGATTTTATTTTGGATGAATGCTTGAATGTATGGGTTTTATAAAATGGGGTCAGCGTACCTCGTCTTCTCTAGTTTTATTCTCGATGTAAATTCTATCTCCTTTCTATGTACTTTCCCTTGATTGCTGATCAAGGTTTCTATTTAATTTTTAAAATAAGTTAATGTAATAGAGATAGTTAGAATTATTTTGAAGAAATTGGAGACCAAGGAGCGAGGAGCGCGTGAAGAACCGTTTGTATGGAGCCCGGGTTTAAATGTAATAGTTACATTTAAAATTTAAATTCTTGCACTCCTAGGTTTGACCTTTTGGTTCACTTGGTGGCTCTAGTGAACCAAACTAGAATAAAAGTCCATAATCAATCCGGGTAGAATATAGTATTCTATATCGCATGCTAAATATTATATATATTATATTTTATGCAAACATGCTTCGCATGTGTAATAAAATGACGCGTATTTTATATATATATGTGCATGCGCGCTAAACAAGATGAGACAAATAATAACAAACCCCTCAAAGAAATAATATTAAGTCCGAAGCGTTCAAATAATATTTGGAATATCGAACGTCGCCTTCTAGCATGATAAATTAATAGAGTATTAAATATTTAATATGAGCTTGTTGTGCTATCCACAAGGCGAGTATTGCGTATTTAAGATGTTAATTAATCACATTTGATGCTTATCAAGAAAATTGAACGATCTAGTCTTGTTGTGCTATCCACAAGGACGAACATTTTTCTTTTTTGAATTTATGGAAGTGCTAGGCTGGACTTAACTTAAATCATTTTAGTTCGGATGTGCACACACTTGACCATTATGATTTAAGAGGCAAAATAAAAGGAGTTATATAGTGATGTAATTGACAAGAGTTGTCTACCTATTTATTTGTATATCGCTTGTTGTGCTATCCACAAGGTTATATACATTTGAAATGGGATCCTTATTCTCACTAGCAAATCCTTAATTAGATGTTGCCGAACTATATAAGTGAGGGTAATATAGTTTGATGAAAATAGTGGGAGATACCAATTTAAAATAAAGACCTAAATTTATTTTGGCATGCAAAGTTAATAAAATGAATGTTTGCTAAAATGTTATCTTTTCACATGCAGAATTTTAAAAATGTCAAAATCACTAATCTCACTACGAAGCATACTTGATGCAAATAAGCTTACCGGCCCGAATTATGAGGACTGGCTAAGAAATCTGAGAATTGTTCTCACTGCTGAAAAGATTTCTTATGTCCTAAATTCCACTATCCCTGAATCTGTTTCAGAAACAGCCTCTGAGGAAGAGATTGCCACTTTCAATAAGTGGCAAGATGATGCATCTGTGGCTCAATGCATCATGCTCGCATCCATGAATAACGAGCTTCAGCGTCAGCATGAAAAAATGGATGCTCCTGCTATGCTGCTTCACCTCAAGGAGTTGTATGGTGAACAAAGTAGGACTGCTAGATATGAGATATCTAAGGAGCTCTTCCGATCTCGGATGACCAAGGGCAAAGTGAACATAAAGGAACAAAAGAAATCTGATCCAGCTAGCAAAGGAATGTGCTTCCATTGCAACGAGCCGGGTCATTGGAAGAGGAACTGCAAGAAGTTTCTGGCAAAGAAGAAGCTTGGAGAAGCTTCGACTTCCAATCAAGGTTTGTTCATGATTGAAATTAATTTTTCAGAAAGTCAAAATTCTACTTGGGTATTGGATACCGGCTGTGGTTCTCACATAAGTAATAATGTGAAGGGACTGGTCAGAAGTAGAAAGCTGAACAAAGATGAGGTGATCCTACGAGTGGGAAATGGAGCAAAAGTTGCTGCATTAGCTGTAGGAACTTATTGTTTAGCAATGCCTTCGGGAAAATCCATTTATCTTAATAATTGTTATTATGTTCCGAATATTATTAAAAATATTATTTCAATTTCTGTATTGGATATGGAAGGTTTTGACGTTATTATAAAGAACAATGGTTGTTCTATTTATAAAGACGATGTTTTATATGGTATTGGAAATTTGCGAAATGGACTTTATACACTTGACTTGCAAGAAAATATATTTCAAATTAAACAAATTAAGAAAAGGAAAAGAGATGATATTAATTATACCTATATGTGGCACTGTAGACTCGGTCATATCAATGAAACAAGATTATCCAAGTTGCATAAAGATGGGCTCCTCGAGCTATCTGATTATGAATCATATCCAACTTGTGAATCTTGTCTCATGGGTAAAATGACTAAATCTCCTTTTAGTGGAAAAGGGGAGAGAGTTACAGAGTTGTTGGCATTGATTCACACAGACGTTTGTGGACCTATGACAACAAGTGCACGGGGTGGGTATTCTTATTTTATTACTTTCACTGATGATCACTCAAGATTTGGATATGTGTATTTAATGAAATACAAATCAGAATCATTTGAAAAGTTCAAAGAGTTCAGAAGTGAAGTAGAGAAACAAACGGGCAAGAGTATTAAGATACTTCAATCAGATCGAGGTGGAGAATACTTAGGCAGTGAGTTTCTCAATTGTCTCAGAGAAAATGGTATAATCTCACAATGGACTCCTCCAGGTACACCACAGTTAAATGGAGTATTTGAAAGGAGAAATCGAACACTGTTGGACATGGTTCGATCCATGATGAGTTTTACCGACCTTCCAATTTCCTTCTGGGGATATGCCCTAGAAACGGCTGCATACCTACTTAACAAGGTACCTACCAAATCCGCCCCAAAGACTCCATATGAGATGTGGAAAGGGAGGAAACCAAATCTTAAGCATGTTAAGACTTGGGGTTGTCCAGCTTATGACAAAAAGTTTGAAAATGATAAGCTACAGACTAAATCGAATAAGTGTAGATTTGTGGGATACCCTAAAGAAACCGTAGGGTATTATTTCTATCATCCAACTGATCAAAAGGTGTTTGTTGCGAAACATGCTACCTTCTTGGAGAAAGAGTTTATCCATGAAGGGGTCAGTGGGAGTAAGATATATCTTGAAGAAGTTCAAGAACCACAAGTTACCACGGACCAAAGTCAGGTACCTAACCAAGTAGAAGAACCTACTGTACCACACCATGTTCGTAAATCTGGAAGAGTACCGAAGATACCTGAGAGGTATGGATTCGTTATAGAGGATGACGATGAGGTACACATCATGAATGATGATGATCCATTGAATTACGAACAGGCTATGATTAATAAAGACTCAGGGAAATGGCTTGAAGCCATGAAATCTAAAATGGACTCCATGTATGAAAACAAAGTATGGTCTTTGGTTTCACCACCTGAAGGTATTAAACCTATTGGGTGTAAATGGATTTTTAAGAAAAAGACTGGAGCAGACGGAAAGGTAGAGACCTATAAGGCTCGACTGGTTGCAAAAGGTTTCAAACAAAGACAAGGAGTTGACTATGATGAAACCTTCTCACCAGTAGCCATGCTCAAGTCCATTCGGATTTTGCTTGCGATTGCAGCTTACAACGACTATGAGATCTGGCAGATGGATGTGAAAACGGCCTTCCTCAATGGGAAACTTGAGGAGGATGTGTATATAACACAGCCAGAGGGATTTATTTCAAAAGTTGGAACAAATCAAGTCTGTAAGCTACAACGATCCATTTATGGGTTGAAGCAAGCTTCTCGTAGATGGAACATTCGTTTTGATGAGACAATCAAAGAGTTTGATTTTATCAAAAACGAGGATGAACCATGTGTATACAAGAAGGTTAGTGGGAGTGCAGTATCATTCCTTGTATTATATGTTGATGATATATTACTGATAGGGAATGACATTCCTATGTTACAATCCATTAAAATCTGGTTATCTAAAAACTTCTCCATGAAGGACTTGGGTGAAGCATCCTATATTTTGGGGATAAAGATCTATAGAGATAGATCTAAAAGGATGCTCGGCTTATCCCAAGGAACGTACATTGATACGATGCTAAAGAGGTCTCATGCCGATGAGCCATGGAATAAAACTCTCCAAGAAACAGGCCCCAAAGACACCTGAGGAGAGAGACCGTATGAGTAAGATCCCTTATGCTTCTGCAATAGGATCTATCATGTACGGTATGATATGTACTAGACCGGATGTTGCTCACGCACTTAGTGTAACAAGCAGATACCAGTCGAATCCAGGAGAAGAGCACTGGAAGGTAGTGAAAAATATCCTAAAGTACTTGAGAAGGACTAAAGATATTTTTCTTGTCTACGGTGGGTTTGAATTAAAACTCGAGGGATTCACGGACTCAAGTTTTCAAACAGACCAAGATGACAGTAAATCTATTTCAGGGTATGTGTTTACCTTGAACGGAGGTGCAGTGAGTTGGAAGAGTTCCAAGCAGCAAACAGTTGCTGATTCAGTGACAGAGGCAGAGTATATAACTGTAAGTGAAGCTGCAAGTTGATGTTTCGGATGAAAAGTTCATTACAGAACTAGGAATAGTTTCTAAGTCTCATCTTGAATCTAAACATGTGTTGCGGCACTTTGATTAAAGAAATCATTGAAAGAGGAGAGTGTAGACTCTCAAGACAACATTGCAGATCCATTTACTAAAGCTTTAACATAACAGCAGTTTGATCGTCACTTAAAGAAGATGGGTATGAGATACCATGGCGATTGGCTTTAGTGCAAGTGGGAGATTAATAGTAGTGTGCATACAAGCCAATCATGTATGATGATAAAGCACATACTTTGTAAACAATTTTATTTATTTATTAATAAAATATTTATTTATTAAAGGCATTTAATTATCTACATGGTGCTATTTTTATAATATGTAAATAACCCATAGTTTTAAGCAATGCTTTTAGAATCATGATGTTGATCATGCTAATGAGATCTAAATTCTTAGAAAGCTTTAAAACTAAAATAGTTCCCAATCGTGGGATTACTAAAAAGGGGATTAGTAAATCCGGATAGATTGGTACATATGTTGCTTGCTCATTGGATGAGGATGACTGATCTCATGGTCATTTGTGTGGAGACACTAAAGCAAGTATGTAGGTGCTTATTGAAGAATAAGTTCACTGAACGTGACTCGCTATGGAATACTTAATGGAGTTTTACTCGCCTGTCAATAGGAATTCCTAATGTGATAGTAGTACATGTGATCTTTGGACTTGAGATCATCATAGTATCTTGTATGTAACAAATTATACTTTGACTTATTCCTTAAGGCATTTTAAGGCATATATAGGGTATGCTTGGGTGTAATGAGTTACATATGCAGATAATGAATGATCAATAAATAATCTACCACCTCTAGTAAAAGAGGAGATATGTCCTATGTGATTCGTTAAATGACAACCCAGGAATCTTTGGCCAAGGTAGAATGAAATTAGAAAGAGGTTTCTAATTTGCATTATTTGGAGTTGTGCATTTTCTAATCGAAATACATATGATTAAATAAATTAAGACTTGACAGTAAATCCATGTCTTATATTTAATTGGGACATTGTATGGTCGAAGGATTGAATTGTACGGTAACTATTAACTCACAGGTTCTTTTATGATTAATGTTGAAATCTATATTATCTGGAAAGTCGTTGATCGCTAGGGAGGCTTATCCCTATTGTAGAATAAATGTTATTTATTTAAATAGATTATTAGTTTAATTTGTTTATTTAAATAAGATTAGAATTGTTCTAATTGATTTATTCACAACCGGTTTAATATGGAGAACCTAAAGGGTCACACCATAAAAGGAAGAAGAATTATTTAAGAAGAAAATGGCATGATAGTAATAATGCATTAAGTATAATTAATTTAATCTATGATGATAGAATAAATTAAATAGCTTAATGTTTATTATTTAATATTTTAGAAATATTAAATATAAATTAATAAGAGGAGTCTTATTAATATTATTATTATTATTATTATTATTTTAATTCTAAAGGAGTTTAGGAATTAATATAATATCAGTACTCTCTCTCAATCCTAATAAAGATTAGGATATAAATTAATTAAAAGTATTTAATTAATTAATTAAATAAAACCCTATTCTAATTGGATTAGGAGGGTTAACCTAATATCTATATAAGAGAGTCTTATATTAGAAATAAGGAATGTGAAATTTTTCAAGGGTTGGGAGTACACATATTCTATAGAGATAGAAACAAGGGTTAAGCCAATAACCCATCTTCTTGAGTTCTTCATCTTCCTTGGTGGATCACCGTTAGAGGCCAAACATTTGGGTGGCTGACATTATTCAAGGGAAGGAGCCACTATCAGAGGAATCAAAGGAATCAAAGGAGTAGAACTTGTACCTGAGGAAGCTTAGATCTTCAAAGGTATAATTCCATATTCTCTCTTTTCTGTTATTGATAACAAGCACAAAGCATGATCATGGTTATGGGTTTGTATAAATTTTGAAAACCTAGTTTTTACGTTTCCGCCCTATTTATGTGATTTGATTGCATGATTGCGTTACATACAAACCCAACACTTATTCCTCCGGAAGAGACATGCTCGACCAATTCAATTCTCTACAAAAACTTAATCGAAAAGAATTGAAAGTTTGAGTTTTCGTATTTTACCTTCCGCGTTCTTCGTGTTCTTGCTTAAAGCTTATTTAACTAGCTTCCTTTATTCTTTGATTACTTGTTAATAGCTCTTCTCTCTCTTTCTCTCTCTCTCAATATAGGTGATCAAGTTAGGTAAACAAACTAATGAAAACCTAGGCTTATTTATATAGGAAATTAAAGTGAGGGCAATTTGGACATTTCTCATCAAACCTCCTCTCCACCTCTTACTATTCACACCTCCACAACCAAGTTTCTCTTGCAAGCTTGGCTATGTGGCTGGCCATGTGCCCCCCATGGGGCCCCTCATGGGTTTCCTTATGGGTTTTATGCATCTGTTGACCAATCGGTTCGACCCACGGGTTCGATTCTTGGTTCGAGCTTAGAATTTATTAAATATCAGGCCTAATCTTTGGCTTGATTTAACTTATTATTGGGCCTTAATATAACTTATCATTGGGCCTTATTCATTAGTCCAATTGGGCTTGACAATTTTCTAAGTCCAGGAGTTAAAGTTTATCAGGACTTATCGTTTTCTTATCGTATACTTCTCGTATGATATTCGTATTATATGTCGTATTAATCTTTATATTATACTCGTATCATTCACGTATAATAATCATTATTACTACACTTAAGCATTTCTTCCTTAGATTTCACTTTCCCTAACCCTTAGGGTTTTAAGTCCTTAGGCAAAAACTCCATTTGTCATAACTGAAATATTATTGGATATTCTATCTCGCATTAGAATTCTATCATTACACGTTTCTCGAAATTTCAAAAATAATTCCCGAGCAGAAATTGATGGATAGTGTTTATACAAAAATTTCTCAGAAAACTTTTATTTTTGTCTTGAAAATTCAAATCATTTAATTCTAGCTCACAGCTAGAATCCTAACCACATTCGCACATTCTAGGTCATAGAACGACCTTTAAACAGCTTACTCACAATAAACATATAATTTTATTTAATTCAAATAATCAAATAAAATTATATTCACATAATAATCCAATCTTCTAAGGCGTAACAGTATATGAAGGGGAATGAATGAGAAAAGGGACAGATTGAGAAAGAAATTTTTTATTATATAATGCTGAAACTTTTTAAACAGCTGCTTGGATTTGGTGTAGTTTTTTTCACATTATTTTATGATAAAAGTATTTTAACTTACCTTTTTTACTATTAGATACTATTAACTTGTGTGGCACACGCGTTTCGTATGTTATTTATGTTAGATTATTAATTTTAAAAACTTTTTTTTTACTATGGAGGACAAATTAGAAAGAAATTTAAATTTAGTGGGTGAAAGAAGAAATTTATAAAAATTTGGAGATATTTATTAGAAATTCATTCACATGTCAAAATAGAGCTTGTCTAAATTTGGGGGCTTTTTTGGAAATCCCATTTTGGGACAAAGCCTCAACCATGGTGGCATTATATATAGATATGTGAAGTTAATAAATAATTATTATTTAAAAGTTATTCGCTTACTATTAATGTTCATTTTTATTCCCGGACTTGGGCTTATCGCCGATACTTTAGACTTGTACAAGTGAACACACCGATAACCCAACGTTGTCATCGGAGAAACGTTTTTGGCGTAAGAATAAGAACTTACACAGGTACTGGTATATTAACAATGTAGGTTCCAAGAGAGAGAGAGAGAGGGGGCACCTTTTACTTGTTTAAGGAGCTCTATTTATTGGGGAGAGTGGATGTTGAAGTTATGGGACAAGATGTGACGACCTGGGAAATCGAATAGTCTTGTAATTAGACTTAAGAATAATTATTTAATAATATAAGTTTTTACTGATAATATTTTGTGTTATGTGTTTAAAGGTCTTATTATGACCTAGTTTGTGTTAATGTGTTAAAATAAACGAAGTAGGGTTTCGTATAAGAAAATAAATTTTTTTCGAGAAAAAAGACGTAAAAATACTATTTACGTTAAAAACACTTTTACATTTTTTTTGACTTTGCAAAGAACGTGTTAACGTTTATATGAAGAGGAAATATGAGATATCAAATAAAATTTGAAAATGAAAAATGCATTTTTTCGGCTGTGGAAAGAATTTTGGAAGTTAAAGAAGAATAATATGAGTATAATACGGAAATTATACGGTAGAAATATGAAACTTATAGGAGAAGCTACGAAGGAAGCTGTTGTCCCCGATTGGGTATGACAATTACGCGCAAGTATACGCGGTCAACAAGTAATAAATAGTAAGTACAGATATCGTTCCCACAGAGAATTAACTAATAAAAGTTCGCCAAACCACTAGCCCATAATCATTTTAGTCTTATTTCAACGAACGGTAAAGAGTTTAAATATTAAACTAGATAAGTAATTAAACTTAAACTAATTATCCTTGGAGTAAAATCAGATAAAGAAGATATGAGATCTCAATTTCTCCTAATGATTCATTTAAGTCAACATACTTCCAGTTAGGTCAAATTAATAGTCACATTTTCTTAGCCGAGAACACGAAAGTGAGAGAAGGCTATCTTTCAATGCACCTAATCCATATCATATACAATCCACAGATGATAGAACGCATATGAACACCCACATTATCTAAAGCCCTATATGTCTATGTGATTTACAAATAAATAAGGTTTAAGTCCAAGTTCTCATTTGACTACGAGCGGTGCATCGGTATATGTATATCCTAAGCACAAATCATACATTCAACGCCATGTAAACATACAATCGCCCGCTACTACGATTAGATCTAAATTCATACTTCGTCTTTCAAGTCCGTACAAATTATCACAGTAATTGGTCGCGAATCAATTAAGCCATGGAGCACAAATTGTAATAGACAATCATATAATGAAAAACAAAACCAACATGGAAGGAAATCAATATAGACTACTCATCAGGTTCCACTGAAACCTCAAAATATAAGCTAACTCATACAAGAATTAGATATACCATCCACATATTGAATAAGCATCATAAGAATTCAAATGAGAATCAAAGAGAAAATAAGGATAGAAAATGCAAATCTGATTCCTTTTGATGAAAACATGAATCCTTGATGTTCTCCAAACGTTTCAACCATCAAGTCTAATCAAACCCTAGAAAACTAACTACTTTAAACTAGCTTAATCTGCTAATCTATACAAGGAAAGTAAAGAGAAGGAAAAGAAGAACAAGAACTAGGGCTAAGCTCCCTTAAGGGGAGTATATCTTAAATGTGTAGCAAATGAGCCCTTATATGCATCCCCAGCCGAGTCTGCCTTGATGCTCCAAACAAAATCCAAGCGGCCAGCTTAAAAATAAAAGTCAACTACAAAGAAGGATCGGCGCAGCTGCGCAGGTAATGGGCATGAAGCCGGCGCAGCTGCGCAGGGGTCAGCTGCTGAATTCTGCTTCTTTTCTGCTGTATTGTTCCTGCTGCCCTTTTCTTACTCCCTTCTTGATTCTTGCTGCTCATAGCCTCTACCAATCATTCATTGCCATTACCACTTGCTCCATTCTTTTTCTGCCCATCCTCATGCCACAGCCTAGTCCCTTGCTTGGTCCCTTTTTAGCACTTTTGGATCCTTTTTAGCTCAATTTGCACCCGGAGAGTTCCTAAACATCAGAATCACAAAAGAAAGCAAAAACACATTAAAAGAACAATGATAAATAGGTTTAAGCAACATAATAAGATAGAAAATATCTGAATAAGTGGTCATGAAAACCACTTATCAAATACCCCCAAACTTAAACGTTGCTTGCCCTCAAGCAACCAAAACAAAACACAGATGCAATATAAGTAACTATAATGTATGCAAGCTACACTAGCATGAACGTGAATCCAGGTCTCAGTCAGAATTGATATTCAAATAAATTACCTGAGAAAAATCACAGGCTAATCAAACAGATAAGCTACCCAAGACAAGATCAAAAGCATATCCAAGTAAATTCAAATCTGTCAGCACTGATGTATTGTTCGTTGTGTGCCTAGCAACCATTAGACATGCTTTGGGCAAATAAATCACATACTATGCTTCTTAGGGGAAAAACAAGTTTTAAGTCAAGAACAGCAGTGAATCAGATAATTTCTAACTAAGACCATGCACTACTTAAGCTAAGAGTTCATAGAGGATTTATTATTCTTATTCTGTACACAATCGACTGTGCAATGCATAGTCCTCTCAGGCTTTTCAATGATACCCATGTAGCGAGCTTTCGACCAATGACTTCCAGACCAGACGGCCTTAGGGCGCTGGGTGTAGAGACACCGCGAGGGCTTACTTGCTCGAATATAAAAGCCCAAAGGATTCGACGTAGTCGAAGTGTTTATTCATAATCATTTTTCTTTTTCTTTTCTTTTTCTTAGGGGAGTGCATCTTACGCTCCATCTCCCTACTTAGCATGCATACCCCCTATTTCCCCCAAACTTAAGTTTTATACAGTCCAGTTATTGATATTAGATTACTGAAACTCTTTCGTTAAAACACAGATTTCCCACCAAAAGACAAGTATGTGAACATTTAAACTAAACATATCATGATGGTTACTCTATCGTGCTAACTGGCTACACAGTATTTTACAGAAAAGGATTTGCATATATGACATCATACTTAAGCTTGAGTCTCAGATCAGTTCCAAAATTAAGTGATTTCAGTTTTCTTCATAGGCTAAATAAATAACAAACCAACTGAAGCTGGATTCATGCAAAATGTCCTAACACAGTTAACTAAAACAAAATAAAAAAATTTCAATTTTGACAAATTTTAACAAAAATATGACCTGCATGCACTATATGAACAATCACAATATGCAAGATGATGCAAAATGAAATGCACTAGGCTAAATGCAAAAGTAAACCCCCCCCCCAAACTTAAAGTATTCAATGTCCGCATTGAAGGTAAAAGGGTTAAAAGGAACTCCCCTAGTCTGAATCGCCGTTGCGCTCCTCCTCAGTCTGTTCTAGAGGTGTATCTGGTGGAGGGTACTGGCTGCCTGTGGCAAAAATAAAGAATTCTATGTGTATGCCCAACTGCATGAATGCCTGAGATAAAGCCCGGGAGAACCCGGATGTGTAGGTCTGGAAGTCTGCGTATATAGAATCCATCCGTCTCCTCAGCTGTCTGATCTCCCTCTGCTGAATAGCATACTCTGCGGGAGTCGGTCCGACTGCATACTGATCCTTCTCTGGAGCATCTTCTTCGTCCTTTTCGTCTTCATCCTCATCATCATCAGCATCAGCTCGCACAAACCCCAATCCTCGAGGATGAGACTCTGCCCCCTTTCAGATAATGTATTGCTTAATGGCCTTATGATCAATGTCTCCCATCGGATCTAGTAGAGCCTCATCATCCCATACTACTCAAGCAGCTAAGCATAAGCGTGTAATCACTGAAGCATGCGGAATCCCACCTGAAGTGCTCCCTCTCATAAACCTCAACATGGATTGATTGATAATGTGTCCTATATCAATCCTTTTGTTCTTGATGATGCCATTTAGAAGGGTAGCTCTGTTAGTGGTGACGTCGGCATGATGGTTGGATGGGAGAATGCTAGCGCATATGAAGCTATACCACGCCATCACATAGCGACTCAAGGCAGTCTGTGGGAAGCTGACCTTTCTGCCTGTGCCTGCATAAGTCTTCCATTGAGTGCCTGGCCTGCATAGCTCTTTGATCAGAAGATCCAAATCAGTCTCCATCCTCTGAGACTCTACCCAATTTGTCGGGCCAAAAGGAAGAGTGTCCTTTTTGAATACTTTATTTATTGCTTCCTTTGTGTACGACACTTGTTTCCCCCTCATGTAATACACTCTGTTTTGTGTATCGTGTGCATTTGCATAAAATTCCTTTACCAGGGGTATAAGGGCTGCCAGGGGTGTGGCCGTAACTAGTGCCCAGCCGTGCTCTATAAGCTGCCTCTTCATAAGCCCGTCGGCATTGCCCGATTTTAGACCCCTTTCTCACACACAAGTCTTTTTGTCCAAAGTGTTAATATAGTAGTGTTGGGCCTTCAAATCAAGGAATCTGAAGTCGTCAAGAGCCTCATGGGAACTACCCGCACCATGATCACTTCTCGAAGGAGGAGAAGGAGGAGATGGGGTTTAGATTCGTTTCGGCATGCTGGCAGGTTGTGAGAATTTTGGACTCTGAAGTAAGCAACTATACGGAATGCACACCCAAAGTTGATCAATTAATACGAATGCACCCTAATTGGCCTTGCCTTTTAGGCTCTGAAAATTATCCCCAACTCTGTCAAAAATTCTGCCCCTAACCTCTGTCAAAAAGAATGCCCCCAACTTCTAGAAATCGCTTTGTCCGCACTGTGTATGGATTTTGATTTTCCTGCAGACTTGGTGAAGATGCACCTAATTGCAATGACAAATTTAATTGCAAGTAATCTGCCACAACCCTTCTCACTTTGTCCATTTCTAAGCCCTTAATTCTGCCAAACACTCAGTCTCTTTCTCTATCAGGACTGGAATCAAACAGTTGGAGTATACTTAGTTGAAACCCAAAAACTGCCCAAAACGAATACCAATCCTCACTGTTTTTAACAAATGCAAATCTTTGAATTCTGACCATTTCTCTAATTACCAATAAGGATTTTAGATAACTTTCCTTTTGTGGAGTGAAATTACCTTGCTAAAAGAAAATTGTGTCCACTTTCTCCAAACTCGAGCGAATGTCAATCCAAAATTCTATTTGCCTTTGGCCGAACGAGTGATGAATCCTCTTTAATTGCCTTGGATAAAGGAATTGGATATGTGACCAGCTGTTAGGGAGAAATAGAAGAGAGGCTAGGGTATTGAAGCTTTAAGCAAAGATGAAAGACTTGAATGGGAAGTTGATTCACTGAGATGGGATATTGGGGCTATAGGGTCTGTGAGTGATATACGGTTTTGTGTTGGCAAATAAAGGCTGCCGAGTTTTTAAGTTAAGTTGGGATATGAATTGAAGTGGGCCGGTTATGTTTTAAAAACTGGGAAGGGTGCCCGGTGCAGCTGAGCAGGGACAAAGAGGAATAGAGGCATAGCTGCGCCGCTTGGGAAGTCTAGATTCTGGCAAGGAAATCAGGGTGGGCGCGCGGATGGTCAGGCTTGTCTTGGCGCAGGCGCGCCAAGGCTCAGAAAATTCCTATGACTTGGATTTTAGCAGCTTCTCCTATTCACTTAACCATGGGCTTTGCTTTCAAGTGCTTAGACCTTGAAAAAGGCATACAAAAATAATAAACCACTCAATTACAACAAAAATTTATTATGATTATTAACTATTAACTATAAAGTGGAGAATTATCGTAAAGGGATAATTATAAACTGTTAAGTCCCCCAAAAATTTTATCTGTGTTCATATGCAGCCTACTTGTGCGTCAAAATTATGTTCAATAACGTTTAAGTCCCAAAAATTATATACGCATCAATGCCTAATTCCAAAAATTATAGGCAATGAACTCCTACTTCCAAAAATATTTAAAAATTTACACTAAGAATTAAACAAAGGGGAGGGAAATAAAGATAAACAATTAGAATTAAACAGGTAGGGGGAGAGAGAAATGATGGGGTGCCTCCCATCAAGCGCTGAGTTTATAGTCCGTTAGCTGGACTTTGTCTGACACTACTATCCGATCCCCCGACGATATTTGAGAACCCCTCCATCAATTAGAACTGATATGTGCTTTTGGAGGCTTTCCATCATGAGAGGCTTCGGATTTAAACTACCTAGCACATGATGTGTATATGAATTCCCCGTCCTGAAGGTAGGGGAGCTAGGCACAGCTTCTGTTGTGTCTGTAAAATGATCAGGGCACTGAGGCATAGGCCACACAATGGGTTCTTCTTCAATTATCTTTTCTTTAGACCACCATGGTTTCCAGAATACGGACTCTCTCATATCATCAAGATCCATATATGTGATGTGGCTACCAGGGGGACACGGGTGTGCAAACTTTACTGGACTGTTCAACTTCGGTGGAGAAGGCTCTTGGGGTATTGTCACGGTTGGTTCATACTTTTCCACGTCCCCAATTGTCTCCTCTACGCCCATTGCCTTCCGTTCATCCAGCTGCATGTGCACTTCTGGGTCTACATCAGTTTCAGCATCCAAGTCATAGCACCAAGTCTCTTGAGGGCCTTTGCTCACGGCTTCAAACATTTGAGGTATTGGATTTTGAAGATCTTGAGTCTGTGTACCTTGCTCAATCACTTCCTCATTCCTTAAAGCCATGCTAATTTGTTCCTCCCAATTCTGAAGATTCTCAATCGACTTCGCTTGCTCAATCAAGATCTCCTATGTTGATGCTATGGAATTTCCCCACAAACTTTCCAATCTTGCCTTTTCTGTTTCAACCTCGGAATCCATGTACTGAGTCTCACTAGTTGGATTGTTGTTGATTAGGGCTATCAAATTTTGAACATTCTAGTTTGATAGTTCCTGGCTCCTAAGCATCTCCTCTTGGTTCACTAAACTCCTATACAGGACTTCCTTTAGTGACTGTTCTTCTTATAAACATAGAGATTGATAAGTGGGGTCTGGTGCATATATGGGACTTTGCTCGCAGTATTGGTCTTGATAGCTCTGACGTGTTTGGGTGACACCCCTAATCTGGCTGATAATTGTGATAAGCCTCATTTCAGGAGTAATCACCCCCATACTCTCTTGTCCATAACTGATGCGATCCTGATGGCTTGTATAACTTCCAGCACCATAATCATAAGTACTTACTGGCTCTCAACTCTGTTGGGCTGTGACACTATCCAACTTCCTTGAGAGAACCTCTAGCTGTGCTGAAAGTGTAGCAATTGGGTCGAGTCCATCATTCCCTGTTTCCCTTGGTTGCACTTTCATTGTGTCACACCATGGATAAAAATTAAGATCCATTGTACCTGAAAAGAGAATATAGGAAGAGAATTAAACAAAATAAAAATGTTTAAATTAAGACTAATTTGATTGAAACTAATTTTGGCAAACAGATATCAAATTAATTCCCCGGCAACAGCGCCAAAAACTTGTTGTCCTTGATTGGGTATGACAATTACATGCAAGTATACGCGATCAACAAGTAATAAATAGTAAGTACATATATCGTTCCCACGGATAATTAACTAATAAAAGTTCGCCAAACCACTAGTCCATAATCATTTTAGTCTTATTTAAAGGAACGGTAAACAATTTAAATATTAAACTAGACAAGTAATTAAACTTAAACTAATTAACCCTAGAGTAAAATCAGATAATGAAGACATGAGATCTCAATTTCCCCTAATGATTCATTTAAGTTAACACACTTCCAGTTAGGTCAAATTAATCGTCATATTTTGTTAGCCGAGAACAAGAAAGTGAGAGAAGGCCATCTTTCAATGCACCTAATCCATATCACATACAATCCAAAGATGATAGGATGCATATGAACACCCACATTATCTAAACCCCTATATGTCTATGTGATTTACAAATAAATAGGGTTTAAGTCCAAGTTCTCATTTGACTACGAGCGGCGCTTCGGTATATATCTATCATAAGCACAAATCATACATTCAACTCCATGTAAACATACAATCGCCCGCTACTACGACTAGTTCTAAATTCATACTTCGTCTTTCAAGTTCGTACAAATTATCACAGTAATTAGTAGCTAATCAATTAAGCCATGGAGCACAAATCGTAATAGGCAATCATATAATGATATACAAGACCAACATGGAATTAAATCAATATAGACTACTCATCAGGTTCCATTCAAACCTCAAAATATAAGCTAACTCATACAAGAATTAGATATACCATCCACATATTGAATAAGCATCATAAGAATACATATGAGAATCAAAGAGAAAACAAGGATAGAAAATGCAAATCTGATTCCTCTTGATCAAAATATGAATCCTCGATGTTCTCCAAACGTTTTAACCATCAAGTCTAATCAAACACTAGAAAACTAACTACTTTAAACTAGCTTAATCTACTCCTAATGTATACAAGGAAAGTAAAGAGAAGGAAAAGAAGAACAAGAACTAGGGCTATGCTCCTTTAAAGGGAGTATATCTGAAATGTGTAGCAAATGAGCCCTTATATACATCCCCAGCCGAGTCTGCCTTGATGCTCCAAACAAAATCCAAGTGGCCAACTTAAAAATAAAAGTCAACTACAAAGGAGGACCGGTACAGCTGCGCAGGTAATGGCCATGAAGCCGGCGAAGCTGCGTAGAGGTCAGATGCTGAATTCTGCTTCTTTTCTACTACATTGTTCCTGCTGCCCTTTTCTGACTCCCTTCTTGATTCTTGCTGCTTACAGCCTCTGCCAATCACTCATTGTCATTACCTCTTGCTCCATTCTTGCTCTGCCCATCCTCATGCCACAGCCTAGTCCCTTGCTTGGTCCATTTTTAGCCCTTTTTGATCCTTTTTAGCTCAATTTGCACTCGGAGAGTTCCTAAACAAGAAAATCACCAAAGAAAGCAAAAACACATGAAAAGAACAATGATAAATGGGTTTAAGCAACAAAATAAGATAGAACATATCTGAATAAGTGGTCATGAAAACCACTTATCAAATACCCCCAAACTTAAACGTTGCTTGCCCTCAAGCAACCAAAATAAAACACAGATGCAATGCAAGTAACTATAATGTATGCAACCTACACGAGCATGAACGTGAATCCAGGTCTCAGTCAGAATTGATACTCAAATTAATTGCCTCAGAAAAATTACAAGCTAATCAAACAAATAAGCTACCCAAGACAAGATCAAAAGTATATCCAAGCAAATTCAAATCTGTCAGCACTGATGTATTGTGCATTGTGTGCCTAGCAACCATTAGACATGCTTTGGACAAATAAATCACACACTATGCTTCTTAGGGGAAAAACAAGTTTCAATTCATGAACAGCAGTGAATCATATAATTTCTAAGTAAGACCATGCACTACTTAAGCTAAGAGTTCATAGGGGATTTATTATGCTTATTCTGTACACAATCGACTGTGCAATGCCTAGTCCTCTTAGGCTTTTCAATGATATCCGTGTAGTGAGCTTTTGACCAACGACTCCCAGACCAGACGGCCTTAGGGCGTTGGGTGTAGAGACACCCCGAGGGCTTACTTGCTTGAATATCAAAGGCCACAGGATTCGACGTAGTCGAAGTGTTTATTCATAATCATTTTTCTTTTTTTTTCTTTTTCGTAGGGGAGTGCATCTTCCGCTCCATCTCCCTACTTAGCATGCATACCCCCTGTTTCCCCCAAACGTAAGATTTATACAGTCCAGTTATTGTTATTAGATTATTGAAACTCTTTTGTTAAAACACAGATTTCCCACCAGAAGACAAGTATGTGAACATTTAAACTAAACATATCATGATGGTTACTCTATCGTGCTAACTACTACACAGTATCTGATAGAAAAGGATTTGCATATATGACATCATACTCAAGCTTAAGTCTCAGATCAGTTCAAAAATCAAGTGATTTCAATTTTCATCATAGGCCAAATAAATAACAAACCAACTGAAGCTGGATTCATACAAAATGTCCTAACACAGTTAACTAAAACAAAACAAAAAATTTTAAATTTTGACAAATTTTAACAAAAATAACAAAAATACGACCTACATGCATTATATGAACAATCACAATATGCAAGATGATGCAAAACGAAATGCACTAGGCTGAATGCAAAAATGAACAACTAATACCCCCAAACTTAAAGTATTCAATGTCCGCATTGAATATAAAAGGGTAAAAATGAACTCCCCTAGTCTGAATCACCGTAGCCCTCCACGTCAGTCTGCTCTGGAGGTGTGTCTGGTAGAGGGTACTGGCTGCCTGTGCCAAAAATTGAGAATTCTATGTGTATGCCCAACTGCCCGAATGCCTTAGATAAAGCCTGGGAGAACCCGGATGTGTAGGTCTGGAAGTCTGCGTATGTAGAATCCATCCGTCTCCTCAGCTGTCTGATCTCCCTTTACTGAATAGCATACTCTGCGGGGGTCGGCTCGGCTGCCTACTGATCCTGCTCTGGAGCATCTTCTTCGTCCTCTTCTTCTTCATCCTCATCATCATCAGCATCAGCTCGTACAAACCCTAGTCCTAGGGGATGAGACTCTGCCCCCTTCCAGATAATGTAATGCTTAATGGCCTTATGATCAATATGTCCCATCGGGTCCAGTAGAGCCTCATCATCCTATACCACTCCAGCAGCTAAGCATAAGCGTGTAATCACTGAAGCATGCGGAATCCCACCTGAAGTGCTCCCTCTCATAAACCTCAGCATGGATTGATTGATAATGTGTCCTATATCAATCTTTTTATTATTGATGATGCTATATAGAAGGGTAGCTCTATCAGTGGTGACGTCGGCATGATGGCTGGATGGGAGAATGCTAGCGCATATGAAGCTATACCACGCCTTCGCATAGCGACTCAAGGCAGTCTGTGTGAAGCTGACCTTTCTGCCTGTGCCTACATAAGTCTTCCATTGAGAGCCTGGCCTGCATAGCTCTTTGATCAGAAGATCCAAATCAGTCTCCATCCTCTGAGACTCTGCCCAATTTGTCAGGCCAAAAGGAAGAGTGTCCTTTTTGAATATTTCATTTATTGCTTCCTTTGTGTACGACACTTTCTTCCCCCTCACGTAATACACTACGTTTTGCGTCTCGTACACATTTACATAAAATTCCTTAACCAGGGGTATAGGGGCCGCCAGGGGTGTGCCTGCAACTAGTGCCCAACCGTGCTTTAAAAGCTGCCTCTTCATAAGCCCGTCGGCATTGCCCGGTTTTAGCCCCCTTTCTATCACACAAGTTTTTTTTGTCCAAAGTGTTAATATAGTAGCGTTGGGCCTTCAAATTAATGAATCTGAAGTCATCAAGAGCCTCATGGGAACTATCCGCACCATGATCACTGCTCGGAGGAGGAGAATGAGGAGATGGGGTTCGAATTCGTTTCGGCATGCTGGTAGGTTGTGAGAATTTTGGACTCTGAAGTAAGCAACAGTACGGAATACACACCCAAAGTTGATCAGTCAATAGGAATGCACCCTAATTGGACTTACCTTTTCAGCTCTGAAAATTATCCCCAACTCTGTCAAAAATTCTGCCCCTAACCTCTGTCAAAAAGAATGCCCCCAACTTCTAGAAATTGCTTTGTCCCCACTATGTATGGATTTTAATTTTCCTGCAGACTTGGTGTAGATGCACCTAATTGCAATGACGAATTTAATTGCAAGCAATCTGCCACAACCCTTCTCACTTTGTCCACTACTAAGCCCTTAATTCTGCCAAACACTCAGTCTCTTTCTCTATTAGGACCGGAATCAAATAGTTGGAGTACACTTAGTTGAAACCCAAACACTACCCAAAACGAATACCAACCCTCACTATTTTTAACAAATGCAAATCTTCACTGCCCTACCCACTACTTTGAATCAGTAATGAAATGAACAAAAACTAACCAGAAGCTTCTTTCGACTTTAATCAAACAGGTTGAGTTCTCTCAGCTCAATCTTTGAATTCTGACCCTTTCTCTAATTACCAACAAGGATTTTATATAACTTGCCTTTTGTGGAGTGAAATTATATTGCTAAAAGAAAACTGTGTCCATTTTCTCCAAAATCGAGGTAATATCAATCCAAAATTCTCTTTGCCTTTGGCCGAACGAGTGATGAATCCTCTTTAATTGCCTTGGGTAAAGGAATTGGATATGTGACCGGCTGTGAGGGAGAAGAAGAAGAGAGGCTAGGGTATTGAAGCTTTAAGCAAAGATGAAAGACTTGGATGGGAAGTTGATTCACTGAGATGGGATATTGGGGCTATAGGGTCTATGAGTGATATACGATTTTGTGTTGGCTAATGAAGGCTGCCGAGTTTTTAAGTTAAGTTGGGATATGAATTGAAGTGGGCTGGTTATGTTTTAAAAATAGGGAAGGGAGCCCGGTGCAGCTGCGCAGGGACAAAGAGGAATAGAGGCGCAGCTGCGCCGCTTGGGAAGTCTAAATTCTGGCCTGGAAATCAGGGCGGGCGCGCGGATGGTCAGGCTCGTCTTGGCGCGGGCGCGCCAAGGCTCAGAAAATTCCTATGACTTGGATTTTAGTAGCTTCTCCTATTCACTTAACCATTGGCTTTGCTTCCAAGTGCTTATACCCTGAAAAAGGCATACAAAAATAATAAACCTCTTAATTACCACAAAAATTTATTATGATTATTAACTATTAACTATAAAGCGGAGAATTATCATAAAGGGATAATTATAAGCTGTTAAGTCCCCAAATATTTCTATCTGTGTGCATATGCAACCTACTTGTGCGTTAAAATTATGTTCAATAACGTTTAAGTCCCAAAAATTATATACGCATCAATGCCTAATTCCAAAAATTATAGGCAATGAACTCCTACTTCCAAAAATATTTAAAAATTTACACTAAGAATTAAACAAAGGGGAGGGAAATAAAGATAAACAATTAGAATTAAACAGGTAGGGGGAGAGAGAAATGATGGGGTGCCTCCCATCAAGCGCTGAGTTTATAGTCCGTTAGTTGGACTTTGTCTGACACTACTATCCGATCCCCCGACGATATTTGAGAACCCCTCCATCCATTAGAACTGACATGTGCTTTTGGAGGCTTCCCATCATGAGAGGCTTCAGATTTAAACTACCTAGCACATGATGTGTATATGAATTCCCCGTCCTAAAGGTAGGGGAGATAGGCACCGCTTATGAGGGCACTGAGGCATAGGCCACACAATGGGTTCTTCTTCAATTCTCTTTTCTTCAGACCACCATGGTTTCCAGAATACGGACTCTCTCATATCATCAAGATCCATATCGGTGATATGGCTACCAATGGGACACGGGTGTGCAAACTTCACTGGACTGTTCAACTTCGGTGGAGAAGGCTCTTGGGGTATTATCACGGTTGGTTCATACTTTTCCACGTCCCCAATTGTCTCCTCTATATCCATTGCCTTCTGTTCATCTAGCTGCATGTGCACTTCTGGGTCTCCATCAGTTTCAGCATCCAAGTCATAGCACCAAGTCTCTTGAGGGCCTTTACTCACGGCTTCAAACATTTGAGGCATTGAACTTTGAAGATCTTGAGTCTGTGTACCTTGCTCAATCACTTTCTCATTCCTTAAAGCCATGCTAATTTGTTCCGCCCAATTCTAAAGATTCTCAATCGACTTCGCTTGCTCAATCAAGATCTCCTTTGTTGATGCTATGGAATTTCCCCACAAACTTTCCAATCTTGCCTTTTCTATTTCAGCCTCGGAATCCATGTACTGAGTCTCACTGGTTGGAGTGTTGTTGATTAGGGCCATATGATTTTGAAAATTCTGGTTTGATAGTTCTTAGCTCCTAAGAATCTCATCTTGGTTCGCTAAACTCCTATATAGGACGTCCTTTAGTGACTGTTCTTCTTGTAGACATGGAGATTGATAAGTGGGGTCTGGTGCATATACGGGACTTTGCTCGCATTATTGGTCTTGATAGCTCGCTGAAGAGTTTGGGTGACACCCCCAATCTGGCTGATAATTGGGATAAGCCTCATTGTAGGAGTAATCACCCCCATACTCTCTTGTCCATAACTGACTGGATCCTGATGGCTTGTATAACTTCCAGCACCATAATCATAAGTACTTGCCGGCTCTCGACTCTATTGGGCTGTGACACTGTCCAACTTCCTTGAGAGAACCTCTAGCTGTGCTGAAAGTGTAGCAATTGGGTCCAGTCCATTATTCCCTGTTTCCCTTGGTTGCCTTTTCCTTGTGTAACACCATGGATAAAAATTAAGATCCATTGTACCTGAAAAGAGAATATAGGTAGAGAATTAAACGAAATAAAAATGTCTAAATTAAGACTAATTTGATTTAAACTAATGTTGGCAAACAGTTATCAAATTAATTCCCCGACAACGGCGCCAAAAACTTGTTGTCCCCGATTGGGTATGACAATTACACGCAAGTATACGCAGTCAACAAGTAATAAATAGTAAGTACAGATATCGTTCCCACAGAGAATTAACTAATAAAAGTTCGCCAAACCACTAGCCCATAATCATTTTAGTCTTATTTAAACGAACGGTAAAAAGTTTAAATATTAAACTAGACAAGTAATTAAACTTAAACTAATTAACCCTAGAGTAAAATCAGATAATGAAGATATGAGATTATAATTTCCCCTAATGATTCATTTAAGTTAACACACTTCCAGTTAGGTCAAATTAATCATCAAAATTTGTTAGCCGAGAACCAGAAAGTGAGAGAAGGCCATCTTTCAATGCACCTAATCCATATCACATACAATCCATAGATGATAGAACGCATATGAACGCCCACATTATCTAAACCCCTATATGTCTATGTGATTTACAAATAAATAGGGTTTAAGTCCAAGTTCTCATTTGACTACGAGCGGCGCTTCGGTATATATCTATCCTAAGCACAAATCATACATTCACCGCCATGTAAACATATAATCACCCGCTACTACGATTAGATCTAAATTCATACTTCGTCTTTCAAGTCCGTACAAATTATCACAGTAATTGGCCGCGAATTAATTAAGCCATGGAGCACAAATCGTAATAGACAATCATATAATGATAAACAAGACTAACATGGAAGGAAATCAATATAGACTACTCATCAGGTTCCATTGAAACTTCAAAATATAAGCTAACTCATACAAGAATTAGATATACCATCCACATATTGAATAAGCATCATAAAAATACAAATGAGAATCAAAGAGAAAATAAGGATAGAAAATGCAAATCTGATTCCTCTTGATCAAAATATGAATCCTTGTTGTTTTCCAAACGTTTCAACCATCAAGTCTAATCAAACCCTAGAAAACTAACTACTTTAAACTAGCTTAATCTACTCCTAATTTATACAAGGAAAGTAAAGAGAAGGAAAAGAAGAACAAGAACTAGGGCTAAGCTCCCTTAAGGGGAGTATATCTGAAATGTGTAGCAAATGAGCCCTTATATGCATCCCTAGACGAGTTTGCCTTGATGCTCCAAACAAAATCTAAGCGTCCAGCTTAAAAATAAAAGTCAACTGCAAAGGAGGACCGGCGCAGCTGCGCAGGTAATGGGCATAAAGCCGGCGCAGCTGCGCAGGTGTCAGATGCTGAATTCTGCTTCTTTTCTGCTGCATTGTTCCTGCTGCCCTTTTCTGACTCCCTTCTTAATTCTTGCTGCTCATAGCCTCTGCCAATCACTAATTGCCATTACCTCTTGCTCCATTCTTGCTCTGCCCATCCTCATGCCACAGCCTAGTCCCTTGCTTGGTCCCTTTTTAGCACTTTTTGATCTTTTTTAGCTCAATTTGCACTCGGAGAGTTCCTAACCATGAAAATCACAAAAGAAAGCAAAAAAACATGAAAAGAACAATGATAAATGGGTTTAAGCAACAAAATAAGAAATAAAATATCTGAATAAGTGGTCATGAAAACCACTTATCAGAAGCTTATGGTTTATGGGAGAAGCTAAGGAGAAAACTTAGGAGCTAAGTCTTGGTAGATACTTTGTGGCTTAATAACCATTTTACCCTAAGCCTTGCCAAGCTTATAAATAACAAGCCATTCTTCTTCATTCCTTACCAATTCACCTAAACCAAGAGAAGAAACTCTTGCAAAATTAAGAAAGAAAGAGAGAGAGAGATAAGTGATCGGATTGGTAGGAGAAAAGGAAGAAGAAGATTAACAAGCTAATCATCTAGCAAGCATAAGTAAAGAAGAAGAGAATCAAGAAAAGGTAACAACAATAACTTTAGTTTTATAACTATTTTCAAGGCTTTATAATTTAGTATTGCTTTGTTGGTAGTTGTTGTTGTTGTTGTTGTTGTTGTGAGATGGATCATGAAGGATCTGGAGGAATAAGGATGAGATTAATGAACTTAAATTACCGGTAAAATGTATGGAAAGTGAAAACAAAGCTAAAGAAATGAATCGACTGAAGAAAGTATGAAAATGGTATAAATAGTTATTTATCGGACTAGTTGATGTTATAGTTCGTAAACAAATAAATGAAGTCTAGGGAGGAAGAAATGTACTCGTATGAGTTACGGAAATGTTCCAAGTGGAACGGAATTAAAATAAGCTATAACGAAGTTATGACAAAAATTATAGTAAAAGACATTAAAAGCCGAAAACTTAGTTTAGTACGACTTCCAAAAAAACTTAACGGTAGCTAAAACTTCCAAAAGACTATATTTTTCTCGAAGTTTTGTAGAGTGTAATAAAAATGAGTCGTACGCTCAAGAATGAACTCGTTCGGATTTCGAATGAGTAAGTTACAAATTTGCAAAAAATAAGCGTAAAGAATGTTAAGTGGAAAATTAGCTCAACGAATGACATTTGAGCCAAATTTTAGGCTTGTTAGAGATTTGGGAAAGTTATTTTGTCAGAGGAAATTTGAAGAGGGTGTTGCAAGCTTTTCAACGCCTCAAGAACAGACTCATTCCGATGTCGGGTGAGAAAGTGCGGAAGTAGGTGCGGGAAGCATTGCACAACACTTATAAATTTAAAGCTGAAAATCCAGTCTGGCGTCGCAGCACTGGTTTTCTAGTTCATTTGGGCCTCGCAGCACCCAGGCGCAGTAGGGGGTCTATATGGCGGGGTTCCAAAGTCATTTTGGGCGCCGCAGCGCTGGTCCATGCCAAAGCCTAGTGATAAATTTTGAAGTATACAAATGTTGGAGGCATTTTCGGGGAAGTGTTTCACATGCGATGTACATATTTTGTGACACGATACCCAGTCTTATAGACGTGATTTATCATAACATTTCGATTTTATTATCAAAGGAACATTAAGAAGTATAAACAAAGATAAAATTAAATCGTCATAGAGGACGGGTATAGTAGTCAGGAAGTTCTTAAATGCCGCGATACTGGGGAATACTCTTGGAGTGTGGTCGCATAAGTTAGAATACAAAAGTGAATCATAAAAGATAATAAGATTATAAAAAGGGACTTTGAAATAAAAGTCTCAGCTATTAACGAAGTTAAGAGAAGAATATACCGGGTGTATAAGTTTGGATACGTTGCTTCAAGTTATAAAACCGAGCATCGTAAATTACAAAATAGGTTAAAGTAAGATCAAATAAACTAATATGAGGGCCAATATATGACTAATTGGTATGTGGTTCTTATATGATATATAGGGCTTCCGAAATGCGATATAACGTAAGCTGTAAGCAGCGCTTAAGGCAAGTTTCCTATCCTTTATAGAATTCAATTGTGTGCAAATTTCTTTAACTTACTTAAAATGTTGTAACTGAATAAGTTTCTATCTATGTGCAAATGTGCTATATTTGTACAAGATGTTTATTATGAATAGTGCTATGTGCCAATATTTTATACTTATGTGCTTTAAAGATGAATTGTTCTGTGATTGAATTGTTCAAGTTATAAGAGTTTTATTTAATCATGAATTGCATTAAGAATAAGTCTATACTGATTATTTCGGCTGGACAAATGTTAAGATGGTAATTGAGTTTAGGGTGTATGTACAATTGTTCTTTTTAATCGGTTGCTTATAGTAACTGAGTTAAGCAACTCCTTTGTATGGACAGAGGTTTAAGATAAGTTAGGAAACCGATCTAGCTTACTGTCAAGACAGTGTAGATGAGACGGCAAACAAATTCATTAGTTTTAGGTGGGGAGCCACTCAGATTACTATATTAATAAATGTTGAGAACTAAGTTTGTGTTGTATTTTTTTATATATGTCGAAAAGGTGATTTTTTTCACATATGTAGTTGAAAGTAGTATGCACACAAGCCAATCATATTTGATATGATGTAAGATATACTTTTTAATCTTATTCATTTAACTATTAAACAAGACTTTATTTATTAAATGCATTTTACTTTATCTACATGGTGCTGTTTTATTAAATGTGATAAACTCATAGTTTTAAGCAATGCTTATAGAATCATGATAATGATCATGCTAATAAGATCTAAATTTTTAGATAGCTTAAAACTAAAATCGTTCGTAATCGTTGGATTACTGATAAGTTGGTTTTATACCTACTTATCCGATATCAACTAATTACATTCGTTGCCTAAATCCCATGTTTTATAGTAGCTTTTCATACTTTTCTCTCCGTTTTGTAGCACTTATACCCAGAAACAAACTTGGTGGCATTGCAGGACAAAATGGCTTAAAGTGGATGGAAAGTGACTAGGTGGAAAGCTACAGTGATCAAAGCTTGAATGGAATGGAAGCAGTAGCAAGAGAAAGCAAGTTTCATATCTGGTGTGTTGCGCAGCTGTGCCCCAGATAGTGTTTTGCATTGCGCAGCTGCGCTAGAGTCCCTGCCAGAATGCCCTATAGAGCAGCTGCGCCCAAAATAAGCTTGTAGGAAGAGCAGCTACGCCGGTCCCTGTTTTCCCATAATTAACTTTTCATTTAAGTGTCTAATTGGAGCGTAACTTGGAGAAGGGGCCATTGGAGGTTGAGACTGATATATAGAACGTACTATTTTCATTTTTAGAGAATCCTAGACTTACTCGTATTGTATATTCCATCTTTGGGATCTATTTGAGATTGCTATTTTAATTTCTAGATTAGCTTAGATTAAATTAGGTTTTGGAGATTGAAGCATTTGAAGAGCATTAAAAATTCAGAATTGGAGTACAAGAGATTCAGATTTGTTTACATCAACTTTCAACTTCTCTTTACTCTTATTTATATCTTTTAATGTATATTCAATTATGGATGATGGATCTTATTTCTAATATGAACTAAACTCTATTTTGAGATTATAATGAATCTTATTGCTTAGTTGAAATTGATGTGCTTCTTTGTTAAGTTATAATTAATTATTAATGGATTATCTAATTTGATTTGTGTTAATTGCTTAATTGCTTAATCACCAATTACCTTGATAACCTATAGGAAATTGAGAAACATATTATGGGTTCAGATCTGATTATATTAGTATGTGTTTATGACTTCTACATGGCGATGGAATTCATGATTCATGCCTAGGATAGAGATATACCGAAGCAGCTCATGTAGTTTATTGAGAACTTAAGCTGCAACCCTTTTTAATTGTAGTTCACATAGAGATATAGTGGGTTAGTTAATTAAAGTGTTCACATTCATTCTATCATTTGTGGATTTAGTGTGATATGGGTATAGTACATCGAGAGATGACCATATTTTACTTTCGTGCTCTCGACTAATAACCCGAAGCAATTAATTAGGCTTGACGGGAAGTATGTCAATCTAAGTGCTGCAATAAGTGAAATTATAATCTCATATCTCTTTTATCTGATATAATCATTTGATAATTATTTAATTTGTTTCTTATTAATTTTAGATATAAATCATCTGTTTAAAAAGACCGAGATAATTAGAAAACTAATGCTTATTAGATTAGAATATAGTTTATTATTCTCTGTGGGATCGATACTTCATTTACATTATATTACTTGTTGACCACGTGCACTTGTGTGTTATACATTGATTTGGCATATATACAAATCTATCAATAATTACTAAAAAGGGGATTAATGAATCCGCATAAATTGGTACATGTTTTGCTTGCTCTTAGGAAGAGGATGATTGATCTCATAATCATTTGTGTGGAGACACTAAAACAAGTATGTAGGTGTTTATTAGAGAATAAGTTCACAAAACGTGACTCGCTAAAGGAATACCTAATGGAGTTTTACTTGTCTACCAATAAGAATTTCTCTAGTGATAGTAGTACAATTGATTATTGGACTTGAGATCACATAATATCTTGTGTATGATGAGTTATGCTTTGAAATGTCCCTTAAGAACCTTAAGGTATATCAAAGGGTATAATTAGGTATAATAAGTTGTATATGAAGATAGGTGAAATGTCAACAAATAATCTACCACTTCTAGTAAAAGGAGAGAATGTCCTATGTGATTCGATAAATGATAACTCTGTAGTCTTTGGCCAAAGAAAAATAAAATTAGAAATGTGTTTCTAATTTGCATTATTTAGAGTTGCGCATTAGAAAATTGAAATACATATAATTAAATAAAATAAGACTTGACAGTAATTCCATGTCTTCTATTTAATTGGGACATTGTATGGTAGAACGATTGAATTGTACATTAACTTTTCACTGAAAGGTTCTTTAATGATTAATGTTGAAATCTATATTATTTGAAAAATCGTTGATCGCTAAGGAGGCTTACCCTTATTGTAAAATAAATATTATTTATTTAAATAAATTAAACACTTTAATTTATTTATTTAAATAAGATTAGAATTATTCTAATTTATTTATTCACAGCCGGTTTAATATGGAGAACTTAAAGGGTCACGCCGCAAATGAAAAATATTTATTTATGAAGTAAATGGCGTAGTCGCAATAATATGTTAAGTATATTTAATTTATGCTATGGAAATAGAATAAATTAAATAGCTTAATATTTTTTATTAAATATTTTAGAAATATTAAATATAAATTAATAAGTGGAGTCTTATTAATATTATTACTTTTATTATTATTTAATTTCTAAATGGTTTAGGAATTAATTAATAAGAGCAATCTCATAAATTCTTAATTAGATTGAGAGTTTAATTAATTAAAAGAGTTTAATTAAATAAAATCCTATTCCTAAATAGTTTAGGAGGGTTGCCTATATCTATAAATAAGAGAAGTATTATTATGGGTTAGGGTTACACAACGAGATATACTTTTAATAGTTGGGAGAGTACTCACATATTCTCTAGAGAGAGAAAACTAGTGTTTTCTAATACCCAACTTCTTGAATAGATATTATTTCTTGGTAGATCACCTCTAGAGGCCAAACAATTAGGTGACTTGCATTGATCAAAAGAAGGAATCTAATCGGTGTTATTCAAGGAGAACACGAAGGATTTGGAGTTGAACTCGTACCTGAGGAAGCACGGTTCTACGAGGGTATGATTATGATTCTCTATCTCTTTCGTTTAATTGATAATTGAGCACAATGATGATCATAATGATGGTTTGTAAGAAAAATTTTAAAATTCAATATTATCGCGCTTTCGCTATATGTATGCAATTTGATTGCATGTCCGCACTATATATAAACCTAACAAAAGAATGCAAAAAACAAAGTCACGTAACGAAAAACAAGGGTAGGGGTCTAGAGAACCTAATGTAGCAGTTCATAGATTTAATAATAGGGGCATTTCAGAATAGAAACCCCAAGAATGTTAATGTAAATGTAATACTCGTGAATTTTATAAATAATATTAATATTGATATTAATAAAAGTGTGAATATTTATTTTTATATAAATGTTTATATAGCATGAGATGAGTAACTCAATTTAATTAAATTAAATTTATGATAATTGAGAAAATGTGGAGAATTATGATAAGCTCGTGAAATGCCTTGTGTGGCACGATGAGGGAAATTATGATGGTTTAATTACATTAAAGAATGAAGGAATTTATAAGTGAAGGATTAATTAGTATAATATTGTTAATCAATTGTTATTATGAGTAATAACACAATAATGAGTAATGATTAATTAATATAATAAGGTTAATGTTTATTCAATTAATTGCTATGTGCAATAATATGTAATGACAAATCCTAGGTTATAAAGTGCCTACACATATTTAAAGTATAATGGGGTGTGACACTACAATGTAACTATATAATATATAAAACTATATAGTAAAATTAAAAGAACCATATAAGTACATAAATGAGCTTATGTGACAATATGTTATGTATGGATACATTTAAATGTGTACCTTGTGAAATATTAAATTAAACTAAATAAATAATTGTTATTTAATAATTATTTCAATAAGTAAGTATGAATTGAAATAATAAAGTTTATGATAATATGGAATGATAGTACTCAAATAAATTATATTCGGTAGTATCAAATGTACATGAATTATATAATGATGTATGTATATATCCCTAACTTATTACAATGTTATAACATTAACCCATTAAAATAACATTGTGACATAAAAGAGAATTAAACCTAGGTATATATATATATATATATATATATATATATATATATATATATATATACATTTGTGTAGTGGTACATGCATATTAAACCTTAGTATTGGTTAGCCAATTGCAAATGCTGAAACTCTAAACATACATTGTCCCAAAATGAGTGTCTCCTTCTCACCAGTCACGTGTATAGGCCAATGGCCTATCCCCTTCATTTCTCATTAATATAGCAAATGATGAAGAGGGGAGTGGGTTGAGGTGGTGGTTGGCCACTATTTCACCAACTTATGGATACCCATCATCTTCTTCCTTCATTTCTTGGTTTGATTCCATGGACAAAGCTTTGGCATGGCTATTGAATTCCTCTATAAATAGCAAGCTCCTCCTCTCATAATCAAGTTGCTAAATTGTTGGTTAAGTTGATATAGAGAGTGAATTGAGAGAGAAATCAAAAATTGGGAACAAGTTTGCAATTCAAGCTCAAAGAGGTATAACTCTTACCTTATGTTCTTAGTTTTGAGTTTGATAAATTCATAGAATTGCATGAATTAGTTAAGGATTGATATGAGGAATGATGTTAGCATGTTAATAAGAGTATATATACATGTTATATATGCAATGTGGTTAAATTCCAGCATATTTCATAAAGTATGTTGGAGTTAGTTTTGAAGCTCTGCAATTGTAGAAGGCTTTCTGGACTGGAACCGGGGTTGTGCAGTCGCGCCACTCCCTAGTACAAACACGGCGTGGCCACGCCGATATGTAAGAGTGAAATTTGATTTTTGTGTTTTTTGAAATGTTGAGCATGCTAGTTTAACTTAATTATGCCTATTTAGGCCCCTGACATGATAACGTAGGTGGCCTTGCATGGTATCACCTACCTTAGCTCAGTTTTAAACTGTTCTAAAAGAAACTTAGAGTTTTCAAAATACAAACTTGATAAACTAAGTACACTTTAAGTTCTGAACTTGTGAGTATGGTTATGTGGTTAAGTTATGTGTGTACATGAGTATGATATACAGCATGTAAAGTTACTTTGCATGCTTGGTTGGTTTAACATGGGATTTTCAAAAAAACTTAAGAGTTTGAAAACTAACGATGCTAATAACTACCTTAGGTCTATTCTGAAATTTATGACTATTATGATAGGATATCGTATGCATATAGACATGATTGACATGTATGCCTAATTAGCCATGAACGTTGCAAACTAGTCGAGCATAGTTCAAATGAGTTTTAAAGAAGTAAAACTATGTTACTTTGAAATACATGACTAGGATGACTTGAACAGGTATGACTGAGGTTTATTGACCTCATTGCATATGTATAATGGCTAAACATGAGAAGCCCTTCTAATTGATCACGTTAAGTTTGCTAGATGGAAAGTTGATAACGAACTATGTTAAAAGAAAGATATAAAATTGAACTTAATCATGAACCTCATAACATGTATGTGTTTAATTTACATACCAAGTATATATATTCGACTTATGTAACTAATGAAAATACATATATGCGTAACTATATTACAATAGGGTATCTTAGTTCGTGAAGTGTTGATAACCTATAGGTTGATAAACTACGCATAAGGCAAGTATTCGAACCTTACTTATTATTGAGCAAGTTCCCTAACCCTTTTTACTTTACATATTGTATAAATCCGAATTGTTGCCATATCAAACAAATATTTGTCATTATTCGAACATCGACTTTATATCTTGATGTTGTTGCAAGCATTGAACTTATCGTTCCTAAATGCATTACAAAAGTTGTCTAAGCCATTTAATTCGGCTAGACTAATATAGTATGTTAGAAAGCTTTCCAAACCAATTGACTTGCTGCAGACTCTTATAATTCTACTGAGATGAACAACCCTCATAGAAGGGAAAAATTATATACAATTGTCGAGAAACTGACGTGCGCACATGAGTACGATTAAATGTTATGCATTACGTATAGTACTTTAGGCTGATCACCTGTTATACTTATTTTTATTGGATTATCAGCATATTACTGTTAATTCTAGTAAAAGTTCATAGTCCTTAGTGACTGCTCAGTGTCCATTATTCTTGAACCTCGAAATGGTTAAAACTTTGAATCTTGTTAATATCTTTCTGTCCATACCTACTATTATTGAGAATTATTGATACTTCTTGAAATTCTTGAACTATCATTTACTGTTGTACCCTTGGGATTTGAAATCTATATTATTCACCCTTATTGCTATATTACTTGCTGAGAAAACTTGTTGCTCATTCTTGCTTTCCCTAAAAACATTTTAGTTAAGGCAGAGCAGTGCGGACCCTTGGGCACTGATAAGGGCAAAGGCAAGGCTACGGCGTAGCTTTGTATTCATTTAGAACTGTTATGATAATTGTAATAAGACCTAATTCGTATTATGTACTAGTTTAGTTTAAGTTATGTATTAGCTATGTTTTAGCTATATATAAGATGTTGGAGATTGTTTCAAGTCACGAGATCGTGGGACCCTATTAATTATATTAAATAAATATAAATTATTCTATTATTCCGTTGCATGAGTTGTTATGAAGTTATTAGAATTTAGAAAGTTATGAACCAAATTCAAAACGCGAGTGGTCCGAATTTGGGGGTGCCACAGGTTGGTATCAAAGCCTTAGTTATAAACCTTAGGAGCGAGAGTCCTTAGATTATAAATTTTGAAGAACTTAGAAGATAGAAGGAGATGAAACTCATGTAGAGTTTTCCTAGAGAGACTTAGTGTGTTATGAAATATAATTTCATTATATACAATAAACTTAAGTTTTATTTAACAGTCTAATGGAGTTTGTTGTTTGTTGTCTTATGTTTGTGGTTGTAGGATGACAAACATGAGAGGACCTAGTAGAGTGGCAGAGGAGGAGCCCCGAGATATACATATCATATATGAGGTACCTTTAGTAGCTGAGCCTGTGCAGGAAGTTGCAACGTCCGAGTTTGACGACGAGGACGAGATTGAGGTGGAGTCTGATCCAGAGGAGGAACCTATGGAGGACGAGCCCATGGAGGACTCGAACGAGGCTACGATCTAGGAGCGGATGTTGGGAGAGTACGAGGAGTGGATCTTAGAGTTAGACTGTAGAGTTTAGGAGCTAGAGGCTGAGGTTCAAGAGAGGGAGGCTGAGTTCCAGAAAATGAGGGACGAGGACCACCAGAGGAAGTTAGCGATGTAGGATATGGAGGTGGAGATTGCTTATCGAAAGGAGGCAGGGATTTAGATGGGGACTCTTTTCCATCGCTCGGTATCTAGGAATGTGGACTTGGCAGGAAAACTAGAGGAAGTTAAGCATAGAGAGTTGAGCGAGAAGGCGGAGAATGAGGCTCTCTATACTCAGCTCGAACTGGAAGTGATGGAGAGGATCCACTTCGAGGAGAAGTGGGAAGGAGCTAATGATAGGGCAGAGGATCTAGAGGATGAAGTAAGATATAAGAAGAGGAAGATGAACAAGATGGGTTATATTTTTTGCTCGGCCATAGAGAGGGTGATTGATGGTGTGTATCACTACCCGACGGAGCATAGACAGACCCGACATACTATGAGCAGGGAATTGATGGCGTACATATCACAGATAGAGTACAAGAGCGTCGTGGAGCGCAAAATGTTGTTATGAGACCCATTAGCCTAGTGGTAGTTATAGTAGAAGTTCCTTTTATATGATGTATATATCGTGATGTAATCCTAATCATTTGTATAAGATATGGGATAGTTGTAAACCCCGAGTAGGCTTATGTTAGAGGCGTAGTATGTTAGTGTTTTCCCCATCTTTTGTGATATAAGGGGATATATGTTGACATTTATAGAAGTATGCTAAGGATGATCATATTAATGTAATGATTTTGCATATGAATATAAATAATCTTATTTCAGAAACGTGTTATAAAATTTATTTCCTTTAACATTTGAGAAATGTTTAAGTAATATAATTAGATAATAAAAATGAAATTTTGTGATGCAGATAATGGCACCCAGACGTAAACTAGCTGCACCAGAAGAGTCTGTTAACAATGAGATGGAACAAGTAGACTCGATCCAAAAACTAGTGGACTTGTTAGGAGAAGCCCTTCAGGGAAGGAACAATGAACCCGTTCACCCCAATCCCCAAACGATGCTAGTTACGAACTTCAAGGACTTTAGGAGCGTAAAACCTCCAGAGTTTGAAGGTACTATCGATCCTACCAGGGCACAAATATGGATCAAGGAAATAGAGAAGGCCTTCACCATCGCTCGTGTGGGTGAAGATCAGAAGATAGTGTTTGCTACCTACATGATGAGGGGCGAAGCAAACTACTGGTAGGTGGCAAATCAACAGAGAGCGGGAGAAGGGACTGTAACATGGGATAGGTTTAAGACTCTGTTCTTCGAGAACTATTTCCCGAAGAGCATGAAGAATGTAATGGAGGTAAAATTCCTAGAACTTAAGCAAGGAGATATGACGGTGGCGCAATACGCGACTAAGTTCAACGAGCTATCCTGATTTGCAGAACACCAGGTAGGGGATGAAGAAAGGAAGGCCAGACGTTTTGAGCAAGGACGGAAACCTTGGTTTTTCAACAAGGTGTCGGTTCTCCAGATTGATTCTTTTACCACGCTGTTAGAAAAGGCTATTATTGCAGAGGGAGGTAGTGAAGCCCTAAGTTAGTATAACAAAGAGAATAAGGGTAAAAACACTAGGGGAGAAAGCCGTGGAGGAAGCAGCAGCGGGGGAAGTAATCTAGGAAAAATAAAGTGGGATAACAACAATAACAAGAACACCAATCAAATGAGAAGTTTTCATGGTGGGTTTAAGAAAAGGGCTGAGGGATGCCCAAAGTGTGGGAAGAATCACCAGGGTGAGTGCTAGAAGAGGCGTAGTACCTGTTATAACTGTGGCCAAGAAGGACACATTTCGCCCAACTACCCGATGCTAAGGAAGATCAGGGGTTGTTTCGCTTGTGGCTCAACTGAGCATTAGATTAAAGATTGCCCAAAGAAGGGGAACTGTGACACCCCAAAATCTAGGTTCTCTAACCCCGATTCGTTCATCATGATACAATACAAATATCCACCTCAAAACAACATACAATAACTAAATGCGGAAATATAATAAAATGTATGTCATTCATTCAAATGGTGTTACTAGTCCCAAGATTCGATAACCTAAATACAAACATACAAACATACCCTAGAATGGTCATTAGGGTTCATATTACATAACAGTAATTTAATTAAACATAAAGATAAAGTCTGCTCCTTACAAACTAATCCTACATCTTCTCTTTACCCTTGTCTTTCCCTGAAGTCTCGGGCTTAACTGCAATATAAGTCTTCATATAGCAAGAATGAGCAACAAGTTTACTCAACAAGTTTAAATACAACAATAAAGGATATATTATGATGAATAGAAAATATCTGACAATGAATTCAACAATATGAATATCGAAAGCAAGAATATTTATTGCTTTTAGAATAATTGATAGTCAAGTAGACTTCGAACTATAAAACTCCAATGGAGTCAATAGCTGATTGACCCTTTGGTTACTGGCTACAGAATAAGTACTTGAGGGGATCAGCCTCGCGTATGCCATGTATATGCATAACATTCAACTCTGCTGTTTGTATCTTATATTAGATACCTGCTACTCCCTTATAATATAAGGGTGTTCTTTCAGTCTAAGAATCCTTACCATCAATCAGTTTGGATAGCTTTTATAAAATTTCATATACCTGTCTGACCGAACAAGGGTTCAGACTCTATCTGACACAGTTCAAGAATTATAGAACTTTAAATGATGTACAAGTCCAAGACTGTACGAACTCAAGTGCCCCAAGTGCGAATAACAATAATATCAATGTGGAATAATTGTAAAGTAATTACACCACCTAATAGCATGCTTGGAAATAAAGTTCAAGCTTTAAATAATTAACTGCCAATACGATAGTAACCTGCTCAATTCAATATGAGAAGGATAGGAAACTTGCACGATAAAGTGTGTAAGGTAGGGAACTTGCATTTAAATCAAGTGAAGTTTAAGAAACTCGCTTATAACGTTCCTTGAGTAAAGTAAACACAAGGATAGGATACTTGCCTGTTTGTTCAGCTATGAATAAGTTCTAGCTTTAATTAACTTGCGTCGAAACGACCTAACATTAATAAGTCGGCCTTTCGATTAGCATTATAAACTAATATAAGTCTATACTTATAATAATCAACTTATCGTATAAGTTTATCACATAAGATCTCGTTCAATATCAAACATACCATTTATAGCATCATAACATGTTAACTGTTAAAATCAGACTTTAAACAAATTGTCTGGACCTGAAAGTGTCCCGACGCAACTCTAGCATGCAACTACTGACATTAAACCAATGCACATGCTTATCAAGTTATAATTTCTCATTCGAAACTAGCATACTCTTCCTAATCCAATTCAAAGTCATATGTTTTCATGCCGGTAAACCTTAAGTTACACAAGTTCATACTACAACGATTCACTACTCCGGTCATATTATCTCATAACGAGACTAAACAATACTTAATATGCGTGCTCGGGTATACTACACACATATATTTTAGTCACATAGTTCATAATTCATTTTCTATGATTAGGCATGCATATGTGAAATTTGTATATGAACAAATGATGGTCATGTTAATATGTCTATAGGTATAATGAACTTTAATACACATGCTCGCATGATCATAATATCATTCACATGGTAATCGACGCTATTTAGTTTTCTCATTTTAAGTATTTTTTGAAAAGTATACTAAGTCCACTAAGTACATGCAAAGCACCTTGACATATAACTCATATGTATTTGAAACATATATCAAAGCCACATAAATGTTCTCATATGGTCAGAATCTAAGAGACTCAAGTCTTGGTCAAGTTTGTTTTCAAAGTTCTTAAGTTTCTCCTTTCAAAACCTTTAAATCCATCAATCTCGTATGCTAACATGTTTAACATTTTAAACATGCATTTCAAGTTAATATAACCCTACTATTATGCTCATAATATCATAATACACATACTCGATAGGTTCATAACAAGTTCACTTTAGAAATTTCAAAGTTCATATTCGAAATTTTAAGTTTTCTTTTAAATCATATGCTTTCCTTCCCCAATATATGTGCTAACATGGTCACATGCCTCATGCTACGCCAAACTACTCATATATGCATATGAATTCAGTTCACATACTTGCTCCAACGAAACATTACATGATAGTCTGAACCGAAATCAAAAAGAAGCCAAAAATTCTGCAGCAAGCCCTAGGCAGCTGCGCATCTGGTCAGTTCAAAACTGGCGCAGCTGCGCCGGTAGCAGTCCAGACACAGACGCAGGCTGCTTCGGTAGTTTCTAGCCCAACTCATAAAATTTCATACCAAATTCATTCCAGCCATCATGCAATACATTTCTAATATTGTAGTAAACTAGCATAGCATCTAATAAGCATACTCTAATCAATTAAACCATGCTCAATTCAAAATCAAGAATTTAGAAATATTACAGAGAATGAAAGAATATGAAATGGGAAATAGAGATTATACCTCTGTTAATGGAAACTGAGTTTACTTGATACAATGATTCATCTATAATACTCCCCCCTAACTTAATTGAATCTCCCAGCAATTGAAATGAGAAGAAGATAAGTTCATTATATAGACAATTTCTTACCCGGTTCATGCTATTACTTATAAATCCAACCCATTAGAGAACAATATTGCACAATGGGTAACAAGAAGTTGGTGAGGAGTAGTTGAATTACACTATTATGCCCACTCCCCATGCAATGATCCCATCTATGTTGCTGAGTTTGACAGGGTAGGAGTAGGCTAGCTTATTATTTGTTCACGTGAAGGAGAAGAATGAGCTCATATTATGGAATAAGCCAAACTCAGCAATTGCAAGGTGTGTATAATATATGCCCACACTTAAGTTTATATTAACTACACTTAGATAATATAATAATATATATACACATAGTATATATATAGGTTATATATAATTATTCCATATACATTTAAATAGGTGTTACAATGCTATCTCAATTAATAAAATAATGTATCAAGTAGGTATATACATACCAATCATATAATCCATGTACATTTTCCTTAATACCAGTTATAAAGTAATTGGGTATTATCATTACTTATTATCATAATCATAATAATATAATTATAACAACTTAATACAATCATTATTAGTTGATAATTGATCTTATTATATGACAATAGGGTATACATGAATGTCCACATAGTGTCCCATACCTTCAATTTACACCATCTTACTGTATAGTCCATATATGAAATATACACCACATTAGTATGTCACATTGCATTATATATAATATAGATAGCTATCATATATTTAAAGGTTTAGTATCGCATGCTTGTATAAAATAATTAGTCAAGTAAACATAATTACATATTACATTCATTACTTCTTACTCATTAATTATTATTTATTCATAATAATAATTAAGCAACACATTATCGATTAATTACTCAATATTAAAATTAATCACTATGTTCAATTCATGCCACTATATTCAAATAAGTGGAATATTTAATTATTAATAATCTTATCAATTCTCTGATATTAAAGCCTTAGGGTTAGTCTACCAATTTAATTTTCTCATTAGTGACTTCCTTTAATCGTTTCAGAAATTCACATAACCAAATAAGGTTTAAATAAACTCACAAAACTAACTTGTTAAAATTAAATCACATATTTAATTAATAAAGAGTTTAAAATTCATGGTCGTTACATCCCACCCCCCTTATAAAAGTTCTGTCCTCGGAATTGTAAAAATAAGGTTACTCAAATAAAAATAGATAATTCGCTCTCATTTTCTCTTCTAGCTCCCATGTAGCTTCTTCAACTGCGTGATTCCTCCAAAGAATCTTAACGGAATGAATGATCTTATTCTTTAGCTTCTGTTCCTTCCTATCTAGTATCTGGACAGGAACTTCCTCGTATGATAAGTCTTTCTCGACTTGGATAGGTTCATAGGAGATAACATGCTTGTAGTCTAGTTTATACGGCCGCAACACTGACACATGAAACACGTTGTGAATGTGCTCAAGTTCAAGAAGTAACGCCACCTCGTACGCCACTTCACCGACTCGCCTCAGAATCTCAAACGGTCCTATGAACCTAGGGCTCAACTTGCCTTTCTTCCCAAAATGAATCTTCCTTTTACAGGGAGATACTTTAAGAAAAGCATAGCTTCCTAATTCAAATTCTTTCTTCTTGCGATGCAAATCCGTATACTTTTTCTGGCGATCTTGAGCTGCTACCAGCCGTGCTCTTATCACCTAGATAATTTCTACGGTCTGCTGTACCAATTCAGGTCCCAATAGTCGACGTTCACCAACTTCGTCCCAACACAACGTTGTTCGATATTTTCTCCCATATAGTGCTTCGTACGGTGGCACTCTGATACTAGCGTGATAACTGTTGTTGTACGCAAACTCTACTAATGGAAGGTGATCCTCCCAACTACCCTTGAAGTCCATTACACAAGCTCGGAACATGTCTTCATGTGTTTGAATTGTTCTTTCAATTTGCCCATCGGTCTGCGGATGATACGCGATACTCATTCGTAACTGTGTCCCCAATCTTTTCCAAAAATTCGACGTGAATCGCAGATCTCTATCAGATACAATAGATATCGGCACCCCATATCTCGAGATAATTTCCTTGACATATAATTTAGCTAGCTGGTCTAAACTATACTTAATCTTAATCGGTAAAAAGTGAGCTGACTTCGTAAGATGATCTACAATTACGCATATGGCGTCGTGCCCTTTCTGAGTTGCCGGAAGTCCCACCACAAAATCCATCGTGATGTACGCCCATTTCTATTCTGGAATCTCTAACGGTTGTAATAACCCACTTGGTCGTTGGTGCTCTGCCTTGACTCTCTGACAAGTTAAACACCTACTTACGTATTCTGCAACCTCCCTCTTCATGTTTGCCCACCAAAAGTGATGACGCAAGTCTTGGTACATCTTCGTGCTTCCTGTGTGTATCGAGTATCTTGTACTATGTGCTTCTTGAAAAATCTCTTCTCTCAGTTCCGGTACTAACGATACCCAAATTCATCCTTCAAACCTTAGCAGTCCAGTGCTATCAATCTTAAATTTCAAATCATCACCTTCGACAATCCACTTCTTGATAATATCACAATCTTCGTCCATCTCTTGTGCCTCCTTAACCTTATCTAATAAAGTCGGGCTCGCTGTCACTGTAAATAATTTCTCATTGGTCTCCATCGGATACTTAACCTCCAAATATAGTCGTTCAAAATCTTTCACTAACTCTTCTTGAATGGTTAACTTCGATAACTTCTCTCTGCCTTTTCTGCTCAAGGCATCTGCCACTACATTTGCTTTGTCTGGATGGTACAGAATCTCACAATCATAACTTTTGATCAATTCTAGCCATCGGCGCTGCCTCATGTTTAATTCTTTCTGCGTAAAGATATACTTCAGACTCTTGTGGTCCGTATATATCTCACACTTCTCACCACACAAATAATGCCTCCAAATCTTTAAGGCAAAAACTACTACTACTAATTCCAGGTCATGAGTCGGATAACCCTTCTCATAATCTTTCAGCTGACGTGAAGCGTATGTAATAACCCTGCCATATTGCATTAGTACACAGCCAAGACCCTTCTGTGACGCATCGCTATACACTACCAACCCTCCCGTGTTATCCGGTAAAGCTAACACAGGTGCTTGACTAAGCCTCTTCTTCAATTCTAGGAAACTCTCTTCACACTTCTCCGTCCAAACGAACTTAACTGTCTTTCTAGTAAGATTGGTTAACGGCGATGCTAATTTTTAAAAATCATGGATGAAACTCCGACAGTATCCCGCTAATCCTAAGAAACTCTTTATTTCTGTCGGCGTCTTCGGCTGTTCCCAATTGATAACCGCTTCTACTTTTGCTGGATCCACCGAAACATCATTCTTGTCGATAACGTGCCCCAAAAACTGTACTCTCTGCAACCAAAACTCACACTTGAAGAATTTTGCATACAGCTTCTCTCTCCTTAATTTCTCCAACACTATTCGAAGATGCTCGGCGTGTTCTTCCTCCTTCTCTGAATACACCAGAATGTCATCGATGAATACGACAACGAACTTATCCAAATACTATTTGAACACTCTGTTCATCAAGTCCATAAATGTTGTCGGTGCGTTCGTCAATCCGAATGACATTACTAGAAACTCAAAGTGTCCATACCGAGTTCTGAATGCCGTCTTTGGAATATCCTCCGGCCACACCTTCAGCTGATGATAATCGGTCCTCAAGTCAATCTTTGAAAAGTATTTCGCCCCTTTCAACTGATTAAACAAATCATCGATCCTAGGCAATGGGTACTTGTTCTTAATGGTGACCTTGTTCAACTCTCGGTAGTCGATACAAAGTCTGAGCGATCCATCTTTCTTCTTCACGAATAAGACTGGCGCTCCCCACGGTGATACGCTTGGTCGAATGTATCCCTTATCCAATAACTCTTGTAATTGAGCCATCAGTTCTTTCATCTCTACCGGTGCTATACGATACGACGCGTTGTATACCAGTGTTGTCCCTTGTCCCAAATCAATGACAAACTCAATTTCTCTATCCGGTGGCAATCCCAGAATCTATGGGAAGACATCAACGAAATCGCTTACAATAGGTATCTGACCTAGTTCACCCTCGACTCGTCGAGTATCAACCACGTGAGCCAAATAACCTATACAACCCTTCCTAAGAAATCTCTGCGCTTGCACCATCGTCAGGCAATGAGATTGTCTCGGTGATTTACTACCATAAAATACTACCTTCGTCTTATTCGGAGTCTTAAGGCATAAAAATTTCTTATTACAATCAATAACTGCTCCGTGAACCGATAACCAATCCATTCCAAGGATTACATCGAACTCCCCCAAATGAATCAGTATCAAATCCACTCTAAACTTAAATCCTCTCAATTCGGTATAACAGTTCCTATGAATGTATTCTACGGAAATAATTTCCTTGTTCGCTACTTCTACGTTCATAAGGTGTTCTAATCTTTCACGGGGTAAGTCTAACCGTTTAGCAAATTCTTCAAAAACAAAAGAGCAGGTAGCACCCGAATCAAATAACACATATGCATCTATATTGTTGATTGGGATGATACCTGACACCACGTCCTTGGACTCCACCGCATCCTGTACGGTCATGTTGAACGTGCGTGCTGTTGGTCAGTCCATTGTTGTTGTTGTTGCGATTGCCGCTAGCTGCATTGCCATTTCTCTTCGGGCAGTCCTTAATTTGATGGTCTAGGACTCCACACGAGAAACACCCTCATTTTTGCTTGTTCGGACACTGAGGAGCCATGTGCCCCGGTTGTCCACAACGATAACAAGCGCTATTTCCCTTCATACATTCCCCGAAGTGGTTCCTCCCGCAGTTACTGCACTTCAACTTTTCTTGGCCTCTCCCCCGGACTTGTTACCTCTAGAGGATTGGATCTCCGTCCATTTATGTTTGTTGGGGTTGCTGCCTCCGCTACTTCCCCCTTTCGGTCATTCATGTCCGGTCTTCTTTTCTTATTTAAATCGAGCAATGGCTTCATTGCCTCCTTCGGCAATGATAGCCCTTTCCAGTATATCAGATAATGTCTTAATCTTTAATACTGCGACTGCTTTCTGCACCCAAGGTTTCAGTCCTAATTCGAACCTTCTTGCCTTCCTAGCCTCCGTGTCCACTTGGTGTGACGCGAATCGGGCCAACTCATTAAATTTTGCTGTGTACTCTACGACAGACATACTACCTTGTTTCAACTCTAGAAACTTAACTTCCATATCCTGTTGCGTATTCTCTAAGAAGTAATTCTCGAGAAATAGCTCCTTAAATTTATCCCAAGGAATAACATTTTGCCTGCTCGTCCCTTATTGGCCTTCCACCAATAGTTAGCTTCGCCCTTCATCATGAAAGTGGCAAAACTCGTCTTCTGTGCTTCGGCCACTCGTGCGACCTCAAACACTTTCTCCATCTCTTCTATCCAGGTTTGGGCTTCGATTGTGTCCAAGATTCCCCGAAACTCCGGTGGTCCTACCAATTTAAAATCCTTGAAGCTAGCCAAGTGATGTCCTGGCTGCCCTGCTGGCGGGGGTCTGTTTTGCATTTCTTCTGTTAACAGGTCAACGAAGTTTTGTATTGGGTCAGCATTTCCCCCTCCGTTGTTAACGGATCCTTCCTCCCTCTGGTTGCATGGCAGTCTCCTAGGTGGCATGATCTGAGGAAAGGAAGAAAATATTAGGTTTTACGTGATATGCTATTCATGTTAGCATTAAGAAGTTTAAGACGTCTATCAATCATATTTGATTCAAATAAACAACTTCAGTATCACAATAAAACTCGATGGATCTCCTCAACCCATCACTTACATACTCTATTTGAGTTTTCTACTAAGGTTATAACCTAGGCTTCGCATACCTAATGTTTATAACCTACTGCTCTGATACCAACCTATGACACCCCCAAATTTGGGTTCTCTAATCCCGATTAGGTCGTCACGATACAATACAAATATCCACCTCTAAACAACATACAATAACTAAATGCGGAAATATAATAAACGTATGTCGTTCATTCAAAAGGTGTTACTAGTTCCAAGATTCGATAACCTAAATACAAACATACAAACATACCCTAGAATAGCCATTAGGGTTCATATTACATAACAGTAATTTAATTAAACATAAAGATAAAGTCTGCTCCTTGCAAACTAATCCTACATCTTCCTTTTACCCTTGTCCTTCCCTGAAGTCTCAGGCTTAACTGCAATACCATTTATGGATTGAAGCAAGCTTCTCAAAGATGAAAAATTCATTTTGATGAGACAATCAAAAGAGTTTGATTTTATCAAAAACGAGAATGAACCTAATGTGTACAAGAGGGTCAGTTGGAGCACTGTGACATTACTAAGTATTATATGTTGATATATTACTAATAGGGAATGACATTCCTATGCTACAATTAATCAAAATAAAGTTGTCTAAACATTCCTCCATGAATGATTTGGGTAGAACATCCTAAATTAAGGATATAAATCTGCATAGATAGATTTAAAAGGATGTTCGGCTTAACCCAAGGAATGTATATTCATTATATGCTTAAGGCGTTTAGCATGGCAAACTCTATAAGGTGTCTCATAATGATAATCTATGGAGTGTAACTCTGTAAAACTATCCTCAATAAAAGAGAGATCGCATGAGTTACTATCATGTACGCAATGAAATATACGAGACTTGATGTTGATCAATCAGATTCTGAAGAAGATTACTGTAGGACAGTGATAAACATCCTAAAGTACTTAACTGACACTAAGAATGTCATCATGACACATGATGGGTCTGAATTAAACTATAGGACTAAACAGACTCAAGTTTTCAGACTAACCAAGACGACAACAAATCCACTATATGGTAAGTCGTTACATTGAAAAATGGTGCAGTGAATTGAAAAGGTTCCAAACAGCAAAAGGTTGCTGGTTTAGTGACAAAGACAAAGTATATAACTGTAAGTGAAGCTGCAAGTTGATATTTCGGATGAAAAGTTCATTATAAAACTAGGAATAGTTCCTAAGTCTCATCTTGAATCCAAACATATGTTGCGGCACTTTGATAAAAGAAATCATAGAAAGAGGAGAAATCACTATAGATAGTGAACTCTCAAGACAACATTGCAGATCTATTTACTAAAGCTTTAACACAACAACAGCTTGATCGTCACTTAGAGAAGAAGGGTATGAGATACCATGGCGATTGGCTTTAGTGCAAGTGGGAGATTGAAAGTAGTATGCATACAAGCCAATCATGTATGATGATAAAGCATCTACTTTGAAGACAATCTTATTTATTTATTAATAAAAGTATTAACTTATTAAAGGCATTTAATTATCTACATGATGCTGTTTTTATAATATGTAAATAACCCATAGTTCTAAGCAATGCTTTTAGAATCATGATGATAATCATACTAATGAGATCAAAATTCTTAGAAAGCTTAAAACTAAAATAGTTCCCAATCGTGGGATCACTAAAAATGGGAATAGTAAATCCGGATAGATTGGTACATATGGTGCCTGTTCATTAGATGAGGATGATTGATCTCATGATCATTTGTGTGGAGACACTAAAGCAAGTATGTAGGTGCTTATTGGAGAATAAGTTCACTGAACGTGACTCACTATGGAATACCTAATGGTGTTTTACTTGCTTGTAAATAGGAATTCCCAATGTGATAGTACTACAAGTGATCCTTGGACTTGAGATCATCATAGTATCTTGTATGTAATGAAATATATTTTGATTTATTCCTTAACCCTTAGGGTATATCAGAGGGTATGCTTGGGTATAATGAGTTACATATGGAGCTAATGAATGATCAATAAAGAATTTACCACTTCTAGTAAAAGAAAAAATATGTCCTATGTGATTCGTTAAATGACAACCCAGTAGTTCTTGGTCAAGGCAGAATGAAATTAGAAAGGAGTTTCTAATTTGCATTATTTGGAGTTGTGCATTTTTCAATCGAAATACATATAATTAAATAAAATAAGACTTGACAGTAATTTCATGTCTTATATTTAATTGGGACATTGTATGGTGGAAGGATTGAATTGTACGGTAACTATTTACTCATAGGTTCTTTTATGATTAATGTTGAAATCTATATTATTTGGAAAGTCGTTGATCGTTAGAGAGGCTTATCCCTATTGTAGAATAAATATTATTTATTTAAATAGATTATTAGTTAATTTATTTATTTAAATAAGATTAGAATTGTTCTAATTGATTTATTCACAACCGGTTTTATATGGAGAAAAGTGTCACATCATAAAAGAAAGAATAATAATTTAAGTAGGTAATGACATAATCGTAATAATGCATTACGTGTAATTAATTTAATCTATGGTGATAGAATAAATTAAATAGCTTAATGTTTATTATTTAATATTTTGAAAATATTAAATATAAATTAATAATAGGAGTCTTATTAATATTATTACAATTATTATTATTTTAATTTCTAAAGGAGTTTAGGAATTAATTTAATATTAGTACTCTCATTTATTCCTAATAAGATTAGGCGGCAAATTAATTAAAGGAATTTAAATAATTATTTTCAATGTGGTGGGAAGCCTAAATTAGTTAAAGGAGTTTAATTAATTAAATGAAATCCTATGTCTAATAGGATTAGAAGGGTTGACCAATATCTGTATAAGAGGAGTCTTATAATAGATATCAGTTGATGCAATTCCAATAGTTGGAGAGTACTCCTTTTCTATAGAGGATATAAAGTAGGATTTAGCCAACCACCCTCCTTGATAATTCCTCTTCTTTGGTGGATCGTCTCTAGAGGCTAAACACTTGAGTGGCTAACGTTGATCAAAGTAAGGAATCTAACCCGGAAATTCAAAGAGATCACGAAGAACAAGGAGTTGAACTCGTACCTGTGAAAGTTCGTTCTACAAGGGTATAATTCCATAACTTCTTATTTATCATTTTAAATTAATAATTTGCATAAAGGATGATATGGGTAATGGTTTTGTAGAAATTTTTAAACACTGATATACCATGCTTCCGCTAATTTTTTCAATTTGATTGCGCCCACGATTTCGTACAAACCTAACTTATTTTATGAAACTTTACTCATTATTGAAAAAATAAAAGTTTCTAATATTTTTTTCTTAGAATAATAATTATCTTTATAACTTTTTAAAAATAATATTTTATTTTAAATTAAAAAATATACATTATTTGAAAATATTAAATATAATTATTATTTTAAAAGTAATATTTTCTTTTAAAATATTAAAAATAATAATTATTTAAAAAATATATTTTATTTTAAAATATTAAATATAATTATTATTTAGTTTTTTAAAAAAAACTAATATTTTAATTTTAAAAATTAAAATTGACTATTTTTAAAATAATTATTTTATTTTAAAATATTAAAAAAATTATTTTATTTTAAAATATTAAAATAATTATTTTATTTTAAAATATTAAAATAATTATTTTATTTTAAAATATTAAAATAATTAATATTTTAAAATTAATATTTATTTTAAAATATTAAATATTATTTTTTAAAATGTTCAATATAATTATTATTTTAAACTTATTTTAAAAATAATATTATATTTTAAAATATTAAAATTTTGAGTTGGGTCAAACTGGGTCGGGTTGGGTTAAAATTGGGGCAAATGGGTCGGGTTGATGTCAAATTGGGCTGAAGGAACGAAAATGCCAACAAAATGACACTTCAAGGACCTAACTTACGAAAATTGAACTTTAAGGACGAATTTGAAAGTGGGTGGCAACTTGGAGGGACAAAAGTGCCAATCAGCCATATATATATATATACCAAATGCAACAATCATCAATACCAATTCTGAACCCCACATATAAAATATCCCAAAATTTTGCTTTCTCCACTTGATTGCCCTAATTAACCATTACTCTGTTACAAAATCAATCAAAGGTCTTATTTGCGTAGGCTTACCAATGGGATGTGTATATTGCTTCAAGTATGGCTTGATGTTACGAGTTGCACCAATTGGCTTCAAGCCACTTGTCTGTGTGAATTAGATTCGGATGAAGAATGGAGGTTGAACTTATTGTTCCAAGTTGCTTGATTTGTGGGTCATTGAAATCCCAAGTGAAGATGGATGTGGAAGTGAAGTTGTATTGGTCGAGAGGTCTTTGGAGAGGTTTTCTCTACAGGTTAGGTCTTAACTTATGTTGTGGAATGGCTCAAATCGAGTGCTTGCTTGTGTTTTAAAAAACAAGATTTCTGTATGCCCGCCGGGGTGGGGTCATTTTGCCCTTGGAGGCCCGCCGGAGTGTGCCTGTTGCAGCGCACAATGCCGTCAGGGTGACACAAGTAAGAACAAATTGGCCCGCCGAGGCGGGCTTGGGGAGACATGCTGCATTGAAATTTTTGAGTTTTTTGCAGGATGTTGACTTGAATAGACTCCCTTCATCGATTTTATGCTTGCAAAATGAGGTCTAGCTTGAATATTCTCTTTACTTGGCCCATACCTGTACCGAATTCCATTTTAATTTTCAGAACAAGCATTATAAAGAAAAGCTACTACTTATTATGTATGATTACAACTAATTAACTGCTATATATTAAAAAATGAAAGTAAACAATGGGTTGCCTCCCATAAAGCGCTTGATTTTAAGTCGTTTAGCCTGGCTACTCCCTATTTCAAACCGGCTTGGTAAGGTCGACCAGGGTCGCCTGACGATCGACGTCGACTCCCTAATAATGCTTGAGGCGTTGGCCATTAACTTTAAATGTTTTCGTAGAATCCTGGCCATAGAGTTCAACGGTGCCGTGTTGAAATACGGTTTTGATAGTGAATGGCCCCGACCACCTTAATTTCAGTTTCCCGGGAAAGAGTTTCAGCCGCTAGTTAAATGATAGCACTGATTGGCCCGGTTCAAACTTTATGTCCACTATCTTCTGATCGTGCCATTTCTTTACCTTTTCTTTATACAACTTTGAGTTCTCGTATGCCTGCAGGCAAATTTCATCTAACTCATTGAGTTGTAAAAGTCTTTTCTCCCCCACTACTGTTAGATTAAAGTTGAGTTTCTTGATGGCCCAATAGGTTTTATGCTCGAGTTCCACTGGGAGGTGACACACTTTTTCATAGACTAATTGGTATGGACACATGCCGATCGGGGTCTTATAAGCGGTCCAATACGCCCAAAGAGCGTCATCCAATTTCAAAGACCAATCTTTTCGGTTCGAATTCACTTCTTTCTCCAAAATTCTCTTCACCTCTCTGTTAGATACTTCTGCTTGGCCACTCGTCTGGGGGTGATAGGCAGTGGCGATTATGTGGTTAACCCCATACTTAGTCAAAAGTGCCGTGAAATACTTATTGCAGAAGTGACTTCCCTCATCACTGATGATTGCTCTTGCAGTGCCAAATCAGGTGAAGATGTTCTTTTGCAAAAATTTCAACACCACGTTTACATCATTTGTTGATAGCACTACTACCTCAACCCACTTCAACACATAGTCGACTGTAAACAAGATATATAAATTGCTGAATGACGACGAAAACGGTCCCATGAAATCGATTCCCTATACATCAAAAACCTCGACTTCCAAAATCATGTTAAGTGGTATCTCGTTCCGCTTAGAAATGTTGCCCACCCGTTGACATCGATCACAGTTTTTCACACACTGATGTACGTCTTTGAACAAGGTGGGCTAATAGAAACCTGCCTAGAGTACTTTCGTGGCCATTCTTTCACTCCCATAGTGTCCCCCATATAATGAGGCGTGTCATGCCTGTAAGATGCTTTCTACTTCACTTTTCGGAACACATCGCCTAATCATTCTATCGGCACACTGCCGAAACAGAAATGATTCATCCCACATATACCACTTCACATCATGTAAGAATTTTTTCTTTTGTTTACGTGTCAAATCTGGTGGGAGAATATTACTTACCAAATAATTCGCAAAATCCGCATACCACGGGAACTTGCCATGAATCAGAAACAACTGTTCATCAGGAAAAGATTCATTGATCAATACTTTGTTTGTCTCGTCATAATTCGGATTCTCTAATCGTGAAAAGTGGTCAGCCACCTGATTTTCTGTCCCCTTCCTATCTTTAATTTTAAAATCGAATACTTAAAGGAGCATGATCCAGCAAATCAGTCTCGGCTTTGCATCTTTTTTAGCCACCAGATATCGTATGGCCGAGTGATCGGTGTACACCGTCACCCTAGTTCTAACCAAGTACGAGCGAAACTTATCGAAAGCGTACACAACCGTAAGTAATTCCTTTTCAGTGGTTGTGTAATTCAACTGTGCATCCATCAAATGTTTTGCTCGCATAGTAGATGGCATGGAAAACTTTCTCGCGGCGTTGTCACAGCACAGCTCCTACCGGATAGTCACTGGCATCACACATTAACCTAAATGGCATTGTCCAATCCGGTGCAACGATCACATGTGTTGTGGTTAGTTTCTTCTTCAACTGCTCAAATGCCACTAGACAGTCTTCATCAAATTTGAAAGGTACATCTTTCTCTAATTGACTGCATAATGGTTTTGTGATTTTGGAGAAGTCCTTAACGAACCGACGGTAGAATCCAGTGTGACCGAGAAAGCTCCGAATACCCTTTACTGAGGTTGGCAGTGGTAGATTTTCTATTTTTTCCAATTTTGCTCGATCCACTTCCAACCTTTTTTTGAAACTTTATGCCCAAGTATTATCCCATCTTAGACCATAAAATGGCACTTTTCCAAGTTGAGCACCAGATTGGTTTCTACACATCTCTTCAGTACCATGACCAGATTTTTGAGGCACCTGTCAAACGACTCCCCAAATACTGAGAAGTTATCCATAAATACTTCAACACTGCGTTCCACCATGTCGGAGAAAATCAACATCATACATCTCTAAAAAGTTGTCGGTGCATTACACAACCCGAATGATATCCTTCTAAAGGTAAAGGTGTTATATGGCCATGTGAACGTCGTCTTTTCTTGATCCTCCGGTGCAATGACAATCTGATTGTATCCCGAATACCCGTCTAGCAAATAGTAATACTCATGTCCAGCTAGTCTATCCAACATCTGATCAATAAATGGCAAGGGGAAATGATCCTTCCGGGTTGCCTTATTTAGCTTCCTGTAGTCCATGCAAACCCTCCAACCGGTCACTGTCCTCATCGGTATCAATTCGTTGGTTTCATTTTTCACTACTGTCATACCACCTTTCTTTGGGACGCACTGAACTAGGCTCACCCATGCACTATCTGAGATCGGGTAGATAATTCCAGCATCATGCAATTTTAAGATTTCCTTCTTCTTTACCTCATTCATAATTGGACTTAGCCTCCGTTACTGTTTCACTGTGGGCTTACCATCCTCCTCCATCAGAATCATGTGCATATAGAATGAAGGATTGATTCCCTTGATGTCGGCGATAGTCCATCCAAAAGTAGACTTGTACTCCTGTGACGCCCCAAAATCTCTGTAACATCGATTACAGGACATGGTGCTCACGGTACAACATACATCATCATCTAACAACATAAACTCCGAATATAATAATAATAATAACTATTACATACTTATTCAGATAAAATACGAAGTCTTTACAACCTTAAATAAACTGAAACTCAAACTTAGCGTTTGTCGCTACATTACATCATATGCGGAAATATAACTTATTACATAAATAACTCTCATCATTTCATCTTAGACTTTCCCTTGTCCTTGCCCGAGCCCTCAGCATTCTCAGCCTTAACTAAAAGGTTTAAGCAAGAATGAGCACAAATTGCCCAGCAAGTATATAAAGAAGTTTGAAAACATACATCAGGAGTAAAAACATTTGAATGACTAAATCTCAACAACTGAAAGAAATATCAAGTGCTAAACAGGAATATCAACAATAAGATTTGAAAAATTCTCAATATCATACTAAAGGGTGTAAAATACCCTGAACATTACTTTCTTTCATCGAAAAACCATCAAACGATTTAACAATCAAATAGATTGCAAACGGTCTCTACAAGTACTCTAGGTGATCAGCCTATCGTACCCTACATTGTGCACAAGTATAAGTTTAAACTACATCAGCATAAATGGGACTATATGCCCGACATCTGTTTGCCCATTTATACGGGTTGTTCATCTTAGTATTCATGCGAGACCGCACCAAAGAAATTTGGATTGGTAAAAATTAAATAGATTCGAAGGATTTGAATTAAACAATTTTTTCATCAATAAAAACTAGCCAAAAACAAAGGCCAGGAAACATACTTAGAAACAGTTCTTTAAATAAATAGAACTTTAAAGCATAGCAGTTGAAGCAATAACTGAGTAATCAACAATAAAACTTGCAAGATAATTGAAGTTGTAGAACTGTACGTCAAAGGAACTTGTACGAATAATTAAATAATCACAAGCCCTAAACTTACCCTCACTACAATCAAATGAGTAAGGGTTGAATAATTTCTCAATGAAAATAGGGTTTAGAAACTTGCCTGATACATCTTCTATAGTTTAAGCTATCAACTAGTCCTTCACGTAACCTAATCACATATGTCACGTTAAGCAACTAAGTAATCCCACTCTAATTTAAAATATAATTGTTTCCTTTTATATTAATTAGATTGTTAAACCAACTTGCATTCAATCATCAATACAATTTAATTACACAAGTATGTTGCATCACATAGATAAAGGTGTTCAATATTGGAATCTGGAAAAAAAATAAATTTCTGGCATTCTGACCCTACCCGACCCGACCCGGCCCGGCGCAGCTGCGCAGCCTCAAGCCGTGTTACCGGCGCAGTTGCGCTGCCTGGCAAACCTAGAACCCATCTTTGAGTGGCGCAGATGCACAGCGTTAAGCCGTATGAACAGCGCAGCTGCGCTGCTCTTCATGCCTAGAAATTTTTTCCCTACCAAGCAGCCTACTTCCCGATTTAATTCGCACTTGCTTACAGGTTGTATAACCATGATATTTGGACACCATACACTTCATACATCATAGTATTTTAAAAAAATATCACATTCCAAAAAATAGCAAGTTAAGACCATGAACCGGCTCCCTTGAAAAGCGTGCCAGAACAGGTTCTAACACTTAGAAAATTTCTGGAATTCCAGATTTTCTGCAGACTGTATTATGAACATGCATGCTTACGAATTTCATATCTCACTCAATATAACTCTGATTCCTATGAAATTTGGACAGATTGGACTTGATACTACATAGTATTTTATAAAATTATTACATACACTAATCGGGTCAGAAAAACCATGATTCCAAGGCTCCAAAAAACCCAAAAATCATAGATTTCACTTTTAAACCAACTTTGACAAAATCATGATTTTGATTCTAGCATGCATGGGATTGTTTCCTACTGTCCAGACCACCTTTACTAGCATATATACACATGTTGCAACAATCAAACACACTAACTTTACATGATTTGATCAATTTAGCATGTTAATGGCCTTTTATCAAACATATAGCATGCATCTATGGATTCTATGATTCTCCATGTAATTGAAGCATGATCAAACCGGAATTTTCATCTATAATAGCCACATATCAGTAATCAACACCAACATAGCATCATAGAAGCAAAACAAATCATTTCCCATGAATATACTTGCATTTTCTTACTAGTTTTCTTAAAACATATTAAATGGTTTCATGCTTACCTCTTTGATGAATTTCTTCTTGTGTTAATCCGATAGAGCCACACTCCTTATGTGACGCCCCCAGAATAGGTCCAGTCAACCCAACCCATTCTGAGTCGCCAAATACATGGTACAGAGTTCAAATACAAACTTTATATCACATGGTCGTGCAAAATACGACTACACAACTGTGACTGTCAATACAAATATGTAGAAAATATTAACATTCAAACTAAGTCCTCATTACAATTATTCTCACACTATTTATTAAAAATAGTGATGACTACTACTGCTCTAACTCGGACCATCACTCTGTCCCCCGACTAGTTCCTGCGACATTCTCATTTCTTGAAGAGGACAATAGATGAAAAGGGTGAGCTCAACTAGCCCAGTAAAGAATATTATGACTAAGATAATGAAAAATAAATTATCCTTAGTCTTCAACGATATTCATTAGGTAGCATAGTAATTATCATTCTCATCTACGGCCAAAGATATTCATTAGGTAATCATTCATCTTTGCTCTACAGGCCAAAGATATTCAGTTATATCACCTTTTAGGACTGAGGATGATGAAAAATATTTTAAAGAACGAATCCAGTGAGATAAAGGACAAAGATTAAGGATTCATAATCTAATTTATCCAAGTTCAAGAATACTCCAAAATAATACTTTGTGGAGCAAAATTCAAGAATAAAGCTCAAAACTTAGATCCAATCAAAGATAGTAACCATAACAGACAATTTGGACAAATAGAAGAAAATTTAATTTTTCTGTGAATAGTGCCGTATACGTGAATAGTGTCGTATACGTGAATAGTAACCCTGACGGAAAAATAAGAATTTCATAATAAAATTCATGACAATATTTTGGCATAATGATATTGAAAAAAATAACATCATTTACGAAAGAAAATAACATCCCTTACCTCAAAAGAATAGTACTTCTGGCTGGAATATCGGATATAAGGCTGAAGAAAACTTGCACTGAATAGCAACACTCAAAGTATCTAAATACTCACAAAAATACGCTCGATATTATAGAGAGAAAATTTCTGATTCTGGTGTGATTTTCAATTCTGACCTAAGCACCCTATTTATAGGAAAAGCTTAGGATGCTAAAGTAGACTTTTGCGCCGGCGGCTTTCACCCAGCACACCTCGTGAGAAAGAAAATTCCACATTCAACAAATGACAAAAGTGGGGCCCACCATTTTATTTTAAAAAATATTTATTTTTGAAACTTCAATAATTCATAATAAATAGCTATGTTATCAGAAAAATACAAATTATATGCCCTTTTATGGGAAATTTAATTCTCTACAACTTTATAGAAGGAAGTTTTTCCAAATTCCCAATAAAAAATGGCCGAAATCCACAAACGGATGATTTTCCACACCGAAATACTAATAAAAACACATCAGCACTAATTCTTTCTTTTATATCCACAAAATAAATATTTTCTTATCATATAAATCAATAATTAATTATTCGCAAATAATATTACAGAACTACAATATTGACAACCAGGTCATTCCTGTAAGAACCCGGATTTTCAGAAATTATTAGATAAGGATTTAATAAATAAAATTCTTAAACCGTGAGATGGGTTCGAATAAAAAGATATATATGTGATATGAGGTATGTGGTATTATATTACATAAGGTAATATGGACTATGTAATATGTGTTTTTGTGATTAATGAATATATTATTAATATATATTTGTTATTTATTTTAGAGACGATTCAATTGAGGTAAAGGAAGTGGATAAATTCCTATCGATATTAAATAATTTATAGAATTATTTTATCATAGTAAGTTGGTGACATTAAATATCCTTAATGTAGAATCACCATATTCTTGTGTATGTGTACTAATAACTCGTATGTTTATAATATAGGTTATTAATAGCACTTAAGCTATCCGTGAATAGGTTTGGATAGTGAAGCATGAGTTAGTTAAGGAATTAACTAATAAGAATAAATATTGGTTAATTTAAGTTGAGAGTTATATTATGGAATAATATAATGTGAATATTGAACCTTAATTAACTAAGGTAATATGGTACAAGGTTTAATTTACTTAAGTAAAGGAGTGAATTATATATGTTGAATATATGATTATAATTAGTACCTTCTATATATTACTTAGAATGGTAATATGTGTGAAAGTCTAATGTACAAATAACGTTAATAGATATATATACGTTATTAAAGAGAAATGGAAATCATTATATCTTTAAATAAATATTTGAAGAAATTGTTTTGGGAACAATTTATAGAAAAGAAAGAGAAATAATTATTATAAAGGATATTAAAATAAATTCTAATATTGAATTATTTTAATAAAGGAGGAAATATTATTTTTGAATAATAATATTACCCTATATGTTTTTGGTATGATGTAATAAGTGTGATTAATTAATATGGTAAATACATCAAAACATATTTGCTATATATAAATAAATTGATGGAAATAAATTATTATAATAGAAAATAAACTTATTACCTATTTTCTATATATAATGTATGTACATGTGTCATACATGTAATTATTTTAGAAGATATTATATTAAGAATAATATCTTGAGACAATAAGTAAATTATTTTCTAACAATGAATATCTTTATTTGGAGAAAACATAATATTTTATGTTATGGCAAAATACATAATTCCTAATGTATTTTTAAGAAAGTTTATTAATGAAAGAAAACTAAGTTATTTCAATATATTAAATAACTTAAGTTATTATTTTATCGTAGATTTTATAATAATTAATAGAGTAAATATTAATTATTCTAGTGTAAAGGTTATACATATAATTGTTCAAGGTAGCTAAATAATTTAGCATTAAAGTGCATGTGTCACACAAACCTTATATTAAAAGAATATTAAAGTGTGATGGGAGTGATAATAAGCTTAAGGTAAGCTTGTGAGATATGCCTAGTGTGGCAAAGTGGTGGAATAAACATTCATTAAATAAATTAATGAATGAATAATTAATGGAATTAATTATTATTATTACATGAATAAATTCCTATGTGCAATGATGTGTAATTATAAGTTATATAGTAGATACATCTATATAATATGGAATGAAGTGTGACACTTCAAGAAAACTATATAATATAGGAAACTATATGATTAAGTGTAATAATAAAGTTACAATAATGGGGTGTGAAACTACTCAATTAAAATAAATTCGGTATTGTCAAATGTACATGGATTATATGATTGGGTATATGTGTGACCCTATCATACCATATGGTAATAACATTAAGTTATTAGATATAAGCTTACAAGTTAGTCCATGTGAGTGCAATAATGGTCAATTAAGTTGTTAGGGTACATGAATAGTGGTAGTTGGTGGGAGTTAGCCACCAACTTCCCTTTTTGCCCTTGGGTAATAACCATAGGAGAATAATAGCTTGATAATGAATAGAAGCCTCCCCTTTACAATTCTAGGTTGCTAAGTTCTTGATGAGTTTATATAGAAGAGTTTGTGATGCTATAGAAATCTGAGAAAGAAGCTAGCATAGTAATTCAAAGCTCCAAGAGGTATAACTCTTACTTTAAATTCGTAGTTGTGAGTTTATAAATTCATAAGAGATTTCATGAATTAGTGGAGAATTGTTATGTAAGATGATGTTAATATGTTGAGTAGAGTCTAAATATATGTTATAGATACAATATGATGGCTTTCAAGCTTGTTACATGAAGTAAGAAAAGGATTAGCTGAAGCTCTGTTTTAGCAGTAAAGCTTCTGGTTTGGAAACAGGGACGCGCGGCCGCGCGTCTCCCTAGTACAAATGGGGCGCGGCCGCGCCCTCTGCAGAAACTCTTGGTGATTTTGTGTTTTCTGGTTGGCTAAGCATACTAGTTAGACTCTAATACTTTCATAAAGGGGTCTGACATGTGTACTAAGGTTGTCATGCACATAGTGAGTTGTATTAGTTGGTTTAACATAATTTCCTAAAAGAAAACGTAAAGTTTTGAAAATGAGACTTGACGAATTTTGTGTTCTTTGAGTCGGACTTTTGAGACATGTGTAAGTGTCTTGGTTATGTGTATCAATGGGTATGAAGGTAGTTGTTGATTAATTACCTTGGCTAATAGTAAACAATTATACCTTGTTGTAGTGGAGTTTTTAATGAAAACTTAAGGTTTTATAAATGAATTTTGGCGTATATAAGTCATGTTTATATTCTGACTTTTTAAGCATGATTATATGGTTTAGATATGCATGATATGTGAGTCGAAAGTATTGAGTATACACTAGAACACATTGTTTAAATTTAAAATGATTTCAAAAGACAAACTTAGAGTTTTTGGACATATATATAGGATGTCCACGTTCTGATCATTGAGCATGTATAGATGACTTATATATGTGTTCTAATATATGAGAATCATGACTACAAGGTACTTTGCATATACTTAGTTACCTTTGTCGACTTGAAGCGATTTTTATGAAATGTTTAGAATGTGTAAGATGATAGCATCAAACACGGAGTGAGTTACATTATGATCACACGAGCATGTATATTAGGATTCATTATGCCTATAGACATGTTGACATAAGCATCATGTGATGAAACATGGATTTCACCTATGCACGCATATTCGAGAAAATGAATTTCAAAAGCATAGACTATGTGATTAAGTATACATGTGTAGTATAAGCACGAGCATGCCTACTTAATGTGTGTGTATAATATATATCTGAATGCATGATATGTTAGGACCAAACTAAGTTTATGAAATCTAAGTTCTGGTTCTGGCAGGGAGTCGCGCGGCCGCGCCACTCCCAAGCTTAATTGCCGCGCGGCCGCGCCGTGTTGCAGAGCTGCCAAGAACAGTTTGTTAACTGTCTGGTCCTAAGTTATTTTCCTTAAGGACCCTAAGGACCGAAATAGAATGGTTTCTATAGAATAAGTATGAAGGTATGATGTTGTAACATCGTGGTTATCCTAAGATAGAGTGAAACGAAACCAAGATTAGAAAACGATATACGAATTGTTATTCTATTAAGAGAATATGAAATGTATGACTGATGGATGTAAATCCATGATTATATAACTGTGTAGGAATACACGAAGTGCAGATAGCTTTAAGCAGTTAAGTCGTAGTTGTTAAACTACGAATCAGGCAAGTCTTTCAGTTCCTATTTGATATATGAATTCAATAACTGTTAGTTGAATTATATTATGCTGTGATAATGTGAACTTATATATGAATTGTATATGAGATATAAATGAGATTGAAAGTTGATCTTTGATGATATACTTGTTATGTGAAAAGTAACATGCGTAGTAAAAATAAATTGTTTATAAATGCATAACTGAGTATAATGTTGTATGCTATGTGATGCATGAAAACTGTTAGAATTGCTGAGCTGTCGAGCTCACTCTTGCAAATAACCACTTTTGCAGGTTAAGGACTTACGATAAAGACTTTGTGCTTCTTGATTGATAAAGATAGATAGTATCGAATTGAAGAAGTACTATTTAGATTATTGCTTGAACCCTGTTTAGATTCTAGAAGTATTACTTGATAGTTGTTTACACTGTTTAATACAGGTTATGTTGTAAAGATGTATTAGTTAATACATAGAGGATATCAAGTCGAGTTGTAAACGTTATACGATAACTCAAATATAATGAATCATATTTTATAATTGATTCAAGGGTTGTAATTGATTCAAGTTATGAAATCAATAAAAGATTTTATTCAAGGAGGATTGAAAAAGTTTAAATTATTCCGCATTTTAGTAACATCGAACATGATGTAAAGATGAGATCTTGGATATAAATAGAATTTATATTCTAAATTGTAATAAGTAAAGATGTATTCTTTTAGTAATGAATAAAAGATATAATAGTTTGGCGTTAGTAGTATCGTGACTGCACCGAATCCGAGGTTTCGAAGGAACGTGGATTTGGGGGCGTCACAATTCCCAAGAAATAAAGGGCCTTCCGATAAGGATTTCTCCTTACTGGCGCGCAATTAAATAACCCCTCCTAGACAGAACTTCCTTAGATATTGTCAATAATGCTATCTAATAATATTATTCAAATAATATAAATTATTGAGTTGATAATGTGAAATACTATGTAGTGACAATTATTGAATCAATAATACAAAATATCAACGGTATCAATTATTGAATCAATCATATAAAATAGCAATGTAGCAATTATTAATATAAAATATCAACGTAGCAATTATTAAACCAATAAAATATCATGCAATTATTGAATCAATAATATAAAATATTGAACAGTAATTACTGTAACAATAATTGAGTAGTGACTTCTTACGTAAGAACCAATAATTCAAAATACTGTGCACTACCGTGTGCTACTGTGCACAACGCGTATTACTGTATTTTTATCACCGGGTATTTCAACAGTTTAACCGTAACAGTTTTACCGTTATTTATAAAAAGGTTATTTCTGTCGCTTTCTATATCCGACAGTTATTCCGTTGTGGGGCCCACAAATAGCTGCGCCGTCATACGAATATTCCCCGACAATAAGAATATTCCACGACCAACCGAATATACCCCAACAACAATGAATATTTTATAACCACTTGCTCATTTTGAAATATTTGCACATTTCACCCATAACTTTTCACATTTATCAAATCAACACCTTACTATTTTGAAATAATATATAAAGAAAATTAAATCTTTATTCATAAAAGTTGGGGTCTTACAACCTCTCCTCCTTATGAACTTTCGTCCTCGAAATTGACATACGTACCTGGTATGTCGAAAAGGTGAGGATACCTCGCTTTCATTTTCAATTCCAACTCCCAGGTCATTTCCTCAATTGCATGATTTCTCCACAAAACTTTAACTTGAGGTATAATTTTCAAGCGTAGGACATACTCCTTCCTATCCAAGATCTTGACAGGTACCTCCTCGTACATTAAATCTTTGGCTATCTCGTCTGGTTCTTACTCAATAATGTGGTTTGGGTCTTTCACATATTTTACGCAACATGGATATGTGAAAAATATTATGAACACGAAACATGCTTGGAGGTAAAGCGAGTCTATAGGCCACATTTCCTACTCGGTCAAGGATCTCAAATGGACCAATGAATCGTGGATTGAGATTTCCTCTCTTGCCGAACCTCGTAACTCCCTTCCACGGAGCAACACGTAATAACACATGGTCCCCAACATTAAATTCCATGTCCTTTCGATGAAGATCCGCATAGCTCTTTTGTCGATCTTGTGCGGTTTGTATACGTTGTCGGATTATTTGAATCTTTTTCGTCGTCATACGTACTAACTCCGGTCCCAACAATGTTGCTTCACCCACCTCATCCCAGCATACTGGAGAACGACACTTTCTCCCATACAATGCTTCGAATGGAGCTACGCCTATACTTGCCTGATAACTGTTATTGTAGGAGAATTCCTCTAATGGTAAGTACTTATCCCAACTCCCTTTGAAGTCTAGAACACAGAGTCTCAATAGATCTTCAAGAGTTTGAATAGTCCTTTCTGATTGTCCGTCTGTTTGAGGATGATAAACCGAACTGAATCGTAAATTTGTGCCCATAGCTTTCTGCAAACTGATCCAAAATCGTGAACTAAATCTGGGGTCACGATCCGAAACTATGGATATTAGCATGCCATGCAATCTCACAATTTCATTCACGTACATATGAGCAAGACGTTCAAGGGAATAAGTCTCTCGTATCGGCAAGAAATGAGCAGACTTGGTTAATTTATCAATAATAACCCAAATCGCATCTATGCCTTGAGAAACCTTTGGAAGACCCGTAACAAAATCCATCGTAATGTGTTCCCACTTCCATTTCAAAATCTCCAGTGGTTGCAATGGACCCTTCGGCACTTGATGCTCTGCCTTTACACGTTGACATGTTAAACATCTCGAAATAAACTCCGCGATCTCTCTTTTCATATTGCTCCACCAAAATGTATGTTGAAGATCACGATACATTTTGGTACTCCCAGGATGGATTGTAAACGGTGTGTTGTGTGCCTCCATCATAATTCTATGCTTCAAGTCAGAATCGTTAAGAACACAAAGTCTGGAGTTGACTCAAATTATTCCTTCTTCATCAATCCTTGCTTCTGGAATAGCACCTTCCTGCATCTTCTTCCTCATACTCATCAGCTCCGGATTCGTAGCTTGAGCAGCTTTAACTTTATCAATCAAAGCTGGTTCTACGCGTATACTTGACATCAACGCACTCGTTCCCGCATATGATGTTCTACTCAACACGTCAGCTACACGTTCGCTTTTCCAGGATGGTATGATTATAATCTTTCAACAGCTCAAGCCAACGTCGTTTCCGCATGTTGAGTTCTTTTTGAGTGAAGAAATATTTAAGGCTCTTATGATCCGTATAAATCTCTACTCTCTCCCCGTACAGATAATGTCTCCAGATCTTCAACACAAAAATGACAGCTGCCAACTCTAGATCATGAGGAGGATAATTCCTCTCATATTCTTTGAGTTATCGCGAGGCATAGGCTATGACTTTCCCATGTTGCATGAGAACACATCCTAACCCTTTGCCCGAAGCATCGCTGTAGATAACAAATCCATCCGAACCAGATGGTATTGTCAGAACAGGTGTCAAGATAAGTCTTCTCTTGAGCTCTTGGAATCTCTTCTCGCATTTCTCGTTCCAAATGAATTTTGTATCTTTCTGAGTCAACTGAGTTAATGGATTAGCGATTCGAGAAAATCCCTCTACGAACCTCCGATAATAACCAGCTAAGCCTAGAAAGCTTCGTACTTCGGTCACCGACTTAGGTTGCTCCCAACTTTGTATTGCTTTAATCTTCGTCGGGTCAATAGATACTCCACGTTTCGATACCACATGCCCAAGGAATGCTACTTCCTTAAGCCAGAACTCGCACTTCTTCAGCTTGGCATATAGCTTGTTCTCATAAAGCTTTTGAAGTACCAACTTCAAGTGGTGCTAATGATCTACACGGCTTTTAAAATAGATGAGGATGTCATCAATAAAGACAACAACGAATTGATCCAAATACTCCTTGAATACACGGTTCATCATATCCATGAAAGCAGCAGGAGCATTAGTCAATCCAAAAGACATGACTAAGAACTCATAATGCCCGTACCGAGTTCTGAAGGCAGTCTTCGATATATCCTCAGTTTTAATCTTCAGCTGATGATATCCAGAACGAATATCGATCTTTGAAAAGAATTGTGCTCCTTACAACTGGTCGAACAGGTCATCAATACGAGGTAGTGGATTCCTATTCTTGATGGTGACATGGTTCAACTCCCGATAGTCAATACAAAGTCGCATACTCCCGTCTTTCTTCTTTACGAATAAAACAGGAGCACCCCAAGGAGACGTACTAGGACGAATAAAACCGATGTCTACCAATTTCTATAATTGGACCTTTAACTCCTGAAGTTCAATAGGAGCCATTCGATATGGGGTTTTAAAAATGGGTTTTGTACCGGGTTCAAGGTCAATGAAGAATTCAACTTCACGTTCTGGGGGTAGACCGGGAAGTTCTTCAGGAAATACAGCAAGAAACTCATTAACAACGGAAATATCATTCAAACCAAATGTATTCTGGTTTAGATCAGCGACATGTGCTAAGGAAGCGTGACATCCATTTTTTAACAAACGAATAGCTTTGTGACTTGAAATGATATTGACTGATTTTAGTGGTTTGGTGGTTTGGATTCGCACAACAGGTTGATTAGGAATATGAAAACTAACAACCTTACGAAAATAATCAATTTTAGCATGGTAAGTGGTTAACCAGTCAATTCTTAAAATCACGTCAAATGCAAGTATTTTCAAAGATATAAGTTCAACAGGTAAGGTAAGGGTAACAATTTGAATCAAGTAAGATTTGTAAACTGTGGATGTAACAAAGGTTTCTCCCAATGGAGTTTCAACAGATAAGTCAAAGTCTAATTTATCAGAAGTCAAGTTCAAACGTTGAGCACAAGCAAGTGAAATAAAAGAATGGGTAGCACCGGTATCTAACAAGGTGTAAACTTTGCAAGAGTTTATGATCAGCTTACCCGTAATCACCTCGTGTGGGTTCCTCGCGTTTTGGGCTGTCACGATAAATGCTCTTCCATGAATCATCGACGTTGACTTGTCTGAAACCGCCTTTGGAATCACCACCCCCGCTGGACTTGGTTTCGAAACAGTACAATCTCGAGCTATATGTCCTTCTTTTCCATAGTTATAGTATGCTTTGAATTATTGTGGTTTGGGTTGATGTGTCCCTCTTTCTCGCATTTATAGCATACGACTAGTGGTCGTTCTCCTCCCCTAGAAACAGTTGATGCTGGTGCTGATGTTGACGTCTTCACGTTCTCATTGTTGTACCTTCTCTTCTTGAAATCTCCTCCCGATTCGCTTTTTCTACTATCATGGCCACGATTACCACCGGAGTGGTTACCGCTTCTGTCATACTTTCCTCCCCGCTGGTTGTCATTGCTCCGATGACTGCTGCCACCGGTACGACCTTGGTTGTTGTCCCTTGGTTGAATATAATCACTATCTCGTTCTAACAACTGGGCCCTGTTCACTACATCTGAATATAGAGAAAATTTGTGAGAAATGAGGTTTTGACGTATTTCGGGTTTCAAACCTCTCAGAAACATCCGCGTCATACGTTCCTTATTCTCCACCAAATGAGGTGCAAACCTAGACTGCTCCGCGAACTTAGCCTCGTACTAGGACACAGTCATGTTATTTTGTTCTAGTCGGATAAACTCTACCTCCTTCATATGACGAATACTTTCAGGAAAGTACTTGTCATTGAACAGTTTCTAAAACTCTTCCCAAGACATCTTGAGTGCGACAGGCTGGGTACGCTTCACAGATTCCACTAGTAATCTGCCTCTCCACGGAACATAAACGTGGCGAATGGAACCTTATGTTCCTCTGTGCATCCCAAGACATCAAATATCTTAGTAATTTGCTTAACCCACGTCTCCGCCTTGATCGGATCCGGCTTTCCCTGAAATTCTGGCGGTCCCAATTCTTTGAACTGCTTGGCAGTGACAAGCCGCGAGTTGTTATTATCTCCACCTGTATTTTGCACACGAGTCTCCCTCGTCTGGTTTTGCATGAACTGCAAAAAACTTCTAAACATCTCATCGTTTATCGTCTGACCAGCGTTGTTTTCAGGATGAACATTGCCTTCTTGTTGCACATTCTCCTGGTTGGTGATTAAAGGTGTCTCCACGGTCTCATTCACTTCGTTGTTAACATTCTCTGCTGCCATTCTCAAATACTGCTATAAAACAAGGGCTAATTAAACAAATTAACATATCACATATTAACCCTAAGCTCCGACTGACCAATTAAATACCACATAAGCTTAGGTAGGACATACTAGTGAAGGATTTACTCGTCTCTCCCCTCCTAGTTCTATTCCCCGATCTCCGCCAGAGACCATATCCCTAAGCTCTGATAGCAACTGTGACGCCCCCAGAATAGGTCCAGTCAACCCAACCCATTCTGAGTCGCCAAATACATGGTACAGAATTCAAATACAAACTTTATATCACACGGTCGTGAAAAATATGACCACACAATTGTGAGTGTCAATACAAATATGTACAAAATATTAACATTCAAACTAAGTCCTCATTACAATTATTCTCACACTATTTATTAGAAATAGTGAGCACTACTACTGCTCTAACTCGGACCATCACTCTGTCCCCCGACTAGTTCTTGCGACATTCTCATTTCCTGAAGAGGACAATAGATGAAAAGGGTGAGCTCAACTAGCCCAGTAAAGAATATTATGACTAAGATAATGAAAAATAAATTTTCGTTAGTCTTCAATAATTCAGATAAAATATTATTGACAACAGGTTTTAGATCAATATTCGCAACGAAAATAACCATTCATTAGAAGAGTTAAGTAGAGAATGGAGTCTCTTATCTTCTATGATTTAAAAGTCCATCATCAATATTTTATCCCCGTAACATCAATCAATATACATCTAAAATCAAATATTTATCTTTGCACGACGGGCCAAAGATATTCATTTGTATCACCAGTGGTCATGTTCATCTCATTACCTGTCCATCTTTACACTACGGCCAAAGATATTCATCAGGTAATCATTCATCTTTGCTCTACAGGCCAAAGATATTCAGTTATATCACCTTTTAGGACTGAGGATGATGAAAAACATTTTAAAGAACGAATCTAGTGAGATAAAGGACAAAGATTAAGGATTCGTAATCTAATTTATCCATGTTCAAGAATGCTCCATAATAATACTTTGTGGAGCAAAATTCAAGAATAAAGCTCAAAACTTAAATCCAATCAAAGATAGTAACCATAACAGACAATTTGGACAAATAGAAGAAAATTTAATTTTTCTGTGAATAGTGCCGTATACGTGAATAGTGTCATATACGTGAATAGTAACTCTGACGAAAAAATAAGAATTTCATAATAAAATTCATGACAATATTTTGGTATAATGATATTGAAAAGAATAACAACATTTACGAAATAAAATAACATCCCTTACCTCAAAAGAATTGTACTTCTGCCTGGAATATCGGATATAAGGCTGAAGAAAACTTGCACTGAATAGCAACACTTAAAGTATCTAAATACTCACAAAAATACGCTCGATATTATAGAGAGAGAAAATTTCTGTTTCTGGTGTGATTTTAAATTCTAACCTAAGCACCCTATTTATAGGAAAAGCTTAGGATGCCAAAGTAGACTTTTGCACCGGCGGCTTTCACCTAGCACACCTCATGAGAAAGAAAATTCCACATTCAACAAATGACAAAAGTGGGGCCCACCATTTTATTTAAAAAAATATTTATTTTTGAAACTTCAATAATTCATAATAAATAGCCCTTTTATCAGAAAAATACAAATTCTATGTCCTTCTATGGAAAATTTAATTCTCTACAACTTTGTATAAGGAAGTTTTTCCAAATTCCCAACCAAAAATTGCCGAAATCCACAAACAGATGATTTTCCACACCGAAATACTAATAAAAACACTTCAGCACTAATTCCTTCTTTTATATCCACAAAATAAATATTTTCTTATCATATAAATCAATAATTAATTATTCGCAAATAATATTATATAACTACAATATTGATAACCAGATCGTTCCCAAGAAAGAGGGGGCCTTCCGATAAGAATTTCTCCTTACTGGCGCGCAATTAAATAACCCCTCCTAGACAAAACTTCCTTAGACATTGTCAATAATGCTATCTAATAATATTATTCAAATAATATGAATTATTGAGTTGATATTGTGAAATACGGTGTAGTGACAATTATTGAATCAATAATACAAAATATCAACGGTATCAATTATTGAATCAAACATATAAAATAGCAATGTAGCAATTATTGATATAAAATATCAACGTAGCAATTATTGAACCAGTAAAATATCATGCAACTATTGAATCAATAATATAAAATATTGAACAGTAATTACTGTAACAATAATTGAGTAGCGACTTCTTACGTAAGAACCATTAATTCAAAATACTATGCAATACCGTGTGCTACTGTGCACAACACGTATTACTGTATTTTTATCACCGGGTATTTCAACAGTTTAACCATAACAGTTTTATCGTTATTTATAAAAACGTTATTTCTGTCGCTTTCTATATCCGACAGTTATTCTGTTGTGGGGACCACAAATAGCTGCGCCGTCGTACGAATATTCCCCGACAACAAGAATATTCCACGACTAACCGAATATTCCCCAACAACAATGTATATTTTATAACCACTTGCTCATTTTGAAATATTTGCACATTTCACCCATAACTTTTCACATTTATCAAATCAACATCTTCCTATTTCAAAATAATATATAAAGAAAATTAAATCTTTATTCATAAAAGTTGGGGTCTTACACCTTGCTTGTTAACTTTTATGAAAACTCCAGAATCCTTCAAGAACTCTCACACACTAGTTCTCTCAATTTTACTCTAATGGAAGCTTTTAACAAAAGAGAAAAGGAAACTTGGATTTGGTATCTATATATATATATATATATATATATATATATATATATAAGTTTGGCGCTTGAATTCCACACCTCTTCCATGTGCAATCCATCAGTTACACACGCCTTAATCTAATACATTAGTTTAGCTAATTAAATAAGAAGAATGTGGGGGTTAGAGAAAATGAAAGGATTTTGGTTTTGAAGGAAGAAAATATAACTCCCTTCTTAATCATTTCTAATATATGTATACTCATCCCCTCCTTGCCCCATTTCGTGTGTCACAAGAAGTCCCACCAGCTGCTGACTAAATAAATAAAATATTATTTTAATTATTTAATCAATTAAATAACCATTTTGCCCTCCGTAGCCGAACGTTGCGATACTTATATCGATTCCTATTAAAGTCGACGTCCCGGACGTCATGGGACTATCTGTTTCGTCAAATTCATCTCCGAAATTCGTAGTTGACTTTTTACCCGAAAAAGTCAACCGGTTGACTTTGACCAAAAAGTCAACCGTGACACATTTTGTGGTTCTAGTCTATCCCGACTAATTTCGACGTTCTGTACTCAAATACGCAATCCGCGTCTCTAAATTTCGCTCCGAACTCCAACTCGTGTTTTAATGCCACCCCACATAATTAATATAATTAATTCCATACTTAACAAATTTAAATAGTTAAATTAAACTGAACCAACCATTTAAATACTCCTCATCACATATCATAAAATAACACATGTATGTATAACACATATACATCTAATAAAAGAAAATACAAAAGAATTTCACATAAATTCATTTATTGATAATTATTAAATTACATACAAAATCTAGGATATTACACTCCCCCTCCCTTATAAGGATTCCGTCCCCGGAATCATTACACATCAAACAAAAAGATTTGGGTAATTTTACATCATTTTCTCCTCGAGTTCCCACGTAGCCTCTTCGACGTTGTGGTTCCTCCATACTACCTTAACAGAAGGTATTATCTTATTTCTTAACACTTGTTCTTTTCTATCAATTATCTGCACTAGAAACTCTTCATAGGTTAAGTCTTTTTCGAACTGAATGGATTCATACTCTATGACATGCTTGTAATCCTGTTTATAGGGCCGTATAACTGATACGTGGAACACGTTGTGTATATGTTTTAACTCCAGAGGTAAAGCTATTTCATAAGCTACCTCACCGACTCGCCTTAACACTTCAAAGGGTCCTATGAATCTGGGACTAAGTTTTCCCTTTTTCCCAAATCTCATTTTCCCTTTCCAAGGTGACACCTTCAGAAACACATAAGTGCCGACATTGAAGTCTCGTTGTTGCCGATGTTGATCAGCATATTTCTTATGTCGATCCTGAGCTGTCACTAATCTCGCTCGTATTATTTTGCTCAAATCCGCAGTTTGCTACACCAATTCTGGCCCTAATAATTTACGTTCTCCTACTTCAACCCAGCACAATGGCGTTCTACATTTCCTTCCATATAAAGCTTCATAAGGTGGAATCCCGATGCTCGCGTGGTAACTGTTGTTGTATGCAAATTCCACCAACGGTAGGTGGTCATCCCAGCTTCCTTTAAAGTCCATAACATATGCTCTCAGCATGTCCTCTAAAGTTTGAATAGTTCTCTCGCTCTGCCCATCTATTTGAGGATGATACGCGACGCTCAACCTCAGTTGCGTTCCCATGCATTCTTGAAAGCTTTTCCAGAAATTAGCTGTGAATCGCGAATCGCGATCTGACACAATTGATACAAGCACACCGTGTCTGGAAACGATCTCCTTGATATAAAGCTTTGCCAACTGATCCAAGTTATATCTGATCTTAATTGGCAAGAAATGCGCTGATTTGGTCAATCGATCAACGATCACCCATACTGCATCGTAAACCTTCTGTGTCATTGGAAGTCCTACCACGAAGTCCATCGTGATATACTCCCACTTCCATTCCAGAATTTCTAACGGTTGAAGTAACCCGCTCGGTCTCTGATGTTCCGCCTTAACTCTCTGTCATGTCAAATACCTGCTGACGCACCCTGCCACTTCTGTCTTCATATTGGGCCACCAATAATGTTGGTGAAGATCTTGATACATCTTTGTGCTTCCCGGGTGGATTGAGTAACTTGAGCTATGATCTTCCTGCAAGATTTCTTCCTTTAATTTAGATACCGCTGGCACCCAAATTCTCTTCTCGCATCTTAATAGTCCATCACCATCCTCGCTGAATTTAAGCTCCTCTCCATCTAAAATTCTTTTACTCACCTTCTCACATTCTTCATCGCTGCCTTGCGCTTCCTTGATTTTGTCCAATAGTGCCGGATGAACCTCCATTGCGAATAATTTCTCATCTGACTCCCTCGGACTCTTTATCTCGAGTTCCAATCTCTCCATCTCCTTAATTAATTCCTCTTGAGCTGTTAGCATTGTCAACCGATGACCACTGCACTTTTTGCTTAGCGCATCAGCTACTACGTTAGCTTTCCCTGGATGATATAAGATGTCGCAATCGTAATCCTTTATTAGTTCCAACCACCTTCACTATCTCATATTCAACTCCTTCTGCGTGAAGATGTACTTCAGACTTTTATGGTCAGTGTATATTTCACACTTTACACCATATAAATAGTGCCTCCAAATCTTCAGGCCAAATACTACCGCTGCCAATTCCAGGTCATGGGTAGGATATCCCTTCTCGTAATCCTTCAACTGACGCAATGTGTACGCAATAACTTTACCATGGTGCATAAGCATACAACCAAGTCCTTTGTGCGACGCATCACTGAAAATTACGAAATCACCAGTATCGTCTGGTAAAGACAACACTGGTGCCTCACTCAATCTTTTCTTAAGCTCCCAAAAACTTTCTTCACACTTCTCTGTCCAAATTTTTTTTACAGACTTCTTTGTTAAATTCGTCAACGTTCCTGCAATCTTCAAAAAATCTTGAATGAACCGTCTGTAATAGCCTGCCAGTCCTAAGAAACTTGTTACTTCAGTCGGCGTCTTTGGTTGTTCCCAATTTTCTACCACTTCCACCTTTGCTGGATCCACGGAGATTCCGTCCTTGTCGATCACGTGACCAAGAAATTGAACTTTCTCCAACCAAAACTCGCAGTTCAAAAATTTTGCGAATAACTTATCCTTCCTCAATGCCTCCAATACCAACCTTAAGTGTTCAGCATGATCCTCCTGAGTCTTGGAATAGATCAGGATATCATCTATGAACACGACTACAAAATTATCTAAGTATTTCTTGAATACCCGATTCATCTCGTCCATAAACGCCGCCGGCGCATTTGTTAACCCAAATGACATCACCAAAAACTTGTAGTGTCCGTAACGAGTCCTGAATGCTGTCTTAGGTACATCTTCCTTTCTCAACTTCAACTGGTGATATCCCGTCCTCAAGTTTATCTTAGAAAAATATTTTGCTCCCTTCAATTGATCAAACAGATCATCTATCCTAGGAAACGGATACTTGTTCTTGATCGTCACCTGTCCTTCTTCTTCACAAATAAAACTGGTGCTCCCCAATGAGACACACTCGATTGAGTATACTTCCTGTCCAATAATTCCTGCAACTGTACCATCAGCTCCTTCATCTCTGCTGGTGCCATTCTGTATGGGGCTTTTGAAATCGGAGTCGTTCCCGGTACTAAATCTATGACAAATTCGACCTCCTTATCCGGTGGAATACCTGGCAATTCCTCCTGAAATACATCCGGAAATTCATTCACTACTGGTATCTGTCCCATCCCTACCCCTACTTTCCACGTATCGACGATATGGGCCAAATAACCTATACATCCCTTCCTTGGCAACTTCCTCGCTTGCATCATTGTCAGACAATTCGAGTGTCTTGGTGACTTACTCCCGTAGAACACTACCTTAGACTGATTCGGAGTCTTAAGGTTTATACACTTCTTCTGGCAATCTATCATTGCTCCATGGTTAAATAACCAATCCATTCCTAGAATTACATCAAATTCCCCTAATTGAATCCGAATTAAATCCACAGGTAACTTATATCCCCTGATATCTACAACACAATTCCTATAGACATGGCTAACAGGAATTCTTTCCTTATTAGCAACTTCTATGTTCATCGGATATTCTAATTCTTCTTGGGGTAAGTTTAATCGTTGGGAGAATTCATGCGACACGAAGGAACAAGTAGCACCCGAATCGAATAATACATAAGCAGATATATCATTGATCGGAATGTTACCTGAAACCACATCCTTGGATGCGACCGCATCCTGAACTGTCATGTTGAAAGTCCTTGCTGTTGGTCGATTCAGAGTTGGTGGTCCATTAATTGTGAGATTTCCACCGCTTGGTCCCCTTCCTCCATTTCCTCCTGCTGAATTCTTCTTTGTGCAATTCCTTTCTTGATGATCCAATGCTCCACAGTTGAAGCATCCATTCCTCTTTGGTGCAGAGCAATTGGGAGAGATGTGCCCCTCTTGCCCGCAATTAAAATAGACATTCTTCCCCTTTAGACATGCACCCGAGTGATTCCACCCACACTCCTTGCACGCCTCAGTCCTCTTCTTTGTTTCCCCTGGTTTTCCCTAGAGTTTCCCGAGTTAAAATTGTTGTTGCTGTTGTTGTTGTTGTTCCACTTCCTCTTGTTTGCACCACTGCTGCTGCTACCTTCTCCGCGATTCCCTCCTTCATTCTTTTTCTTTTTCTCCTTATTAAACTTCATTAGGGCTTCACTTTCGCCATCAGCAATTATAGCCTTCTCCAGGAGAGTCGCGAAGCTGTTCGTCTGCAACACCGAAAGTCTACTGTATAACAATGGTTTGAGACCCTGCTCAAACCTCCTCGTTTTCCTCTCCTCAGTGTCGACCTGATGACGAGCGAACCTCACCAGTTCGTTGAACTTTGCTGCATACTGGGGTACCGTCATGTCGTCTTGCTTCAGCTCCAGGAATCGCATCTCCATATGACTCTGCATACTCACAAGAAAGTAATTCTCAAAAAATATCTTCTTTAACCCTTCCCAAGGTATCACACCTTCTCCAACCCTGGTCTAGTTTGCCTCGCACCAGAAGTTGGCTTCACTCTTTAGCATATACGTGGCGAAGATTATTTTCTGATCATCTCCTACTCGGGCGATAGCGAACGCCTTTTCGATTTCCTTAACCCAAGTTTGGGCTTCAATGGGTTCAGTGGTTCCTTTAAATTCTGGGGGTCCCACGCTCTTGAAGTCCTTAAAGTGTGCCACCTGGCCCGCTGAAGGGTTATTGGTATTCGGGGTTCAATTCTGAAGTTCCCCAACTAATATGGCTACGAATTGTTGCATGGGGTTCGGTGGACCCAAACATTACCGCCTGACCCTTCTGGTACTTGACGACGTCTTCCTCTAGCCATCTATCTGTTTAAATAAACTTAATGTTATCATCTCATAACTTATTCCTACAACATATATATTTCATATAAAACTTAATCATCACATCACATATTTAAATAAAAGCATATTTATTTTTAAAAAAACCATAATCACAAGGTATCTCATCATCTTATGACATTATGCCATTTACATCTCTTTAAACCAAAAATACTTAGTACAAACCGTAAACCAAGCTTTATTATTTCATATCTAAGCGTTCTATACGCTAGTTGTAAAAGTTTAACACGAATAAACTAAAGACCCCGCCTAATGGCGTCTTCATGCTCTTCATCTGCTATCTCCAGCACCAGCCCTCGGCTTATAACTTATCTAGACCGGTGCTCCTCACGTGGAAAGTGATACATCCTATGCTGGAACCTCCCATGTGCTGACTTAAATGCGTACTTCATCTTGTCTATCCTAACCTTCTTATCTCTCACTTCTCCTTTTAACTCGCCACTTAGCTTGTCGGCCTGAGCACGGCCTCTACTCTCATCTCCCCAGAATGTGGTAATGATCTGCTTGTCAGTTTGGAGACTCTGAATCCTTGACTCTAGTCCACTAATGGTATGTCCCAAGTGGGTCCTTATAGCTTCTTTCCCATCCTTCAGCCTGTCCGCCTTCTAACCTGCTGTTCGCAGCTTGTCAGCCAGATTCACGTTCCTAATTATTAGGTGGTGCACCAATGCCTCCAGCAATGCTGCAGCTTGTTCCTCCCCCTGATACAGCTCCTCTAACTCATAGACCTTGTCATCCAATTCAGTAATCCTATCCATCAACTCATCCAACATAGTATCCTCAGGTGCTTCTTCGTAGTCCTCCTCGGCCTCCTCAGGATACTCCTCTGGGTCTGACTCAGCTGCTGCCTCAGCTATGGGCTCAGGTACAGCTGTCACCAACTGCTCACTCACAACATGAATATCTCTAACCTCCTCTTCTCCTGACATCCTACAATCAAGACAAACAACTCGATTAGTAAAAAAAAATATTGATTTTGTTTTTAGAAAAATAGATTTAACACAACCCTTAGAACTCTACGTGAGTTCATCTCCTTATATCCTCCACTAACTTCCCTAAGGTTATAGTCTAAGGCTCCTCACCTAAGGTTTATAACCTACAGCTCTGATACCAACCTGTGACGCCCCTAAATCCGTGTAACATCGATTACAGGACATGGTGCTCACGGTACAACATACATCATCATCTAACTACATAAACTCCAAAAATAATAATAATAATAACTATTACATACTTATTCAGATAAAATCCCAAGACTTTACAACCTTAAATAAACTGAAACTCAAACTTAGCGTTTGTCGCTACATTATATCATATGCGGAAATATAACTTATTACATAAATAACTCTCATCATTTCATCTTAGACTTTCCCTTGTCCTTGCCCGAGCCCTCAGCGTTCTCAGCCTTAACTGAAAGGTTTAAGCAAGAATGAGCACAAATTGCCCAGCAAGTATATAAAGAAGTTTGAAAGCATAGATCAGGAGTAAAAACATTTAAATGACTAAATCTCAACAGTTGAAAGAAATATCAAGTGCTAAACAGGAATATCAACAATAAGATTTGAAAAATTCTCAATATCAGACTAAGGGGTGTAAAATACCCTGAACATTATTTTGTTTCATCGAAAAACCATCAGACGATTTAACAATCAAATAGATTGCAAACGGTCTCTGCAAGTACTGCAGTTGATCAGCCTATCGTACCCTACATTGTGCACAACTATAAAGTTTAAACTGCATCAGCATAAATGGGACTATATGTCCGACATCTGTTTCCCGTTTATACGAGTTGTTCATCTTAGTATTCATGCGAGACCGCACCAAAGAAATTTGGATTGGTAAACATTAAATAGCTTCGAAGGATTTAAATTAAACCATTTTTTCATCAATAAAAACTAGCCGAAAACAAAGGCCAGGAAACATACTTAGAAACATTTCTTTAAATAAATAGAACTTTAAAGCATAGCAGTTGAAACAATAACTGAGTAATCAACAATAAAACTTGCAAGATAATTGAAGTTGTAGAACTGTACGTCAAAGGAACTTGTACGAATAATTAAATAATCACAAGGCCGAAACTTACCCTCGCTGCAATCAAATGAGTAAGGGTTGAATAATTTCTTAATGAAAATAGGGTTAAGAAACATGCCTGATACGTCTTCTATAGTTTAAGCTATCAACTACTCCTTCACGTAACCTAATCACATATGTCACGTTAAGCAACTAAGTAATCCCACTCTAATTTAAAATATAATTATTTCCTTTTATATTAATTAGATTGTTAAACCAACTTGCATTCAATCATCAATACAATTTAATTACACAAGCATGTTGCATCACATAGATAAAGGTGTTCAATATTGGAATCTGGAAAAAAATAAATTTCTGACATTCTGACCCGACCCGACCAGACCCGACCCGGCCCGGCCTGGCACGCAGCTGCGCAGCCTCAAGCCGTGTTACCGGTGCAGCTGCGCTGCTTGGCAAACCCAGAACCCATCTTTGAGTGGCACAGCTGCACAGCGTTAAGCCGTATGAACGGCGCAGCTGCGCTGCTCTTCATGCCCAGAAATTTTTTCCCTGCCGAGCAGCCTACTTTCCGATTTAATTCCCAATTGCTTACAGGTTATATGACCATGATATTTGGACACCATACACTCCATACATCCTAGTATTTTACAAAAATATCACATTCCAGAAAATAGCAAGTTAAGACCACGAACCGACTGCCTTGAAAAGCGTGCTAGAACAGGTTCTAACACTTAGAAAATTTCTAGAATTCTAGATTTTCTGCAGACTTTATTATGAACATGCATGCTTACGAATTTCATATCTCACTCAATATAACTCCGATTAAATGAAATTTGGACAGATTGGACTTGATACTACATAGTATTTTACAAAATTATTACATACACTAATCGGGTCACAGAAACCATGATTCCAAGGCTCCGAAAAACCCGAAAATCGTAGATTTCACTTTTAAACCAACTTTGACAAAATCATGATTTTGATTCTAGCATGCATGGGATTGCTTCCTACTGTCCAGACCACCTCTACTAGCATATATACACATGTTGCAATAATCAAACACACTAACTTTACATGATTTGATGAATTTAGCATGTTAGTGGCTTTTTATCAAACATATATCATGCATCTATGGATTCTATGATTCTCCATGTAATTGAAGCATGATCAAACCAGAATTTTCGTCTATAACAGCCACATATCAGTAATCAACACCAACATAGCATCATAGAAGCAAAATAAATCATTTCCCATGAATATACATGCATTTTCTTACTAGTTTTCTTAAAACATATAAAATGGTTTCATGCTTACCTCTTTGATGAATTTCTTCTTGTGTTAATCCGATAGAGCCACACTCCTTGCTTGTTAACTCTTATGAAAACTCCAGAATCCTTCAAGAACTCTCACACACTCGTTCTCCCAATTTTACTCTAATGGAAGCTTTTAACAAAAGAGAAAAGGAAACTTGGATTTGGTGTATATATATATATATATATATATATATATATATATATATATGTTTGGCACTTGAATTCCACACCTCTTCCATGTCCAATCCATCAGTCACACACACCTGATAGTAGTGTGCATACAAGCCAATCATGTATGATGATAAAGCACATACTTTGTAAATAGTCTTATTTATTTATTAATAAGATATTCATTTAAGACATTTAATTATCTACATGGTGCTGTTTTTATAATATGTAAATAACCCATAGTTTTAAGCAATGCTTTTAGAATCATGATGAGATCATGCTAATGAGATCTAAATGCTTAGAAAGCTTAAAAACTAAAATAGTTCCCAATTGTGGGATTACTAAAATGGGGATTAGTAAATCCGGATAGATTGGTACATATGTTGCTTGCTCATTGGATGAGGATGACTAATCTCATGGTCATTTGTGTGGAGACACTAAAGCAAGTATGTAGGTGCTTATTGGAGAATAAGTTCACTGAACGTGACTCGCTATGGAATACCTAATGGAGTTTTACTCGCCTGTCAATAGGAATTCCTAATATGATAGTAGTACAAGTGATCCTTGGATTTGAGATCATCATAGTATCATGTATGTAATGAATTATACTTTGACTTATTCCTTAAAGCCCTTTAGGATATATAAAAGGGTATGCTTGGGTATAATGAGTTACATATGGAGATAATGAATGATCAATAAAGAATCTACCACCTCTAGTAAAAGAGGAGATATGTCCTATGTGATTCGTTAAATGACAACCCAAGAATCCTTGGTCAAGGTGGAATGAAATTAGAAAGGAGTTTCTAATTTGCATTATTTGGAGTTGTGCCTTTTCTAATCGAAATACATATAATTAAATAAAATAAGACTTGACAATAATTTTATGTCTTATATTTAATTGGGACATTGTATGGTGGAAGGATTGAATTATACGGTAACTATTTACTCACACGTTATTTTATGATTAATGTTGAAATCTATATTATCTAGAAAGTCGTTGATCGCTAGGGAGGCTTATCCCTATTGTAGAATAAATATTATTTATTTAAATAGATTATTAGTTTAATTTATTTATTTAAATAATATTAAAATTGTTCTAATTGATTTAATCACAACAGGTTTAATATGGAAAACCTAAAGGGTCACACCATAAAAGGAAGAATAATTATTTAAGAAGGTAATGGCATAATCGTAATAATGCATTAAGTGTAATTAATTTAATCTATGATGATAGAATAAATTAAATAGCTTAATGTTTATTATTTAATATTTTGGAAATATTAAATATAAATTAATAAGAGATGTCTTATTAATATTATTACAATTATTATTATTTTAATTTCTAAAAGGGTTTAGTAATTAATTTAATATTAGTAAGTACTCTCATTTATTCCTAATAAGATTAGGAGACAAATTAAATTAATTAATTATTCCCAATGTGGTGGGAAGCCTAAATTAATTAAAGGAGTTTAATTAATTAAATAAAATCCCATATCTAATAGGATTAGAAGGGTTGAGCAATATCTATATAATAGGAGTCTTATAATAGATATTAGTTGATGCAATTCCAATTGTTGGGGAGTACTCCCTTTTTATAGAGGATAGAAAACTAAGGTTTAGCCAAACACCCTCCTTCTTGATAATTCATCTTCCTTGGTGGATCACCTCTAGAGGCCAAACACTTGGGTGGCTAACGTTGATCAAAGGAAGGAATCTAACCCGGAAATTCAAGGAGATCACGAAGAACAAGGAGTTAAACTAGTACCTGTGGAATTTGTTTTACAAGTGTATGATTCCATAACTTCTTATTTATCGTTTTAAATTAATAATTTGCATAAAGGATGATCCGGGTAATGGTTTTGTAAAAAAATTTTAAACTCTGATATATCATGCTTCCGCTAATTTTTATAATTTGATTGCGTCACGATTTCGTACAAACCCAACAGTGGCATCAGAGCCAAACCTTTATGAAATTATTAATTTATTTTTGATTTCATATACATATGGGTATTTATTTAGAATAATTTATTGGGCATAATTTTATTGTATAAAAAAAGAATTTAAGAAAAAAAATGGCATTTTTTTTTGGGAAGAATCACAAATTTTTTTTTTTGGGCGCTAATCTTGAATTTTGCAAAGAAAAGGCGTTGTCTTTTTCTTACTCTTTTAATAAAAGAAGGTGACTTCTTTTTAAAAATTGATTCGTTATATATATATATATATAATATATATACGGTAATATCAAATATATATATATATATGATATTTATATATATATATATATATGATATATTTATATATTATATTCTAAATAATTTTATAATTAAAATAAAGAGCTTATTTTAATCTTGAAATTGGATTTCATGTAATTTAAAATTTTCCATTAAATGATACTCATATATATATGGAATGTTTTAATTCATGAAATGAATATTTATTTATTGATATATATATGGTGATATGTATGATAATAAATGGGGTTGATTATGGACAATGACCAATGTGATTGGATTTTATTTTGGATGAATGCTTGAATGAATGAGTTTTATAAAATGGGGTCGGCGTACCTCGTCTTCCCTAGTTTTATTCTCGATGTAAATTCTATCTCCTTCCTATGTACTTCCCCTTGACTGCTGATCAAGATTTCTATTTAATTATAGTTTATGTAATAGAAATAGTTAGAATTATCTTGAAGAAATTGGAGACCAAGGAGCAAGGAACGCGTGAAGACCCATTTGTATGGAGCCCGGGTTTAAATGTAATAGTTATATTTAAATTTAAATTCTTGCACTCCTAGGTTTGACCTTTTTGTTAACTTGGTGGCTCTAGTGAACCAAACTAGAATAAAAATCCATAATCAATCCGGGTAGAATATAGTATTCTATATTGCATGTTAACTATTATATATATATATATATATATTATATTTTATGCAAACATGCTTCGTATGTTTAATAAACTGACGCATATTTTTTATATATATGTGTATGCGCGCTAAACAAGATGAGACAAATAATAACAAACCCCTCAAAGAAATAATATTAAGTCCGAAGCGTTCAAATGATATTTGGAATATTGAACGTCGCCTTCTAGCATGGTTAATTAATAGAGTATTAAATATTTAATATGAGTTTGTTGTGCTATTCACAAGGCGAGTATTGAGTAGTTAAGATGTTAATTAATCACATTTGATGCTTATCAAGAAAATTGAACGATCTAGTCTTGTTGTGCTATCCACAAGGACGAACATTTTTCTTTTTTGAATTTATGAAAGTGCTAGGCTGGACTTAACTTAAATCATTTTAGTTCGGATGTGCACACACTTGACCATTATGATTTAAGAGGCAAAATAAAAGGAGTTACATGGTCATGTAATTGACAAGAGTTGTCTACCTATTTATTTGTATATCGCTTGTTGTGCTATCCACAAGGTTATATACATTTGAAATAGGATCCTTATTCTCACTAGCAAATCTTTAGTTAGATTTTGCCGAACTATATAAATGAGGGTAATATAATTTGATAAAAATAGTGGGAGATACCAATTTCAAATAAAGACCTGAATTTATTTTGGTATGCAAAATTAATAAAATGAATGTTTGCTAAAAATGTTGTCTTTTCACATGTAGAATTTTAAAAATGTCAAAATCACAATCTCACTACAAAGCATATTTGATGCAAATAAACTTACCGGGCTGAATTATGAGGACTGGCTAAGAAATCTTAGAATTGTTCTCACTTCTGGAAAGATTTCTTATGTCCTAAATTCAAATGTCCCTGAATCTGTTTTGAAAACAGCCTCTGAGGAAGAGATTGCCACTTTCAATAAGTGGCAAGATGATGCATCTGTGGCTCAATGCATCATGCTCGCATCCATGAATAACGAGCTTCAGCATCAGCACGTAAACATGGATGCTCCTGCTATGCTGCTTCACCTCAAGGAGTTGTATGGTGAACAGAGTAGGACTGCTAGATATGAGATATCTAAGGAGCTCTTCCTATCTCGGATGACCGAGGGTACTGCCGTCGAGACTCATGTCCTAAAGGTGATCAATTTGATTGAACGCCTTGGACAACTTGGGTTCATCATGGATGGGGAGTTGAGTCAAGACTTGGTCTTATAGTCACTCCCTGAGACCTTCTCGCAGTTTGTGGTTAATTTTCACATGAATAAGCTAGATGTCAGCTTGCTTGAGCTTCTTAACATGTTGAAAACTGCAAAAGGTCACTTCTCATCCAAGAAGAACCATGTCTTGATGGTGGATTCTTCCAATAAAAGGAAGAGGCCCAAGGTGTTTTATGAAAAGAAGAAATCCAAGAAGGCTAAGGGAAAGGGGAAAGAAAAGGAACAAAAGAAACCTGAACCAGCTAAAGGAATGTGCTTTCATTGCAACGAGCCGGGACATTAGAAGAGGAACTGCAAGAAGTTTCTTGCAGAGAAGAATCTTGGAGAAGCTTCGACTTCCAATCAAGGATTGTTTATGATTGAAATTAATTTTTTTGAAAGTCATAATTCTACTTGGGTATTGGATACCGGCTGTGGGTCTCACATATGTAACACTGTGCAGGGACTGGTCAAAAGTAGAAAGCTGAACAATGAAGAGGTGATCCTATGAGTGGGGAATGGAGCAAAGGTTGCTGCATTAGCTGTAGGAACTTATTGTTTAGCAATGCCTTCGGGAAAGTCCATTTATCTTAATAACTGTTATTATGTTTCGAATATTATTAAAAACATTATTTCAATTTCTGTATTAGATATGGAAGGTTTTGACGTTATTATAAAGAACAATGGTTGTTCTATTTATAAAGACGATGTTTTATATTGTATTGGAAATTTGCGAAATGGGCTTTATATACTTGACTTGCAAGAAAATATATTTCAAATTGAACAAACTAAGAAAAGGAAAAGAGATGATATTAATTATACCTATATGTGACACTGTAGACTCGGCCATATCAATGAAATAAGATTATCCAAGTTGCATAAGGATGGGCTCCTAGAGCTATCCGATTATGAATCATATCCAACTTGTGAATCTTGTCTCATGGGTAAAATGACTAAATCTCCTTTTAGTGGAAAAGAAGAAAGAGTTACAGAGTTGTTAGCATTGAGTCACACAGACGTTTGTGGACCTTTGACAACAACTGCACGGGGAGGGTATTATTATTTTATTACTTTCACTGATGATCACTCAAGATTTGGATATGTGTATTTGATGAAATACAAGTCAGAATCATTTGAAAAGTTTAAAGAGTTCAGAAGTGAAGTAGAGAAACAAACGGGCAAGAGTATTAAGATACTTCGATCAGATCGAGGTGGAGAATACTTAAGTGGTGAGTTTCTCAATTGTCTCAAAGAAAATGGTATAATCTCACAATGGGCTCCTCCAGGTACACCACAGTTAAATGGAGTATCTAAAATGAGAAATCGAACGCTGTTCGACATGGTTCAATCTATGATGAGTTTTACCGACCTTTCAATTTCCTTCTGGGGATAAGCCCTAGAAACGGCTGCATACCTACTTAACAAGGTACCTACCAAATCTGCCCCAAAGACTCCATATGAGATGTGGAAAGGGAGGAAACCAAATCTTAAGCATGTCAAGACTTGGGGTTGTCCAGCTTATGTCAAAAAGTTTGAAAATGATAAACTACAGACTAAATCCGATAAGTGTAGATTTGTGAGATACCCTAAAGAAATCGTAGGGTATTATTTCTATCATCCACTGATCAAAAGGTGTTTGTTGCGAAACACGCTGCCTTCTTAGAGAAAGAGTTTATCCATGAAGGGATCAGTGGGAGTAAGATATATCTTGAAGAAGTTTAAGAACCACAAGTTATCACGGATCAAAGTCAAGTACCTGACCAAATAGAAGAACCTACTGTACCACACCCTATTCGTAAATCTGGAAGAGTACCAAAGATGCCTGAGAGGTATGGATTCGTTATAGAAGATGTGAGGTACACATCATGGATGATGATGATCCATTGAATTACGAACAGGCTATGAGTAATAAAGACTCAGAGAAATAGTAGATGACCATAAAATCTAAAATGGATTTGGAAGCTATGCTCAAGTCCATTTGGATTTTTCTTGCGATTGCAGCTTATTTTTACTTAATCTGGCAAAATGGACGTGGAGACGCCCTTCCTCAAATATACATTATTAGAGGACAATGTATGTCTGATACAGCCAGTTGGTTTTTTTTTCAATAGTTGAAGCAAGATTCTCGTAGATGGAACTTTCGTTTTGATGAGACAATCAAAGAGTTTGATTTTATAAAAAACGAGGATGAACCATGTGTGTACAAGAAGGTTAGTGGGAGCGCTGTTTCATTCCATGTATTATATGTTGATGATATATTACTGATAGGGAATGAAATTTCTATGCTAAAATCAATCAAAATAAAGTTGTCTAAACATTCCTCCATTAATGATTTGGGTAGAACATCCCGCATTGGGGATATAAATCTTTATTAATAGATATAAAAGGTTGTTCGGCTTAACCTAAGGAAACATATATTCATTAGATGCTAAAGGCGTTTAGCATGGCAAACTCCAAAAGAGTGCCTCATGATGATGAGCCATGGAGTGTATCTCTCTAATATTGTCCTCAGTAAAAGAGAGATCGCATGAGTTACTATCATGTATGCAATGAAATATACGAGACTTGATGTTGATCAGTCAGATTCTGGAGAAGATCACTGTGAGACAGTGATAAACATCCCAAAGTACTTAACTGACACTAAGGATGTCATCATGACATATGATGGGTCTGAATGAATCTAGAGTGCTAAACAGACTGAAGTTTTCAGACTGACCAAGACGACAGTAAATCCACTATAGGGTAAGTCGTTACCTTGAAAGGTGGTGCAGTGAATTGGAAAGGTTCCAAACAGCAAAAGGTTGCTGATTTAGTGACAAAGACAAAGTATATAACTGTAAGTGAAGTTGCAAGTTGATGTTTCAGATGAAAAGTTCATTACAGAACTAGGAATAGTTCCTAAGTCTCATCTTGAATCTAAAACCCGCGTTACGGCACTTTGATTAAAGAAATCATTGAAAGAAGAGCATATAGACTCTCAAGATAACATTGCAGATCCATTTATTAAAGATATAACACAACAGCAGTTTGATCGTCACTTAGAGAAGATAGGTATGAGATACCAGGGCGATTGGCTTTAGCGCAAGTGGGAGATTGATAGTAGTGTGCATACAAGCCAATCATGTATGATGATAAAGCACATACTTTGTAAATAATCTTATTTATTTATTAATAAGATAATCATTTAAGGCATTTAATTATTTACATGGTGCTGTTTTTATAATATGTAAATAACCCATAGTTTTAAGCAATGCTTTTAGAATCATGATGAGATCATGCTAATGAGATCTAAATTCTTAGAAAGCTTAAAAACTAAAATAGTTCCCAATTGTGGGATTACTAAAATGGGGATTAGTAAATCCGGATAGATTGGTACATATGTTGCTTGCTCATTGGATGAGGATGACTGATCTCATGGTCATTTGTGTGGAGACACTAAAGCAAGTATGTAGGTGCTTATTGGAGAATAAGTTCACTGAACGTGACTCGCTATGGAATACCTAATGGAGTTTTACTCGCTTGTCAATAGGAATTCCTAATGTGATAGTAGTACAAGTGATCCTTGGACTTGAGATCATCATAGTATCATGTATGTAATGAATTATACTTTGACTTATTCCTTAAAGCCCTTTAGGGTATATAAAAGGGTATGCTTGGGTATAATGAGTTATATATGGAGATAATGAATGATCAATAAAGAATCTACCACCTCTAGTAAAAGAGGAGATATGTCATATGTGATTCGTTAAATGACAACCCAAGAATCCTTGGCCAAGGTGGAATGAAATTAGAAAGGAGTTTCTAATTTGCATTATTTGGAATTGTGCATTTTCTAATCGAAATACATATAATTAAATAAAATAAGACTTGACAATAATTTCATGTCTTATATTTAATTGGGAAATTGTATGTTGGAAGGATTGAATTATACGGTAACTATTTACTCACACGTTCTTTTATGATTAATGTTGAAATCTATATTATCTGAAAAGTCGTTGATCGCTAGGGAGGCTTATCCCTATTGTAGAATAAATATTATTTATTTAAATAGATTATTAGTTTAATTTATTTATTTAAATAATATTTGAATTGTTCTAATTGATTTATTCACAACTGGTTTAATATGGAGAACCTAAACGGTCACACCATAAAAGGAAGAATAATTATTTAAGAAGGTAATGGCATAATCGTAATAATGCATTAAGTGTAATTAATTTAATCTATGGTGATAGAATAAATTAAATAGGTTAATATTTATTATTTAATATTTTGTAAATATTAAATATAAATTAGTAAGAGATGTCTTATTAATATTATTACAATTATTATAATTTTAATTTCTAAAAGGGTTTAGTAATTAATTTAATATTAGTAAGTACTCTCATTTATTCCTAATGAGATTAGGAGACAAATTAATTTAATTAATTATTCCCAATGTGGTGGGAAGCCTAAATTAATTAAAGGAGTTTAATTAATTAAATGAAATCCCATGTCTAATATGATTAGAAGTGTTGAGCAATAGCTATATAATAGGAGTCTTATAATAGATATCAGTTGATGCAATTCCAATTGTTGGAGAGTACTCCTTTTCTATAGAGGATAGAAAACTAAGGTTTAGCCAAACACCCTCCTTCTTGATAATTCCTCTTCCTTGGTGGATCACCTCTAGAGGCCAAACACTTGGGTGGCTAACGTTGATCAAAGGAAGGAATCTAACCCGAAAATTCAAGGAGATCACGAAGAACAAGGAGTTGAACTAGTACCTGTGGAAGCTTTGTTTTACAAGGGTATGATTCCATAACTTCTTATTTATCGTTTTAAATTAATAATTTGCACAAAGGATGATCCGGGTAATGATTTTGTAGAAATTTTTTAAACTCTGATATATCATGCTTCCGCTAATTTTTGCAATTTGATTGCATCACGATTTCGTACAAACCCAACAACACCTTAATCTAATACATTAGTTTAGCTAATTAAATAAGAAGAATGTGGGGGTTAGAGAAAATGAAAGGATTTTGGTTTTAAGGAAGAAAATATAATTCCCTTCTTAATCATTTATAATATACGTATACTCATCCCCTCCTTGTCCCATTTTGTGTGTCACAAGGAGTCCCACCAGCTGCTGACTAATTAAACAAAATATTATTTTAATTATTTAATCAATTAAATAACCATTTTGACCATTTTACCCTCCGTAGCAGAACGTTGCAATACTTATATCGATTCCTACTAAAGTCGATGTCCCGGACGTCATGGAACTATCTGTTTCGTCAAATTCATCTCCGAAATTTGTGGTTGACTTTTTACCAGAAAAGTCAACCGGTTGACTTTGACCAAAAAGTCAACCGGTTGACTTTGACCAAAAAGTCAACCGGTTGACTTTGACCAAAAAGTCAACCGTGACACATTTTGTGGTTCCAGTCTATCCTGACTAATTTCGACGTTCTATACTCAAATACACAATTCGCGTCTCTAAATTCCGCTCCGAACTCCAACTCGTGTTTTAATGCCACCCCACAAAATTAATATAATTAATTACATACTTAACCAATTTAAATAGTTGAATTAAATTGAACCAACCATTTAAATACTCCTCATCACATATCATAAAATAACACATGTATGTATAACACATATACATCTAATAAAAGAAAATACACAAGAATTTCACATAAATTCATTTATTGATAATTATTAAATTACATACAAAATCTCGAATATTACATTCACCCTCCCTTATAAGGATTCCGTCCCCGGAATCATTACACATCAAACAAAAAGATTTGTGTAATTTTACATCATTTTCTCCTCGAGTTCCCACGTAGCCTCTTCGGCGTTGTGGTTCCTCCATACTACATTAACAGAAGGTATTATCTTATTTCTTAACACTTGTTCTTTTCTATCAATTATCTGCACTAGAAACTCTTTATAGGTTAAGTCTTTTTTGAACTGAATGGGTTCATACCCTATGACATTCTTGTAATCCTGTTTATAGGGCCGTATAACTGATACGTGGAACACGTTGTGTATATGTTCTAACTCCGGAGGTAAAGCTATTTCATAAGCTACCTCACCGACTCGCCTTAACACTTCAAAGGGTCCTATGAATCTGTGACTAAGTTTTCCCTTTTTCCCTAATCTCATTTTCCCTTTCCAAGGTGACACCTTCAGAAACATATAAGTGTCGACATTGAAGTCTCATTGTTGCCGATGTTGATCAGCATATTTTTTCTGTCAATCCTGAGCTGTCACTAATCTCGCTCGTATTGTTTTGATCACATCCGCAGTTTCCTGCACCAATTCTGGCCCTAGCAATTTACGTTCTCCTACTTAATCCCAGCACAATGGCGTTCTACATTTCCTTCCATATAAAGCATCATAAGGTGGCATCCCGATGCTCGCGTGGTAACTGTGTTGTATGCAAATTCCACCAACGGTAGGTGGTCATCCCAGCTTCCTTTAAAGTCCATAACACATGCTCTCAGCATGTCCTCTAAAGTTTGAATAGTTCTCTCGCTCTGCCCATCTCTTTGAGGATGATATGCGGTGCTCAACCTCAGTTGCATTCCCATGCATTCTTGAAAGCTTTTCCAGAAATTAGCTGTGAACCGTGGATCGCGATCTGGCATAATTGATACAAGCACACCGTGCCTGGAAACTATCTCCTTGATATAAACCTTTGCCAACTGATCCAAGTTATATCTGATCTTAATTGGCAAGAAATGCGCTGATTTGGTCAATCGATCAACGATCACCCATACTGCATCGTAACCCTTCTGTGTCGTTGGAAGTCCTACCACGAAGTCCATCGTGATATGCTCCCACTTCCATTCCAGAATTTCTAACTCTTGAAGTAACCCGGGTCTCTGATGTTTCGCCTTAACTCTCTATCATGTCAAACACCTACTGACGCACCCTGCCACTTCTCTCTTCATATTGGGCCACCAATAATGTTGGCAAAGATCTTGATACATCTTTGTGCTTCCCGGGTGGATTGAGTAACTTGAGCTATGAGCTTCATACAAGATTTCTTCCTTTAATTCAGATACCGCTGGCACCCAAATTCCCTTCTCGCATCTTAACAGTCCATCACCATCCTCGTTAAATTTAAGCTCCTCTCCATCTAAAATTCTTTTCCTCACCTTCTCACATTCTTGCCTTGCGCTTCCTTGATTTTGTCCAATAGAGTCGGATGAACCTCCATTGCAAACAATTTCTCATCTGACTCCCTCGGACTCTTTATCTCGAGTTCCAATCTCGCCATCTCCTTAATTAATTCCTCTTGAGCTGTTAGCATTTCCAACCGACCACTGCACTTTCTGCTTAGCGCATCAGCTACTACGTTAGCTTTCCCCGGATGATATAAGATGTCGCAATCGTAATCCTTTATTAGTTCCAACCATCTTCGCTGTCTCATATTCAACTCCTTCTGCGTGAAGATGTACTTCAGACTTTTATGGTCAGTGTATATTTCACACTTTACACCATATAAATAGTGCCTCCAAATCTTCAGGCCAAATACTATCGCTGCCAATTCCAGGTCATGGGTAGGATATCCCTTCTCGTAATCCTTCAACTGACGCGATGCGTACGCAATAACTTTACCATGTTGCATAAGCACACAACCAAGTCCTTTGTGCGACAAATCACTGAAAATTACAAAATCACTAGTATCGTCTGGTAAAGACAACATCGGTGCCTCACTCAATCTTTTCTTAAGCTCACGAAAACTTTCTTCACACTTCTCTGTCTAGACAAATTTTACAGACTTCTTCGTTAAATTCGTCAATGTTCCTGCTATCTTCAAAAAATCTTGAATTAACCGTCTGTAATAGCCTGCCAGTCCTAAGAAACTTGTTACTTCAGTCGGCGTCTTTGGTTGTTCCCAATTTTCTACCGCTTCCACCTTTGCTGGATCACCGGAGATTCCATCCTTGTCGATCACGTGACCCAGAAATTGAACTTTCTCCAACCAAAACTCGCAGTTTGAAAATTTTGTGAATAACTTATCCTTCCTGAATGCCTCCAATACCAACCTTAAGTGTTCAGCATGATCCTCCTGAGTCTTGGAATAGATCAGGATATCATCTGTGAACACAACTAAAAAATTATCTAAGTATTGTTTGAATACCCGATTCATCTCGTCCATAAATGCCGCCGGCGAATTTGTTAACCCAAATGACATCACCAGAAACTCGTAGTGTTCGTAACGAGTCCTGAATGCTGTCTTAGGTACATCTTCCTTCCTCAACTTCAACTGGTGATATGCCGTCCTCAAGTCTTTCTTAGAAAAATATTTCACTCCCTTCAATTGATCAAACAGATCATCTATCCTAGGTAACAGATACTTGTTCTTGATCGTCACCTTGTTTAACTCTCGATAGTCGATGCAAAGTCTCATCAACCCGTCCTTCTTCTTCACAAATAAAACTGGTGCTCCCCAAGGAGACACACTCGGTTGAATATACTTCCTGTCCAATAATTCCTGCAACTGTACCATCAGCTCCTTCATCTTTGCCGGTGCCATTCTGAATAGGGCTTTTGAAATCGGAGCCGTTCCCGGTACTAAATCTATGACGAATTCGGCATCCCTATTCGATGGAATACCTGGCAATTCCTCCTGAAATACATCCAAAAATTCATTCACTACTGGTATCTGTCCCATCCCTACCCCTACTTTCTACGTATCGACGATATGGGCCAAATAACCTATACATCCCTTCCTTAGCAACTTCCTCGTTTGCATCATTATCAGACAATTCGAGTGTCTCGACGACTTACTCCAGTAGAACACTACCTTAGACTGATTCGGAGTCTTAAGGTTTATACACTTCTTCTGGTAATCTATCATCGCTCCATGGTTAAATAACCAATCCATTCCTAGAATTACATCAAATTTCCCTAATTGAATCGGAATTAAATCCACAGGTAACTTATATCCCCTTATATATACAACACCATTCCTATGGACATGGCTAACGGGAATTCTTTCCTTATTAGCAACTTCTATGTTCATCGGATATTCTAATTCTTCTTGGGGTAAGTTTAATCGTTGGGAGAATTCATGCGACACGAAGGAACAAGTAGCACCCGAATCGAATAATACATAAGCAGATATATCATTGATCGAAATGATACCTGAAACCACATCCTTGGATGCGACAACATCCTGAACTGTCATGTTGAAAGTCCTTGCTGTTGGTTGATTCTGAGTTGGTGGTCCAGTAATTGTGAGATTTCCACCGCTTGGTCCCCTTCCTCCATTTCCTCCTGCTAAATTCTTCTTTGGGCAATTCCTTGCCTGATGATCCAATGCTCCACAGTTAAAGCATCCATTCCTCTTTGGTGCAGAGCAATTGGGAGAGATGAGCCCCTCTTGCCCGTAATTAAAACATACATTCTTCCCCTTTAGACATGCACCCGAGTGATTCCTCCCACACTCCTTGCATGCCTGAGTCCACTTCTTTGTTTCCCATGGTTTTCCCCCAGAGTTTCCCGAGTTAAAATTTTTGTTGCTGTTGTTGTTGTTGTTCCACTTCCTCTTGTTTGCACCACTACTGCTGCTACCTTCCCCGCGATTCCCTCCTTCATTCTTCTTCTTTTTCTCCTTATTAAACTTCATTAGGGATTCACTTCCGCCATCAACAATTATAGCCTTCTCCAGGAGAGTCGCGAAGCTGTTCGTCGCAACACCAAAAGTCTATTGTATAACCATGGTTTGAGACCTGCTCAAACCTCCTCGTTTTCCTCTCCTCAGTGTCGACCTGATGAGGTGCGAACCTCGCCAGTTCGTTGAACTTTGCGGCATACTGGGGTACCGTCATGTCGTCTTGCTTCAGCTCCAGGAATCGCATCTCCATACGACTTTGCATACTCACAGGAAAGTAATTCTCGAAAAATATCTTATTAAACCCTTCCCAAGGTATCACACCTTCTCCAGCCCTGGTCTGGTTTACCTCCCACCAGTAGTTGGCTTCACCTTTTAGCATATACGTGGCGAAGATTGTTTTCTGATCATCTCCTACTCGGGCGATAGCGAACGCCTTTTCGATTTCCTTAACCCAATTTTGGGCTTCAATGGGTTCGGTGGTTCCTTTAAATTCTGGGGGTCCCGCGCTCTTGAAGTCCTTAAAGTGTGCCACCTAGCCCGCTGGAGGGTTATTGGTATTCGGGGTTTGATTCTGAAGTGCCCCAACTAACATGTCTACGAATTGTTGCATGGGGTTCGGTGGACCCCTAGCATTACCGCCTGACCCTTCTGGTACTTGACGACGTCTTCCTCTAGCCATCTATCTGTTTAAATAAACTTAATGTTATCATCTCATAACTTATTCCTACAACATATATATTTCATATAAAACTTAATCATCACATCACATATTTAAATAAAAGCATATTTATTTTTAAAAAAACCATAATCACAAGGTATCTCATCATCTTATGGCATTATGCCATTTACATCTCTTTAAACCAAAAATACTTGGTACAAACCGTAAACCAAGCTTTATTATTTCATATCTAAGCGTTCTATATGCTAGTTGTAAAAGTTTAACACGAATAAACTAAAAACCCCGCCTAATGGCGTCTTCATGCTCTTCATCTACTATCTCCAGCACCAGCCCTCGGCTTATAACATATCTAGACCGGTGCTCCTCACGTGGAAAGTGATACACCCTATGCTGGAACCTCCCATGTGCTGACTTAAACGCGTACTTCATCTTGTCTATCCTAACCTTCTTATCTCTCACTTCTCCTTTTAACTCGCCACTTAGCTTCTCGGCCTGAGCACGACCTCTCCTCTCATCTCCCCAGAATGTGGTAATGATCTGCTTGTCAGTTTGGAGACTCTGAATCCTTGACTCTAGCCCACTAATGGTATGTCCCAAGTGGGTCCTTATAGCTTCTTTCCCATCCTTCAGCCTGTCCGCCTTCTAACCTGCTGTTCGCAGCTTGTCAGCCAGATTCCCGTTCCTAATAATTAGGTGGTGCACCAATGCCTCCAGTAATGCTGCAGCTTGTTCCTCCCCCTGATACAGCTCCTCCAACTCATGGACCTTGTCATCCAATTCAGTAATCCTATCCATCAACTCAGCCAACATAGTATCCTCAGGTGCTTCTTCGTAGTCCTCCTCGGCCTCCTCAGGATACTCCTCTGGGTCTGACTCAGCTGCTGCCTCAGCTATGGGCTCAGGTACAGCTGTCACCAACTGCTCACTCACAACATGAATATCTCTAACCTCCTCTTCTCCTGACATCCTACAATCAAGACAAACAACTCGATTAGTAAAAAAAAATATTGATTTTGTTTTTAGAAAAATAGATTTAACACAACCCTTAGAACTCTACGTGAGTTCATCTCCTTATATCCTCCACTAACTTCCCTAAGGTTATAGTCTAAGGTTCCTCACCTAAGGTTTATAACCTACAGCTCTGATACCAACCTGTGACGCCCCCAAATCCGTGTAACATCGATTACAGGACATGGTGCTCACGGTACAACATACATCATCATCTAACTACATAAACTCCAAAAATAATAATAATAATAACTATTACATACTTATTTAGATAAAATCCCAAGACTTTACAACCTTTAATAAACTGAAACTCAAACTTAGCGTTTGTCGCTACATTACATCATATACGGAAATATAACTTATTACATAAATAACTCTCATCATTTCATCTTAGACTTTCCCTTGTCCTTGCCCGAGCCCTCAACGTTCTCTGCCTTAACTGAAAGGTTTAAGCAAGAATGAGCACAAATTGCCCAGCAAGTATATAAAGAAGTTTGAAAACATACATTAGGAGTAAAAACATTTGAATGACTAAATCTCAACAATTGAAAGAAATATCAAGTGCTAAACAGGAATATCAACAATAAGATTTTAAAAATTCTCAATATCATACTAAGAGGTGTAAAATATCCTGAACATTACTTTGTTTCATCGAAAAACCTTCAGAAGGTTTAACAATCAATTAGATTGCAAACGGTCTCTGCAAGTACTCCAGGTGATCAGCCTATCGTACCCTACATTGTGCACAAGTATAAAGTTTAAACTGCATCAGCATAAATGGGACTATATGCCCGACATCAGTTTGCCCGTTTATACGGGTTGTTCATCTTAGTATTCATGCTAGACCGCACCAAAGCAATTTGGATTGGTAAACATTAAATAGCTTCGAAGGATTTGAATTAAACCATTTTTTCATCAATAAAAACTAGCCGAAAACAAAGGTCAGGAAACATACTTAGAAACAGTTCTTTAAATAAATAGAACTTTAAAGCATTGCAGTTGAAGCAATAACTGAGCAATCAATAATAAAACTTGCAAGATAATTGAAGTTGTAGAACTGTACGTCAAAGGAACTTGTACGAATAATTAAATAATCACAAGCCCGAAACTTACCCTCGCTGCAATCAAATGAGTAAGGGTTGAATAATTTCTCAATGAAAATAGAGTTAAGAAACTTGCCTGATACGTCTTCTACAGTTTAAGCTATCAACTAGTCCTTCACGTAACCTAATCACATATGTCACGTTAAGCAACTAAGTAATCCCACTCTAATTTAAAATATAATTATTTCCTTTTATATTAATTAGATTGTTAAACAAACTTGCATTCAATCATCAATACAATTTAATTACACAAGTATGTAGCATCACATAGATAAAGGTGTTTAATATTGGAATCTGGAAAAAAATAAATTTTTGACATTCTGACCCGACCCGGATCCGACCCGACCCGGCCCGGCGCAGCTACGCAGCCTCAAGCCATGTTACCAGCGCAGCTGCGCTGCTTGGCAAACCCAGAACCCATCTTTGAGTGGCACAGCTGTGCAGCGTTAAGCAATATGAACGGCGCAGCTGCGCTGCTCTTCATGCCTAGAATTTTTTTCCCTACCGAGCAGCCTACTTCTCGATTTAATTCCCACTTGCTTACAGGTTGTATGACCATGATATTTGGACACCATACACTCCAATCATCCTAGTATTTTACAAAAATATCACATTCCAAAAAATAGCAAGTTAAGACCACGAACCAGCTACCTTGAAAAGCATGCCACAACAGGTTCTAACACTTAGAAAATTTCTAGAATTCCAGATTTTCTGCAGACTTTATGTAGGGTTTTCGGCACATAAACGCAGCGAAAATTAAAATTTTCCGAAACCCTAAAATAGGATCCATGCGAAAAACATATTAATTCAGAGGTTAAGATTTATTTTATCGATTATTCAAGCCTGAATGGAGACGATGGAGATTATGGAACTGCTTCGAATCCTCAACGCAATCCAACGGAACTGCGCCTCTACGGTATCCACAAGAAACGTCCCGCGAATCGTCACACGATCTGCAGCAAAGAAAGCTGCGGTACTAGCCGCCAAGGATCTGGATATTCGAAATTTTTCTCTCTAGTCTCTCTCTAAGAGCGGCTAGGGTTTTGATATCGATAATTCCCTAAACGGCTGATATATCATATATATAGCAGTTAAAGGAATTAACCAAAACCTAATTCAATTAGAAAAATAAAATTTGAATTTATATATATATATATATATATATATATTATATCTTAATTAAGTCTTACTTAATTAATATTCATATATATATATACAAATTATCCTATTAATTTAAATTCATAATTTAAATACTATCAATCATATTGATATATTTAAATCCATACAATTTAAATTAATTCCCTTTTAATTACGTTCTAATTGTGTGACCCTATAGGTTGTTATTATGTTGGCAATAATTTTAAAATCATATTATAAAATTATAAACAGTGAGCGGCATCTAGTAATGCATCACTGCTACCTAAATAATAATAAGATCGGTGATTTGATGCAACCTTTTCGTGACCAATGTTTCAATGTAATTTAATCCTTTTAACCTTGACATCCTGGATTAAACTCGAGGCATGGAATGTGTCATCCTCTTCATAAGTTAATCTGAGTTTTCTTGATCGATGAGTAGACTATATGAAACAAATCACTATTTGAGCATGGTCATGCATTTCATAGTCCTACTCAATCAAGAGGCCTATGGATATCACTCCTAAAATATAGGAGGGTTAAATTCCATCTAGATCACTCATATTCCTCACACGATTCATGATGTACCCAATAATCACCTTTATCGTCCACCCTATTAAAGGTGGCCTTTGATGATATCAAAGTACATAAATTCTCGTGTAGTAATATCGTGATTTCAGGTCGGAGGATCATTACATCATTGTCACTATGAGAATTGCTTATGACACTTTGCATAATGATCCACGTAGAATTCTCATGGTGGGTCTGTCCATACATTGTTCTCTAACATGTACCTATGCATTGACTCAATATCTCATATATTTATGACCAATGAGATTTGGCCATCAGTCAATCCACATACTAGTCTCAATGTATCATTGTTGTCCCATTAACAATGACACTCGACTAGGGATATTTAAGAGTAATGATACTAATTGTAATTATATGATCTCATGTTCAAGTCACATACTTGAAGCCATATAATTTGTATAACTATTCTAAGGACTTTTATTATGTTAACATTTATATAACGCAGTAAATAAAACCATAATAAAATAATTTATTTATTTAATCAAATATAATATCAAAAATGTTTAAGCAATTACATCAAAGAATTAGCCTCTAGGGAATAAACTCTAACAGTCTCCCACTTGCACTAGATCCAATCACTCATGTATCTAATATCCATGGAACTAGTGTGACATTCGTACTTATGCTGCGACAAAGCTTTGGTCAGTGGATCTGCAACATTATCATCTGTTGGCACTCTGCTTATATGTACATCTCCTCTATCAATGATTTCACGGATGAGATGGTACCGCCTAAGTATATGCTTGGATCGTTGGTGAGATCTGGGTTCCTTAGCCTGTGCAATGGCTCCATTATAATCACAGTATAGCTCAACCGGATCAACAATGGTTGGAACAACACCAAGTTTAGTGACAAACTTTTTAATCCATACAGCCTCCTTGGCCGCACTAGAAGCAGCAATATACTCAGCCTCTGTTGTAGAATCGGCTACTGTCTCTTGCTTCGAACTTTTCCAGCTAACAGCACCACCATTAAGGCAAAACACAAAACCTGACTGAGACTTATAGTCATCTGTGTCAGTCTGGAAACTAGCATCTGTGTAACCCTTTATTGTCAGTTCGTCTTCATCTCCATATACCAAGAATGAATCCTTAGTCCTTTTCAGGTACTTGAGGATATTCTTGACTGGTGACCTTCACCTGGATTCGACTGGTATCTACTCGTCATACTCAAAGCATATGAGACATCCGGACGAGTACATATCATTGCATACATGATAGATCCAATTGTCGAAGCATAAGGGATCTTTCTCATACGCTCCTCATCATCATGTGATTTAGGACACTGGGCCTTAGAGATCTTAACACCATGAGACATGGGTAAGTGTCCTCTTTTGGCCTCTTGCATGCTGAATCGTTTCAGCACTTTATCAATATATGTAGTTTGACTTAGGCCGAGCATTTTTCTTGATCTATCTCGATAGATCTTGATACCTAAAATGTAGGTTACATCGCCCAAATCTTTCATGGAGAAACATTTTCCTAACCATGTTTTTACAGCCTGTAAGGAAGGAATGTCATTCCCAATAATTAATATGTCGTCAACATATAATACCAGGAATACAATGTGAGTCCCACTAACCTTCGTATATACACAAGGTTCATCTTCATTTTTTATAAAGCCAAACTCTTTGACTGCTTCATCAAATCGAAGATTCCAACTCTACGAGGCTTGCTTCAATCTATAAATGGATCACTGCAGCTTACATACCTTTCCAGCATCCTTTGGATTGGCAAAACCCACAGGTTGTGTCATATACACATCCTCAAGGAGATTTTCGTTAAGGAAAGCAGTTTTGACATCCATCTGCCAGATTTCGTAATCATAAAAGGCTGCAATAGCAAGCAAGATCCTGATAGATTTAACCATTGCCACTGGAGAGAAGGTTTCATCATAGTCAACACCTTGAACTTGTTTGAAACCTTTTGCTACCAGTAAGCCTTTATAGGTTTGTACATTACCATCCATGTTGGTTTTCTTCTTGAAAACCCACTTGCACCCGATTGGTTTTACCCCTTCGGGTGGATCAACCAAAGTCCATACTTGGTTAGTATACATGGAGTCCATCTCAGATTTCATGGCTTCAAGCCATCTCTCAGAATCTGGTCCATTCATAGCTTCTTGGTAGGAAGCAGGCTCATCATGATCTATGAGCATCACATCGCCGTTTTGAGTCACAAGAAATCCATAATATCTCTCGGGCTCTTAGCGTGTCCTATCAGATCTATGAATGCCTCGTGTAATTTGAGCAGGTTCACTTTCCACAATATCTTGTGGTTCCTGCTCATGTTCCAACTCAGGTTCAATGATATTTTGTGGTTCTCGAACTTCTTCGAGTTCTACTTTCCTCCCACTGTTTCCTTTAGAGATTAATTCTCTTTCTAGAAAAATACCAGTTCGAGCAACAAATACTTTGTTCTCAGAAGGTTTGTAGAAATAATACCCTTTTGTTTCATTTGGGTATCCCACAAAATTACATTTGTCAGATTTGGGTCCGAGCTTGTCAGAAGCCAAACGTTTTACAAACGCCTCGCAACCCCAAATCTTCATGAATGACATACTAGGACGTTTCCAAGTCCACATCTCATATGGTGTCTTATGAACCGTCTTTGTAGGAACACAGTTAAGTGTGAATGCAACTGTCTCTAAGGTATGACCCCAGAAGCTTATTGGAAGATCTGCATGACTCATCATCGATCGTACCATGTCCAACAAGGTGCGATTCCTCCTCTCAGACACACCATTCCATTGTGGTGTTCCAGGTGGAGTGAGTTGTGATATAATTCCACACTCCTTTAGAAGGTCATCAAAGTCTTGGCTCAAGTATTCACCTCCTCGATCAGATCGAAGGGCTTTTATGCTTTTGCCAAATTGGTTTTGAACTTCATTCTTGAATTCCTTGAACTTTTCAAAGGATTCGAATTTGTGTCTCATAAGACACACACATCCATATCTACTGAAGTCGTCAGTAAATGTAATGAAGTAATAAAACCCACCTCTTGCTAACGAACTCATGGGGTCCGCATACATCACTATGTATAAGTCCCAATACATCGCTAGCCCATTCACTGTGTCCAGTGAAGGGGGCTTTAGTCATCTTGCCTAATAAACAAGACTCGTATTTCTCATATGATTCAAAATCAAATGAATCCAAAAACCCATCTTTATGGAGTTTGGATATGCGTTTCTCATTTATATGGCCTAAACGACAGTGCCAAAGATATGTCGGATTTGAATCATTTGATTTAAATCGTTTTGTATTTATGTTATAGATAGGCATTTCTAAATTAAGAATATAAAGACCATTAAACAATTGTGCAACACCATAACATATTTCATTTAAGAAAAATGAACAACTGTTGTTCTTTATTAAAAATTAAAACCTTTCTTGTCCAAACAAGAAACAGAAATAATGTTTTTGCTCATAGCAGGCACATAATAACAATCCTCTAATTCTAATACTAGCCTAGTGGGCAAAAATAAATGATAAGTTCCTACGGCTAGTGCAACAACTTTTGCTCCATTCCCAACTCATAGGTCAACCTCGCCTTTCGCCAAAGTTCTACTCCTTCGGAGTTCCTGCACATTAACACAAATGTGAGAACCACATCCAGTATCCAATACCCATGATGTAGAAGTGGACAAATTGACTTCTATAACATATATACCTGAATCAGAAGTCATACTTCCTTTCTTTTTATTCAGTTCTTCCAAATAAGCATGACAATTCCTCTTCCAGTGTCCAGATTTTCCACAGAAGTGACAATCACCTTATTTAGCCACCCCACCTTTAGGTTTTAAAGCCTGTTTGGTTTTGGGATTGGGTTTGGCAGATTTAGATCCTATCTTCTTCTTGCCTTTCCCCATTCCCTTAGCATTCCCCTTTTGCACCATCATTATGGGAGCGGGTCCTGCCTTTTTCATGTTGTTCTCGGCAGTTCTTAACATGCTCAACAACTCAGTAAGTGGTTTCTCAATTTCATTCATGAGGTAATTTATAACAAATTGAGAGTAGCTGCTGTTCAAAGATTGCAAAACAAGATCAGTTTGGGCTTCCGGAGTAATCGAAAAACCCAACCTACCAAGGTACTCAATATACCCAATCATTTTCAGCACATGTGGACCAACTGGATCACGTTCACCCATCTTGCAGTGATACAACGCCTTGCTTGTATCATACCTCTCCTGTCGAGCATGCCCTTCGAAAAATTTCTTGAGATTCTCGATCATCTCATAAGCATCCATTAACTAGTGTTGCTTCTGAAGCTCAGAGTTCATAGTTGCTAGCATGAGACAACTCACGTCCAGAGCATCATCTTGCAGTGATACAACGCCTTGCTTGTATCATAGCTCTCCTGTCGAGCATGCCCTTCGAACAATTTCTTGAGATGCACGATCATCTCATAAGCATCCATTAACTCGTGTTGCTTCTGAAGCTCAGAGTTCATAGTTGCTAGCATGAGACAACTCACGTCCAGAGCATCATCTTGATGCTTCTTGTAAGCATTATGCTCTACACGTGGTGCAGTCTTAGCTGGTGCTGCAGGAATGGGCCCATCAAGGACATATAGCTTGCGCTCCTGTTTGAGGACAATCCTCAAGTTCCTATGCCAGTTTAGGAAATTAACTCCACTCAGCTTTTCCTTCTCAAGGACTGATCGTAGTGAAAGACTATTTGTGTTGTTGTTTGCCATTGATATCTACAATTAATAAGTGCAAAAATAATAAGTCAAATTACAGAATTTTGATATTATGTAATTGATAATAGTACATTCAAAATATACCTCCCACTATTTTATTCAAATTAATAGCCCTCACCATTAATTCGGAAAGCATTTTCAATTAAATCTTTCTAGTGAGATAAGATCCATATTTCATTATGCCTTAAGTTAGCTTTGGCTATTCTCTCAAAACATAATTATTTAGGTAGACAACCCTTTGTCAATTATATCATATATAACTTTTAGATAGTTTGGTGAATAACATTTGTTTCTAGTCCATCTAATGGTACCTACCAAACTCTATGCCTCTAAGTCCACAATCCTATTGTGATAACTTAGTTAAGTCTAGCCCAATGATTTTAACAGTTTGGATATCACAATTATCCTATCGCATCTTACCAAGATAAATGGGGTACTTTACTTTGGCAAACCTACATCCATCGGTCAAGGTCTTGATGAGTGTTATTCATTGGAAGGCATCTGATTTAGACTTAATAATTTTATGAGGGATTTTAATAATTAATTTAGATCTCACCAATTTTAATCTTATTAAACATGCACATTATTTATCATATCATATCGTATACAAGCATAAATAAAGTGCAAAATTAAATGTGTCACAGTTATGGCCCCAACCCTATGTCAATCTTTTCAAGCTAATGAAAAGATTGAAGGTCAATCTAAGGTGGTAAAAGGTCTTCAAAATAGTAGCTTCCTTGGACCTTCCTCATGCATGTGTCTCCTCTCCATCATCATCTTGTCATCTTGATAGGTTACAATTGTACACTACATGACATAAAGAAACCTCGAGTTACATTCGAGGGGATTTAGATGAGAAGAGAATATTACATCAGAATTTATAGAAAGGCACGACATGCAAGCCGTATTTCAAAACCAAAAACCACTTACCTATGGGTCAAAAGGGCCATAACTGTGCACCATGCATATCACAATAAGCACATGACACAATTTTTATAATTAAATAAAAATATATACAAAATGTTAGGGTCACGACCATCGTGCGCTACGACGGGGGGGGTCCAAGGGTGGGTTTCCCCCCTGGTGAGGGCTGGGGGCAGCGCCCTGGATTTTTTTTTTTTGAACTACAATCTGTATTGTAGAATTTTTCATACGAATCTCTGAAACAATTCCAGAATCATATACAATCCGCCAACACACTCATAATAACAATACACCCAGAACATATCATATATGTCCAGTTTCGATTAATCATATTAAATCGAATCTTCATGTTTCTAATCCAATTAGAACAGAAGTTGAATTGTTATTCCACCTTCTAGGATACGATTATCAGAACATCATATACATGCATATATATTTCAGATTTCCAGAATACGCATACATGCAGAATATCATATATTCAATTTCAGATCGGTAAACATGCATCATCATATATCATATATAACGAATACAATTAAAACACGTAATCTGAATTAATCGTTTCGTAAGTAGCTCTAATACCACTGTAGGGTTTTCGGCACATAAACGCAGCGGAAATTAAAATTTTCCGAAACCCTAAAATAGGATCCATGCGAAAAATATATTAATTCAGAGGTTAAGATTTGTTTTACCGATTATTCAAGCCTGAATGGAGACGTTGGAGATTCTGGAACTGCTTTGAATCCTCAACGCAATCTAACGGAACTGCGCCTCTACGGTATCCACACGAACGTCCCGCGAATTGTCACACGATCTGCAGTAAGGAAGCTGCGGTACTAGCCGCCAAGGATCTAGACTTTCGAAATTTTTCTCTCTAGTCTCTCTCCAAGAGCGGCTAGGGTTTTGATATCGATAATTCCCTAAACGGCTGATATATAATATATATAGCAGTTAAAGGAATTAACCAAAACCTAAATCAATTAGAAAAATAAAATTTGAATTTTTATATATATATATATATATATATTATATCTTAATGAAGTCTTACTTAATTAATATACATATATATATATATATATATATATACAAATTATCCTATTAATTTAAATTCGTAATTTAAATACTATCAATCATATTGATATATTTAAATCCATACAATTTAAATTAATTCTCTTTTAATTACGTTCTAAGTGTGTAACCCTATAGGTTATTATTATGTTGGCAATAATTTTAAAATTATATTATAAAATTAAAAACAGTGAGCGGTATCTAGTAATGCATCACTGCTACCCAAATAATAATAAGATCGGTGATTCGATACAACCTTTTCGTGACCAATGTTTTAATGTAATTTAATCCTTTTAACCTTGACATCCTGGATTAAACTCGAGGCATGGAATGTGTCATCCTCTTCATAATTTAATCTGAGTTTTCTTGATCAATGAGTAGACTATATGAAACAAATCACTATTTGAGCATGGCCATGCATTTCATAGTCCTACTCAATCAAGAGGCCTATGTGTGACGCCCCCAGAATAGGTCCAGTCTATCCAACCGATTCTGAATCACCAAATACATGGTACAGAATTCAAATACAAACTTTATATCATATGGTCGTGCAAAATACGACCACACAACTGTGAGTGTCAATACAAATATGTAGAAAATATTAAGATTCAAACTAAGTCCTCATTACAATTGTTATCACACTATTTATCAGAAATAGTGAGGACTACTACTGCTCTAACTCGGACCATCACTCTGTCCCCCGACTAGTTCCCGCGACATTCTCATTTCCTGAAGAGGACAACAGATGAAAAGGGTGAGCTCAACTAGCTCAGTAAAGAATATTATGACTAAGATAATGGAAAATAAATTATCGTTAGCCTTCAATAAATCAGATAAAATATAATGGACAACCAATCTTAGATCAATATTCGCAGCGGAAATAACAATTCATTAGAAGAGTTAAGTAGAGAATGAAGTCTACTATCTTCTATGATTTAAAAGACCATCATCAATGTTTTATCCCTATAACATCAATCAATATACATCTCGAATCAATATTCATCTTTGCACTACAGGCCAAAGATATTCATTTGTATCATCAGTGGTTATGTTCATCTCAACACCTGTCATCTGTGCACTACGGCCAAAGATATTCATCAGGTAATCATTCATCTTTGCTCTACAGGCCAAAGATATTCAGTTATATCACCACTTAGAACTGAGGATGATGAAAAATCATATAAATAACGAATCCAGTGAAATAAAGGAATATTAAGGATTCGTATTTGAGTTTATCAAAGTTCAAGAATATTCCATAATAATACTTTGTGGAGCAAAATTCAAGAAATAAGCTCAAAACTTAGATCCAATCAAAGATAAGAACTTTAACAAGTAATTTGGGCATATAGAAGAAAATTTAATTTTTCCGTGAATAGTGCCGTATACGTGAATAGTAACCCCGACAGAAAAAGTAAGAATTTCATAATAAAATCCATGCCAATATTTTGGTATAATGATATTGAAAAGAATAACATCATTTATGAAAGAAAATAACATCCCTTACCTCAAAAGAATAACACTTCTGGCTGGAATATCGGATATAATATCGAAGAAAACTTGCACTAAATAGTAACACTCAAAGTATTGAAATACTCACAAAAATACGCTCGATATTATAGAGAGAGAAAACTTCTGATTCTGGTGTGATTTTTAGTTCTAACCTAAGCACCCTATTTATAGGAAAATCTTAGGATGCCAAAGAAGACTAAATTAATAAAATAATATTATTTTTCAAAAAACAATCTCCAGCCGCCGGCTACTCCCAAAAATTAGATTTTCAACAAACGTGGGGCCCACCCATTAAAAAAATATTTATTTTCTAAAACTTTAATAATTCATAATAGATAGCCCCTTTGTCAGAAAAATACAAATTCTATGTCCTTCGATAAGAAATTTAATTCTCTACAACTTTGTAGAAGGAAGTTTTTCTAACTCAATAATGCAGTTTGAATCCTTCACATATTTACGTAACACCGATATATGAAACACGTTATGAACACGAGACATGTTTGGAGGTAAAGCGAGTCTATAGGCCACATTTCCTATTCGGTCAAGAATCTCAAATGGACCAATGAATCGTGGGTTGAGCTTTCCTCTCTTTCCAAACCTCGTAACTCCCTTCCATGGAGCAATACGTAATAACACATGGTCTCCAACATTAAATTCCACGTCCTTTCGATGAAGATCCGCATAACTCTTTTGTCGATCTTGTGCTGTTTGTATACGTTGTCGGATTATTTGGATCTTTTCCGTAGTCATACGTACTAACTCCGGTCCCAACAATGTTGTTTCACCCACCTCGTTCCAACATACTGGAGAGCGACACTTTCTCCCATACAGCGCTTCGAATGGAGCCACGCCTATACTTTCCTGATAACTGTTGTTATAGGAGAATTCCACCAATGGTAAATACTTATCCCAACTCCCTTTGAAGTCTAGAACATAAAGTCTCAATAGATCTTCAAGAGTTTGAATAGTCCTTTCCGATTGTCCGTCTGTTTGAGGATGATAAGCCGAACTGAATAGTAAATTCGTGCCCATAGCTTTCTGCAAACTGATCCAAAATCGTGAAGTAAATCTAGGATCACGATCCGAAACTATGGATACTGGCATGCCATGCAATCTCACAATCTCATTCACGTACATATGAGCAAGACGTTCAAGGGAATAAGTCTCTCGTATCGGCAAGAAATGAGCAGACTTGGTTAATCTATCAACAATAACCCAAATCGCATCTATGCCTTGAGAAACCTTAGGAAGACCCATAACGAAATCCATTGTAATGTGTTCCCACTTCCATTCCGAAATCTCCAGTGGTTGCAATGGACCCTTCGGCACTTGATGCTCCGCCTTTACACGTTGACAAGTTAAACATCTCGAGATGAACTCCGCGATCTCTCTCTTCATATTTCTCCACCAAAATGTATGTCGAAGATCACGATACATTTTAGTACTCCCAGGATGGATAGCAAACGGTGTGTTGTGTGCCTCCATCATGATTCTATACTTCAAGTCAGAATCGTTAGGAACACAAAGTCTGGAGTTGACTCGAAGTATTCCATCTTCATCGATTCTTGCTTCTGGAATTGCACCTTCTTGCACCTTCTTCTTCATCTTCATCAGCTCCGCATCCATAGCTTGAGCAGCTTTAACTTTATCAATCAAAGCTGGTTCTACGCGTATACTTGACATCATTGCACTCGTTCCCACATATGATCTTCTACTCAACGCGTCAGCTACCACGTTCGCTTTTCCAGGATGGTATTGGATGGTATGATCGTAATCTTTCAACAACTCAAGCCAACGTCGTTGTCGCATGTTGAGTTCCATCTGAGTGAAGAAATATTTAAGGCTCTTATGATCCGTATAAATCTCCACTTTCTCTCTGTACAAGTAATGTCTCCAGATCTTCAACGCGAAAACGACAGCTGCCAACTCTGGATCATGAGTAGGATAATTTCTCTCATATTCTTTGAGTTGTCGCGAGGCATAGGCTATGACTTTCCCATGTTGCATAAGAACACATCCTAACCCTTTGCCCGAAGCATCGCTGTAGATAACAAATCCATCCGAACCAGATGGTATTGTCAGAACAGGTGCCAAGATAAGTCTTCTCTTGAGCTCTTGGAAGCTCTTCTCGCATTCCTCGCTCCAAACGAATTTTGTATCTTTTTGAGTCAACAGAGTTAATGGAGTAGCTATTCGAGAAAATCCCTCTACGAACCTCCGATAATAACCAGCTAAGCCTAGAAAGCTTCGTACTTCGATCACCGACTTAGGTTGCTCCCAACTTTGTATTGCTTCAATCTTAGCCGGGTCAACAGATACTCCACGTTTCGATACCACGTGCCCAAGAAATGCTACTTCCTCAAGCCAGAACTCGTATTTCTTCAGCTTGGCATATAGCTTGTTCTCACGAAGCTTTTGAAGTACCAACTTCAAATGGTGTTCATGATCTTCACGGCTTTTAGAATAGATGAGGATGTCATCAATAAAGACAACAACGAATTGATCCAAATACTCCTTAAATACACGGTTCATCATATCCATGAAAGCAGCAGGAGCATTAGTCAATCCAAAAGACATGATTAAGAACTCATAATGCATGTACCGTGTTCTGAAAGCAGTCTTTGGAATATCCTCAGTTTTAATATTCAGCTGATGATATCCAGAACGAAGATCGATCTTTGAAAAGAACTGTGCTCCTTGTAACTGGTCGAACAGGTCATCAATACGAGGTAACGGATACCTATTCTTGATGGTGACATGGTTCAACTCCCGATAGTCAATACAAAGTCGCATACTCCCGTCTTTCTTCTTTACGAATAAAACAGGAGCACCCCAAGGAGACTTACTAGGACGAATAAAACCGATGTCTAACAACTCTTGTAATTGGACCTTTAACTCCTGAAGTTCAATAGGAGCCATTCGATATGGGGTTTTAAAAATGGGCTTTGTACCAGGCTCAAGGTCAATAAAGAATTCAACTTCACGTTCTGGGGGTAGACCGGGAAGTTCTTCGGGAAATACATCAGGAAACTCATTAACAACGAAAATATCATTCAAATCTGATGTATTCTGGTTTAGATCAGTGACATGAGCTAAGAAAGCTTGACATCCGTTTTTCAATAAACGAATAGCTTTATGACTTGAAATGATATTGACTGATTTTAGTGGTTTGGTGATTTGGATTCGTACAACAGGTTGATTAGGAATATGAAAACTAACAACCTTACGAAAATAATCAATCCTGGCATGGTAATTGGTTAACCAGTCAATTCCTAAAATCAAGTCAAATGCAAGTATTTTCAAAGATATAAGATCAACAGGTAAGGTAAGGGTACCAATCTGAATCAAGCAAGATTTGTAAACTATAGATGTAACAAAAGGTTTCTCCCAACGGAGTTTTAACAAATAAGTCAAAGTCTAAATTATCAGAAGTCAAGTTCAAACGTTGAGCACAAGCAGGTGAAATAAAAGAATGGGTAGCACCGGTATCTAACAAGGTGTAAACTTCGCAAGAGTTTATGATCAGCTTACCCGTAATCACCTCGTGTGGATTCCTCACGTTTTGGGCTGTCACGACAAACGCTCTTCCAGGAATCACCGACTTTGAATGTCTGCAACCGCCTTTGGAATCACCACCCCCGCTGAACTTGGTTTCGTAACAGGACAATCTCGAGCTATATGTCCTTCCTTTCCACAGTTATAACATGCTTTGAATTGTTGTGGACAGTTTGGGCTGATGTGTCCCTCTTTCCCGCACTTATAGCATACGACCGGTGGTCGTTCTCCTCCCCTCGAAACAGTTGATGCTGGTGCTGATGTTGACATCTTCGCATTCTCATTGTTATACCTTCTCTTTTTGAAATCTCCTCCCGATTCGCTTCTTCTACTATCATGGCCACGATTACCACCGGAGTGGTTACCGTTTCTGTCATACTTTCCTCCTCGCTGGTTGTCATTGCTCCGATGACTACTGCCACCGGTACAACCTTGGTTGTGGTCCCTCGGTTGAACATAATCATTATCTTGTTCTAATAACTGGGCCCTGTTTACTACATCCGAATATAAAGAAAATTTATGAGAAATGAGATATTTACGTATTTCGGGTTTCAAACCTCTTAGAAACATCCGCGTCATACGTTCCTCATTCTCCACCAAATGAGGTGCAAACCTGGACAGCTCCGCGAACTTAGCCTCGTACTGGGATACCGTCATGTTGTTTTGCTCGAGTCTGATAAACTCTACTTCCTTCATATGACGAATACTTTTAGGAAAGTACTTGTCATTAAACAGTTTTTGGAACGCTTCCCAAGACATCTTGAGTGCGGCAGGCTGGGTATGCTTCACGGATTCCCACCAGTAATCTGCCTCTCCACGGAACATAAATGTGGCGAATGGAACCTTCTGTTCCTCTGTACATCCTAAGACATCAAATATCTTGGTAATTTGTTTAATCCACGTCTCCGCCTTAATCGGATCTGGCTTTCCCATAAACTCTGGTGGTCCCAATTCTTTGAACTGCTTGGTAGTAACAATTCGCGAGTTGTTATTATCTCCACCTGTATGTTGCACACGAGTCTCCCTCGTCTGGTTTTGCATGAACTGCAGAAAACTTCTAAACATCTCATCGTTTATCGTCTGACCAGCGTTGTTTTCAGGATGAACATTGCTTTCTTGTTGTACGTTCTCCTGGTTAGTGATTAAAGGTGTCTCCACAGTCTCATTCACTTCGTTGTTAACGTTCTCAGCTGCCATTCTCAAATACTGCCATAAAACAAGGGTTAATTAAACAAATCAACATATCACATATTAACCCTATGCTTCGACTGACCAATTAAATACCACATAAGCTTAGGTAGGACACACTAGCGAAGGATTTACTCATCTCTCCCCTCCTAGTTCTATTCCCCGATCTCCTCCAGAGATCATATCCCTAAGCTCTGATACCAACTGTGACGCCCCCAGAATAGGTCCAGTCAACCCAACCCATTCTGAGTCGCCAAATACATGGTACAGAATTCAAATACAAACTTTATATCATACGGTCGTGCAAAATACGACCACACAACTGTGAGTGTCAATACAAATATGTAGAAAATATTAAGATTCAAACTAAGTCCTCATTACAATTGTTATCACACTATTTATCAGAAATAGTGAGGACTACTACTGCTCTAACTCGTACCATCACTCTGTCCCCCGACTAGTTCCCGCGACATTCTCATTTCCTGAAGAGGACAACAGATGAAAAGGGTGAGCTCAACTAGCTCAGTAAAGAATATTATGACTAAGATAATGGAAAATAAATTATCGTTAGCCTTCAATAAATCAGATAAAATATAATGGACAACCAATCTTAGATCAATATTCGCAGCGAAAATAACAATTCATTAGAAGAGTTAAGTAGAGAATGAAGTCTACTATCTTCTATGATTTAAAAGTCCATCATCAATGTTTTATCCCTGTAACATCAATCAATATACATCTCGAATCAATATTAATCTTTGCAATACAGGCCAAAGATATTCATTTGTATCATCAGTGGTTATGTTCATCTCAACACCTGTCATCTTTGCACTACGGCCAAAGATATTCATCAGGTAATCATTCATCTTTGCTCTACAGGCCAAAGATATTCAGTTATATCACCACTTAGAACTGAGGATGATGAAAAATCATATAAATAACGAATCCAGTGAAATAAAGGAATATTAAGGATTCGTATTTGAGTTTATCAAAGTTCAAGAATATTCCATAATAATACTTTGTGGAGCAAAATTCAAGAAATAAGCTCAAAACTTAGATCCAATCAAAGATAAGAACTTTAACAAGTAATTTGGGCATATAGAAGAAAATTTAATTTTTCCGTGAATAGTGCCGTATACGTGAATAGTAACCCCGACAGAAAAAGTAAGAATTTCATAATAAAATCCATGCCAATATTTTGGTATAATGATATTGAAAAGAATAACATCATTTATGAAAGAAAATAACATCCCTTACCTCAAAAGAATAACACTTCTGGCTGGAATATCGGATATAATACCGAAGAAAACTTGCACTAAATAGTAACACTCAAAGTATTGAAATACTCACAAAAATACGCTCGATATTATAGAGAGAGAAAACTTCTGATTCTGGTGTGATTTTCAATTCTAACATAAGCACCCTATTTATAGGAAAAGCTTAGGATGCCAAAGGAGACTAAATTAATAAAATAATATTATTTTTAAAAAAAAAATCTCCAGCCGCCGGCTGCACCCAAAAATCAGATTTTCAACAAAAGTGGGGCCCACCCATTAAAAAAATATTTATTTTCCGAAACTTCAATAATTCATAATAGATAGCCCATTTGTCAGAAAAATACAAATTCTATGTCCTTCGATAAGAAATTTAATTCTCTACAACTTTGTAGAAGGAAGTTTTTCTAAATTCCAAACATAAATTATCCGAAATCCATAAAAAGATGATTTTTCACACCAAAATACCGATAAAAACTCATCAGCGCTAATTCCTTCTTTAATATCCACAAAATAAATATTTTCTTATCATATAAATCAATAATTAATTATTCACAAATAATATTACAGAACTACAATATTGACAACCAGGTCGTTCCCAGGAAAGAGGGGGCCTTCCGATATGGACTTCTCCTTACCGGCGCGCAATTAAATAACCCCTCCTAGACAGAACTTCCTTAGACATTGTCAATAATGCTATCTAATAATATTATTCAAATAATATGAATTATTGAGTTGATAATGTGAAATACTGTGAAGTGACAATTATTGAATCAATAATACAAACTATCAACTGTAGCCATTATTGAATCAATCATATAAAATAGCAACGTAGCAATTATTGAGTCAATAAAATATCAATGTAACAATTATTGAGTCAATAATATAAAATATCAACGTAGCAATTATTGAGTCAATAATATAAAATATTGAACAGTAATTACTGTAACAATTCTTAAGTAATGGCTTCTCACGTAAGAATCAATAATTAGAATTACTGTGCAATACCGTGTGCTACTGTGCAACACCGTGTATCACTGTATTTTAACCACCGGGTATTTCAACAGTACTAACGGTAACAACTACGCCGTTATTTTGTAAAAAAATTATTTATGTCGCTTTCTATATCCTACAGTTATTCCGTTGTGGGGGCCCACAAATAGCTGCGCCGTCGTACGAATATTCCCTGACAACAAGAATATTCCATAACCAAACGAATATTCCCCGACAACAAGAATATTTTATAACCACTTGCTCATTTTAAAAATATTTGCACATTTCACCCATAACTTTCATATTTATCAAAACAACACCTTACTGTTTCGAAATAATATATAAAGAAAATTAAATCTTTATTCATAAAAATTGGGGTCTTACACTATGGATATCACCCCTAAAATATAGGAGGGTTAAATTCCATCTAGATCACTCATATTCCTCACACGATTTATGATGTACCCAATAATCACCTTTATCGCCCACCCTATTAAAGGTGGCCTTTGATGATATCAAAGTACATAAATTCTCGTGTAGTAATATAGTGATTTTAGGTCGAAGGATCATTACATCATTGTCACTATGAGAATTGCTTATGACACTTTGCATAATGCTCCACGTAGAATTCTCATGGTGGGTCTGTCCATACATTGTTCTCTAACATGTACCTATGCATTGACTCAATATCTCATATATTTATGACCAATGAGATTTGGCCATCAGTCAATCCACATACTAGTCTCAATGTATCATTGTTGTCCCATTAACAATGACACTCGACTAGGGACATTTAAGAGTAATGATAGTAATTGTAATTATATGATCTCATGTTCAAGTCACATACTTGAAGCCATATAATTTGTATCACTATTCTAAGGACTTTTATTATGTTAACATTTATATAACGCAGTAAATAAAACCATAATAAAATAATTTATTTATTCAATCAAATATAATATCAAAAATGTTTAAGCAATTACATCAAAGAATTAGCCTCTAAGGCATAAACTTTAACACTTTATTATGAACATGCATGCTTACGAATTTCATATCTCACTCAATATAACTCCGATTACTATGAAATTTGGACAGATTAGACTTGATACTACATAGAATTTTACAAAATTATTACATACACTAATCGGGTCACAAGAACCATGATTCCAAGGCTCCGAAAAACCCAAAAATCACAGATTTCACTTTTAAACCAACTTTGACAAAATCATGATTTTGATTCTAGCATGCATGGGATTGCTTCCTACTGTCCAGACCACCTCTACTAGCATATATACACATGTTGCAACAATCAAACACACTAACTTTATATGATTTGATGAATTTAGCATGTTAGTGGCCTTTTATCAAACATATAGCATGCATCTATGGATTCTATCATTCTCCATGTAATTGAAGCATGATCAAACCGGAATTTTCATCTATAACAGCCACATATCAGTAATCAACATCAACATAGCATCATAGAAGCAAAACAAATCAATTCCCATGAATATACATGCATTTTCTTACTAGTTTTATTAAAATATATAAAATGGTTTCATGCTTACCTCTTTGATGAATTTCTTCTTGTGTTAATCCGATAGAGCCACACTCCTTGCTTGTTAACTCTTATGAAAACTCCAGAATCCTTCAAGAACTCTCACACATTCGTTCTCTCAATTTTACTCTAATGGAAGCTTTTAACAAAAGAGAAAAGGAAACTTGGATTTGGTGTATATATATAGAAGTTTGGCACTTGAATTCCACACCTCTTCTATGTCCAATCCATCAGTTACACACACCTTAATCTAATACATTAGTTTAGCTAATTAAATAAGAAGAATGTGGGGGTTAGAGAAAATGAAAGGATTTTGGTTTTAAGGAAGAAAATATAACTCCCTTCTTAATCATTTCTAATATACGTATACTCATCCCCTCCTTGTCCCATTTTGTGTGTCACAAGGAGTCCCACCAGCTGTTGACTAATTAAATAAAATATTATTTTAATTATTTAATCAATTAAATAACTATTTTGATCATTTTGCCCTCCATAGCCGAACGTTGCGATACTTATATCGATTCCTACTAAAGTCGACGTCCCGGACGTTATGGGACTATCTATTTCGTCAAATTCATCTCTGAAATTTGTGGGTGACTTTTTACCTGAAAAAGTCAACCGGTTGACTTTGACCAAAAAGTCAACCGTGACACATTTTGTGGTTACAGTCTATCCTAACTAATTTTGACGTTCCGGACTCAAATACACAGTCCGCGTCTCTAAATTTCGCTCCGAACTCCAACTCGTGTTTTAATGCCACCCCGCGAAATTAATATAATGAATTCCATACTTAACCAATTTAAATAGTTGAATTAAACTGAACCAACCATTTAAATACTCCTCATCACATATCATAAAATAACACATGTATGTATAACACATATACATCAAATAAAAGAAAATACACAAGAATTTCAAATAAATTTATTTATTGATAATTATTAAATTACATAAAAAATCTCGAATATTACAACTCCCACAGAACTCTTAACAACTTACTTTCCTGCAATTCGTTAAGCACATATGTAATAATAACAGGTAAAGTAGATTAATTACCCAAATAAGCATACCTGAGATGATTAGGTAAGGGTTTGAGTTGAGTGCAGGTGGTTCCTCTAGAGATGGTTTCATCCGAGTTGATGAAGTTCCTGCCACTTCCAATGGCTCAAATGGTACTTTAAACCTGCTCAACCTAGGATGTGCATCTAACAATTGCAGGTATTCCATCAACTCTAGATCGTCTGTAATACCCGAGAATTTTCTAATATTATTAAATAAATATATTAATGAAAATGAGAATTTATGTGAATATAAATGATTTTGTGTTATGAGAAGGATTAATTCAATAATTATAATAATAACTGAGAAACTTATGGAGTTTCCGATAAACTCGTTGATAGCCTTGTGTGGCACAGTGACGTAATATAAGAATGATTATATTAATTTAAGCGAACAATTAATTTATATTAAATGTTAATTATAGAATATTAATTAATTATCATCGTAGAATATTTGTTGTGGAATATTAACTATGATTGACTAATAATATGTTATTATTATTATTGCAAGAAATATAATAATAATAAACCACTTGTTTATAAATATGCTGAGATTTATAGCTGTTAAGGTGATAATTAATCCTACGATTATTAATTAAGTGTTATTAATAATTACGAGGAATGGATTAATTAATATTATTAATTAATTGATATGATAAGTGAATTATTAATTTCTATGTGCAATCATGCGAATTTAAAAGTGTAACGTATAGTGACTAACTATATACAGAATGTAAAGTGCAATGTGACTATGTTATATATAAACTATGTAGTAATGTTTATTAAGTTGAAAGGGTTACATAAAGTATTTATGTGGCAATTGTATATGAAGAGTACATTAAAATAATGTATCATGAATATATATAATAAATAATTATAATTGATGATTACTTATATATATAATGGAATAATATAATTTAATGAAGGAGATAATGTGATGTGAGTATATCCGAGTAAATTATACCCGTATGATAAAAATGTGCATGGATTATATGTGTGCAAGTCACACTTACTACATTATGTGAATTATAGTGTGACATTTCAATTAAAGACATGTATAAAATATATATATACATATAGCCTAAACATATAATACCTAAGTATACAAACTAAGTGTTGTATTAGAATGCTGAGATGACTTTGCTTGTCCCTAAATGCTAGACCCAATTGCTCTTCACGTGTATGACAAAAGGCTAAAGCCTATTTCCCCATTCTCCTCCCAAGCTCAACATAGCAATAATGATCAAGGGGATGGTTTTCATGATTACATTCACCAACTAATTACCTACTACTCTTTAACCCCCATGCAATTCATAAATCTCGTTGGTTTAATTTGTTGTACATATGCATTGTCTGGACATTCATTCCTCTATATATACAAGCTCTCCCCCTTCAATTTTATTTGCTGAGAGTTTGTTCAAGTATCAGATTACATTGTGAGTGATAGCAAGATAGTCACATAGAGTTGGGAATTCAAATTTAGCAAGCTTAATTTATAGCAAAGGTATAATCTATGTTTCATGTTCTTCAGTTTGTATTCTCTGCAAATTCTTGAATTCTTGATTCCAGTTGGAAATTATGGTTTTGTGATTTGAGGATGATAATTAGTTGCTAAATGGACTTATATACATGTTAGAATTACTATATAAGCTTCCTTGTTCTTCAATTTCATTTTGTGTTTCTGTTTCTAAGATTTCTGTGAAAACTTCAATTCTTGAAATTAATTTGGAATTCATGAATTGGTGATTCAATAATGTTAAATGATTGTTATATAAGCTAATATAAGTGATCATAAGGTAATATAGTGGGATTAATAGTAATTTCGTAGGAATTTTTTGTGTTTGGGCTGGAAGTCTGCAGAGGCTGGAACAGTCTACCGCTGGCTGCAAGCCGGCACAGCTGCGCCAGTTTTGTACTTGGCAGCTGCGCCAGCAGCCTGCTGCAGTTGTTGAAATCTGCTTTATTTCTGCTACGTACAAATGGTTTGATTTGGCTTAAGATAGCATGCTAGCTTGTGTAACACATGTATATGAATATATTAAGGCGGTGTAAACATGTTGTATTATACTAGCATACATGATTAACGAAAAACATATGGTTTACGAGATAAACTTAGTATTTTAAAAACAAACTTTGAAGTAATACATGTTCTATGAATTCTTAACTTAGTGTGTTGTATATGTGCTTGATTCAGATATACGTAAGTATGATATAGTGGTTATAGCATCTTTGTTCACGACCAAACTTGTTAGACCTTGTGTTAGAGAAGTTTTCAAGAAAAAACATGATATGTTAAAGTTAATATACATGAATGCTACATGATATAGGTTCTGATTTTTAATAAGATGATGACATAACTTAATTACATGTGATAAGAGTTTTAAAGTTGTCTTGGATATGTTATATTACATCATTCATGTTAAAATGATTTCAAAGGCAACCTTGGATATGTTTTCAAAACCAATTGCATTATTATGAATAGATGAGTTCTAAGAATCTAAGATAGCATGTTTAAATCCATTATGTCTCTAAACATGGTTTTTATGTGTTTGATATTATGGAAGTAAACCGAGCATGAGTTTGAAACATGTTTCGAAATACTAAACAATGCTAGTTATGAATAAATAATGTGAACACCATAAGCATGTGTATTAACAGATTATGTGACATCTATGTAGAATGTATAGCCAAGTTATAAAGCATGATAACCACATGGCTTTTCTATTCATTAATACCATGTAAAGAGTAAGTTAAAACTTGTGGCAATGAACTCAAGAATGGTTATATGTTATGTGATATCTTACGTTGATACTTGAATCCGATTTCAACGGTTAACTTACAATAATACTATAAAGTGCGAAATAGAGTATGTTTGCTATTTGTTATAATCTCACATGATAGTAATGATGTATGAAGACGATTAACTTGAGAAGAGGAACGTTAATGATAAAAGATATTAAAAGTCGAGACATGTGAAATTGTATGATACTATGCATAGTATAACTGTGTAGCTAGGTCAAGACTTAGCTTATGTGATTATCATATATACGAGATGAGATATAATGTTAAACTATATGACTAATGAATATCATATATACATAACTATAATACGATAGGATTCAAAAAGTGTTGATTAATTTACGGGGATAAACTATGCTTAAGGCAAGTTTCCTAACTTACACTCTTTTACGGTGCAAGTATTCTATCCTTGTATCTTGCAAACTAGTTTCTTTACTTAATCGTTTGAATTGAATTAGCATACTTGAACTCTTATTTCATTAAAACTATTATTCATGTTGAACTTGGTATTGTTCTTGAATATTGTGAAAGTGTCTACGCCATTTGATTCGGCTAGACTTATATTATTGAAAATCGACCCAAACCAATTAATTGGTGCGGGATCTTGTATTTCACTTAGAAGAACAACCTTCTTTGAAGGAAATATATAATTGTCGGAGAACCGACGTGCGCACTTGAGTATGATTGATTGTTATGCATAACGTAGAGTACTTTAGGCTGATCACCTGTTGTACTTGTTTTTGAGTTGGGTTATCAGTTTAATACTGTTAATTCTAGTAGAAGTTCATAGTCCTTAGTGACTACTCAGTATTCAGTTATCTTGAAATCCTGAATTGATTTACATTGATATTACTCTGTCCTTCGCGACTATTATTGAGAACTGTTGATATTCTTGTTATCCTTGAACTATCAAACCTTGCTATACTCTTTCGAGAATTGAGAATTATATTACTCACCCTTATTGTATATTACTTGCTGGGGAAATTGTGCTCATTCTTGCTTTCCCTAAAACATTTCAGTTAAGGCAGAGCATGGCGAACCTTCGGGCGTTGATAAGGGCAAGGGCAAGGCTACCAACTAGCTTGTCTCTTTTATGTTTTTAAATATTTTAATGTTGTATTAAGATGATGTAGTAAGACTAGATTTGATTATGTTTAAGCTTAAGTTAGATTATGTAATAAGTCGTTAATTGATATTATTACGTAATCTATCAAGTACTGTAGGTTGCGAGACTTGGGGGAATAATTATAATAAATCATTGTATATTATTCTAAATTAGATCTTTCGCTGTGGATGTGTGATTTTAGTTATTATTGTATTACCATGAGCACGTGATGAACCGAATTCGAGTGACCAAGTGGCGGTCCCGAATTTGGGGGCGTTACAGGTTGGTATCAAAGCTGTAGTTATAAACCTTAGGAACGAGTGTCCTTAGACTATAACTTAGCCGAACTTAGAAGTTAGGAAGGAGATAAAACTCATGTAGAGTTTTCCTTGAGAGACCTAGTCTGTTATGAAATGTAACTTCATTTTATATAATGAACTTATATTTTATTTAACATTATAATGAAATTGTTGTTTCTTGTCTATGTTTGTGATTATAGATGGCAGATATGGGAGTACCCGCTAGAGTGGCTGAGGATGATCCCATGGATATTCATATAGTGTACGAGGCACCCTTAGAGGCTGTGCCGGTACAGGCTGTGGCACCATCCGAGTCTGATAACGAGGATGAGATTGAGATTGAGATTGAGATTGAGATAGAGTCCGATCCAGAGGAGGAGCTAATGGAGGACGAGCCGGTTGAGGACGAGCCTTCAGAGGAGGAGCCCATGGAGGACTCCTACGAGCCTAACCTAGAGGAGTATATGCTAGGAGAGTTTGAAGAACGGATCCTAGAGTTGGACTGCAGAGTCCAGGAGTTGGAGACAGAGGCCCTAGAGAGAGAGTCGGAGTTTCCAGAAACTACGGGACAAAAACCACCAGAGGAAGCTGGCTATGCAAAAGTTGGAAGTAGAAATTACTTATCGCAAAGAGGCGGGAATCCAGATTGGAACCCTATTTCACAAGGCAGTGGCTAGGAACGTGGATATAGCAGGGAAGCTAGAAGAGGTTGAACAGAGGGAACTAAGAGAGAAGACTGAGAAGGAAGCACTCCGCACTCAGTTTGAATTAGAGGTGATGGATAGGATACAGTTCGAGGAGAAGTGGGAGGCTACCTATGAAAGAGCTGACGACCTGGAGGATGAGGTCCGATGTAAGAAGAGAAAAATAAACAAGATGGGATACGTGTTCCGTTTGGCATTTGAGAGAGTGCTTGATGGTGTGTACCACTACCCGGCAGAGCAGGGACAGACACTACACACTATGAGTCGAGAGCTGGTAGCTTATATAGCACAGTTAGAGTACAAGAGCGCTATGGAACGTGGCATGATGTGATGAGATGTCATTAGATGGTCTAGTAGTAGTTAGTAGCATTTATCTTTATGTGTTGTACATACTATGTTGTAATCCCAATCTTTTGTGTAAGATGTGGGATAGTGATGTAAACCCCGTGTAAGCTTTTGTTAGAGGAGTAGTATGGTAGTATGATAGTGTTCCCCGTCTTTTGTGATATTAGGGGATACATGTTATAACATTTAAAGAAATATGCTAGGTAAATCATGTAATAAAACTGTTGGCATATGAATATAAATGAGTTTATTTTGGAAACGTGTTATAAATTTATTCTTTTAGTATTAAAAGAAATACTTAAGTAATATACTTGAATAATAATAAAATAAAAATTTGTGATGCAGATAATGCCGCCCAGATGTAGGTTGAATGCACCTTAGGAGTCAGTGAACAATGAGAGGGAACAAGTAGACCCGATCTAGAAACTGGTAGACCTGTTAGGAGAGGCATTAAGGGGAAGGAACAATGAACCCGTTCGCCCCAACCCTCAAGCGGTGCTAGTAACAACCTTTAAAGACTTTAAGAGTGTAGGACCCCCGAAGTTCGAGGGAACTACTGACCCAATCGTCCCACAAACGTGGATCAAGGAGATCGAAAAAGCTTTCACTATAGCTCGCGTAGGTGAAGATCAGAAGACGGTGTTTGCCACGTACATGATGAGGGGAGAAGCGAACTACTGGTGGGAGGCTAATCAACAAAGAGCTGGAGAAGGGATAATAGATTGGTATAAGTTTAATACGCTATTTTTTGAGAATTACTTCCCGAAAAGCATGAAGAAAAGGATGGAGGTGAAATTCCTAGAGTTAAAACAAGGGGAGATGATAGTGGCACAATACGCGGCTAGGTTTAATGAACCAGCCCGATTTGCGGAGCACCACGTAGGAGATGAAGAGAGGAAGGCTAGACGATTCGAACAAGGACTGAAGCCTTGGATATTCAATAAGGTGTCAGTTCTTCAGATCAATTCTTTTGCAACACTGCTGGAAAAGGCTATTATCGCTGAGGGAGGAAGTGAAGCTTTGAGCTTGTATAACAAAGAGAAGAAAGGAAAGAGCACTAGTAGTGAAAATCGTGGAGGAAGCAGTGGCGGAGGGAGTAACTTCGGGAAGAAAAAGTGGGACAACAACAATAATAGCAGCAGAAACAATAATCAAGGTGGGAGTCACCAGGGAAATTTTAAGAAAAGGAGTGGAGCTTGTAATAAGTGTGGGAAAAGTCACCAAGGGGAGTGCTGGAAAGAAAAGGGCACGTGTTATAACTGCGGCCAAGAGGGGCACATATCGCCAAACTGTCCAAAGCCAAAGAAGATCCAAGGGTGTTTTGCTTGCAGCTCAACTGAGCACCGTATTAAGGATTGCCCGAAGAAGGGAAGTGGCGGAAGTGGTAGCCAACAAGGGGGAGGAAACTAGCTTATGATCAGTGGGCTGGCACAATCCAACCGCCCAATCGCCAGAACTTTTAACATGACCGTCCAGGATGCCGTGGCTGCGAAGGACGTTGTGTCAGGTATAATCCCAATCAATGATATAAATGCTTATGTATTATTTGATTCGGGTGCCACCTATTCTTTTATATTTGAAGAATTTGCTAGTAAACTTAGTACACTCCGAGAACGGTTAGAAAATCCTTTGAACATAGAAGTTGCGAATAAGGAAATAATCCCTATAGAATATGTTTATTGAGATTGTCGCGCAAACATTAAAGAACATGAACTGAGCGTAGACTTGATTCCTATTAGATTGGGAGAATTTGATGTGATACTGGGAATGGATTGGTTGTATAACCATGCAGCGATAACTGATTGTCAGAAGAAATGTGTGAACCTTCAGACTTCGAGTAAGTCTAAGGTAGTGTTTTATGGTAGCTCATCACTTAAGCAATCGTGTTGCGTTACGATGATGCAGGCCAAGAAATTGTTAAGGAAAGGATGTGTAGGTTATTTAGCTTACATCGTTGATACTCGAAAAAAGGGAGTAGAAATTAAGGATATATCCGTAGTTAATGAATTTCAAGATGTGTTTCTGGACGATCTGCCTGGTCTTCCGCCAAACAGAGAAATCGAATTCGTAATAGACTTAGCACCAGGAACGGCACCGATTTTGAAATCTCCATATCGTATGGCGCCAGTAGAAATGAAAAAGTTGATGATACAATTGCAAGAATTATTGGATAAGGGTTATATACGACCGAGTGTGTCTCCTTGGGGAGCACAAATGTTATTCATTAAGAAAAAAGACGGATCGATGAGGCTTTGTATCGATTATTGAGAATTAAACAGAGTAACGATCAAGAACCGATATCCGCTACTGAGGATAGACGACTTATTTGATCAACTAAAGGGAGCGAAATGTTTCTCGAAGATCGACCTACGTACATGGTATCACCAACTGAAGGTACGGGATGAGGACATACCAAAGACTGCGTTTCAAACCCGTTATGGACACTATGAGTTTTTGGTAATGTCAGTTGGATTGACTAATGCTCCGGCAGCATTTATGGACTTGATGAACAGAGTTTTTAAGCCATACTTGGATAAATTTGTAATGGTTTTTATCGACAACATTTTGATCTACTCGAAGATAGAGGAAGAACACGCCGAACATTTGAAGATTATTTTAGAGGCACTAAGGAAGGAGAAGATGTATGCGAAATTTTCTAAGTGCGAATTTTGGATGGAGAAGGTTCAATTCTTAGGCCACGTGGTGGATAAGAATGGAATCTCAGTAGACCCTGCTGAAGCAGTAAGTAATTGGGAACAGCCGAGAATGCCAACGGAGGTAAGAAGTTTTTTAGGGTTAGATGGGTACTATCGAAGATTTATTTAAGATAGCAACCCCGTTGACCAATCTGACGAGGAAGACGGTGAAATTTGTATGGACCGACAAATGCGAAGAGAGTTTTCAAGAGTTGAAAAAGAGATTGAGCGAAGTGCCTGTGTTATCACCACCAGATGATGCGGGAAATTTTGTGGTGTATAGTGACGCATCGCACAAGGGGCTTGGTTGTGTGCTCATGCAACACGGCAAGGTCATTGCGTATGCATCACGATAATTAAAGGATTACAAAAAATGATACCCTACTCACGACTTAGAGTTAGCGGCAGTAGTTTTTGCGTTGAATATATGGAGGCATTATCTATACGGGGAGAAATGTGAGATATACACGGACCACAAAAATCTGAAATATATCTTCACACAGAAAGAGTTGAATATGCGGCAGAGAGGGTGGTTAGAATTAATCAAAGACTATGACTACGATATTCTTTATCACCCGGGAAAGGCAAACGTGGTTGCCGACGCTCTGAGCAGAAAAGGAAGGGAAAAGTCGTTTAATTTGACGACTCAGGAACAATTGAGAAGAGAGATGGAGAAATTGGAGATAGAAGTGAAAGGACCAGAAAAGTCTGGTGAGAAGTTAATTATAATGGAAGCTTGTCCGACGTTGTTGGATAGAGTGAAGGAAGCCCAGGAAAAGGATGAAGAGTGTGAGAAAATCCAAAAGAGGATCACAGAAAATGAGGAAGAGAAATTTCGAATAGATAAAGACGGTATTTTGAGATTTGAAGAAAGAGTATGGGTACCAGCGGTAACCGAGTTGAAGGAAGAGATTTTGCACTAGGCACACAATACGATATATTCCGTTCATCCGGGAGGCACTAAGATGTACCGAGATTTGAGGCAACATTTTTGGTGGCCCAATTTGAAACGGGAAGTCGCAGAGTACGTCGGTAGATGTTTGACTTGCCAACGCGTTAAAGGAGAGCATTAGCGGCCGAGTGGTTTACTACAACCGTTAGAGATACCAGAGTGGAAATGGGAGCATATTACGATGGACTTCGTGGTAGGACTTCCAGTCACACAGAAAGGATATGATGTTATTTGGGTTATCATGGATCGACTAATGAAGACCTCACATTTTCTACCAATCAAGATCCGCTACAATTTAAACTAGTTAGCGAGTCTGTACGTAAAGGAGATTATTTCACGACATGGAGTGCCGGTGTCAATTGTCTCTGATCGAGATCCGTGCTTCACATCAACTTTTGGAAAATCTTGTAAGAGAGGATGGGAACACAGTTGAGGTTGAGTAACGCTTATCATCCTCAGACAGACGGGCAGAGTGAGCGAACTATACAAACACTGGAGGACATGCTTAGGACTTGCGTGATGGACTTCAAGGGAAATTGGGACGACCACCTACCCTTAGTCTAATTTTGGTATAACAATAGTTACCATGCGAGTATCAGCATGCCACCATACGAAGCTTTTTACGGAAGAAAGTACAGAACGCCATTATGTTGGGACGAAGTCGGAGAGTGACGAATACTTGGACCAGAGCTAGTACAACAAACCGCAGACATGGTGACAATGATAAGTGTGACGCCCCCAAATCCGAGATCGCTACTTGGTCTCTCGAATTCGGTTCGTCACGTGCTCACGGTAATACATCACAATAATAATACGACTAAATATCGCATCGCACAGTGGAATAATACACAACTAATACCGAATAGATTATATTTAAATAATATAATTTATTCACGTCCTAAGGTCTCGTAACTTAAACAGAGATTACATAGCTTACACATATCTTAAGCATAAATAACCTTAACTAGTATATAATATCATAAGTTCTTTATTATAATCATAAAGTCCTACATAAACAAAGCTACTAAATAGCCTTTCCCTTGCCCTTGTAGGTACTCGAGGGTCCGCAATGCTCGGCCTTAACTGAAATATTTTTAGGGAAAGCAAGAATGAGCACAATTTGCCCAGCAAGTAATATACAATAAGAGTTTGTAATATAATTCTAAATTCTCGAAAGGGTATAGCAAGGTTTGATAGTTCAAGGATAACAAGAATATCAATAATTTTCAATAACAGTCGCTAAGGACAGAATAATATCAATGTGATTCAATAATAAACCAATTCAAGATTTCAAGATAACTGAATACTGAGTAGTCACTAAGGACTATGAACTTCTACAGGAATTGATAGTAATAAACTGAAAAATCCAACAAAACAAGTACAATAGGTGATCAGCCTAAAGTACCCTATGTTATGCATAACACTCAATCATACTAATGTGCGCGCGTCGGTTCTCCGACAGTTATATTTTGTTCTTCTCAGTCAAGTATAAGATCCCGCACCAATCAATCGGTTTGGGTCGCCTTTCAAAAATATAAGTCTAGCCGAATCAAATGGCATAGACACTTTCACAATATTCGAGAACAATACCAAGTTCCACATGAATAATAGCTTTAATGAAATAAGAGTTCAAGTATGCTAATTCAATTCAAACGATTAAGTAAAGAAACTAGTTCGCAATATACAAGGATAGAATACTTGCATAAAGTAAATGCGTCAGTTAAGATACTTGCATCCAAAGAGATAAGGTTTAGATACTTGCACCGTAAAAGAGTGTAAGTTAGGAAACTTGCACTTTAAAAGTGTAAGTTAGAGAACTTGCCTTTAGCGTAGTTTATCCACGAAAAGCAAATCAACACTTTCGAATTCCCATCGTAATATAGTTACGTATATATATGATATTCATTAGTCATATAGTTTAACATTATACCTCATCTCGTATATACGATTAACACATAAGCTAAGTCTTAACCTAGATACACAGTTATATAGAATATAATGTCTATCCTTAACGTTCCTCCTTTTAAGTTTAAACACATTCTCATATCATATAAGATCACAACAATTAGCAAACATGCTCTCATATTATTAATATCACATAAGACCACAATTAATACTAAATGTATTTCATTTTAGCAAGTTATGGCATTCTCATAAGTTAACCATCAAAATCGGGTTCAAGTAACATCATATAATATCACGTAGCATGTATACATGTTTAAAGGATACTTTTATGTGTATACAACCTTTCCTTGTTCAAATCATACATGCAATAGATTCTAAGTTAACACTTTTAATAATTTAAAGCCATTCAAGGTCATGGAATTCACAAGGCCTATCATGCTCGCTCTTTAAACACATAAGGTATTCATATACTTTGCATTAGGCATACTTATGAGTATTCACATTTCATACATGTAACTATTATAGTTATTAGTTGAAAACATGCTTCGTTTACGCTAAATTTTAATCATGACATCTAGCATGGTATGTATACATGCATGGCATTCATGAAGTCAATAGTATTATCCAACACGTTCATAAACTTCAGAGTTTAAACTTCAAGTTAACATGTCAAGGTGTACGTTTAAAACTTGTATTCTCATTAGTAAAGCTCACTAATAAGGCCTAACATACTCATGCTATCTAGATTCATATGTTAACATGTTTGACACGCATTTCAAGGTCATATAACATGCTCAAAAAATCAGAACCTAGAATCCTAATATAACATGTTAGAGTCCATGTTCAACGCTTGAGTTTTCGTTAGAAAGGTTCACTATTGAAGTTCATATGCTCAAATTACATTATGAAGTTTAGATACGCAAGTTAACATTCATATCATGTGTTTCTAGGTATACAAATATGTCTCAAAAGTCAGAATGTCAATATAAAGCTAACATATCAAAGTTTCGCTTTTCATAACTTTCAGTTTTCTTTGAAATATTCAACTAAAACGACTAGCATGGATTACTATAAACTAGTACCCTTATTCCACATGTTATTGTGAGTTATATGCATATCCTAACCGTTCAACATGCTCAATATATCAAAAGATATAATAGAAATCATCAACAATTTCTGCAGTGGCGAGCGGCCGCGCCCAAATTGTACTAGGGAGACGCGCGGCAGCGTGGCTCCCGTTCCAGTCCAGAGAGCTCCAGCCTCGGCAGATATCAAGCCCAAATCACAAAATTACTTCACAATTTTGATTCTACATAACTACATTGCAATACCAACATACTTATATGTCTATATAACACTTAATCAAGCATTCTATAATCCAATCACACTCTAATATGGCAAAATCAAGAAATCTTGAAATATACAGAGAAACAAAAATGAAGAACAAGGAAGCTTTATTATACCTCTGCTAGAATCTGAACTTGCTACTACTTCACAATGCTATTATACTACTATGTGTATTATTCTCAACTCAACTTAAGCAATTTATCAGCAAATGAATTAGAGAGGATGAGAGCCATATATATAGAAAAACCATTGTCCAGACATTGCTTATACACACCAAATTAAACCAACGAGATTTTAGATTTGCTTGATGGTTAATAGAGAGTAGGTAATTAGTTGTTGAGACTCATCATCATGCCCATTCCCTTGCTCATTATGATCTAGCCTATGTTGCTGATTTTGAGGATTTGAAGAATGAAGCTATGGAGTTTTACTGAGTCTGAGGAAGAATAGGGAGTAGACTTCATAATGCTAATCACGTGTATGAGGAATTGGAGAGCAAATGGGACACTTAAAATGGGACAATTGATTTACTTCTCAGCATTTGCAAATACCACACTTGTATACACAAACCATATACTTATGTTATATATTGTATGTACTTTTAGGTTATAATTTAAGTCACAATGTACTTCACATAATGTAATAAGTGTAATTTCCACACATATAATCCATGTACATTTGTTTTACCTATATAGTTTAATCGGATATTAACACATTACACTGTATCCTTTATTATTAAATTCTACTAATCAACAATTGTTTATCATATATTCATGATGTACTATTTTAACGTACACTCACATACAATTGTCACATAAGCATCATAATGTACTAATTAGTTATGATATATAGTTTCAATATGTACAATCATACAATATGGTTTAAATATACTAGCATGGTCACACATAAGTGTTTCTCTACATTATATATTATGGTTGTATTCCATATACTTTATATTAGTAATTATTGCATGCTTGTACATAACAATCAATATAATCTTATTATATTAATAACTTACTTATTTGCTTAATTACTCATAATGTCAAATAAATAAATTATTCATCTTATCGATTGATTATCATTAATATTAATTAATTCATTCCTCGTAATTATTAATAACACTTATTTAATAATCATAGGATTAATTATCACATGAATATAGATCTTATTATATTTATAAACATGTTGCGTATTATTATTATATTATTTGCAATAATAATAATCCACACATCATTAATTATCATTAATATTCTATAACAATTAATTAATATTCTACGATAACAATTAACAACAATTAACAATTAATATACATTAATTGTTCACTTATCATTATTAACATATCTCATCGCGGTGCCACACAAGGCTTCCCGAGTTTATTATAAACTCCACATTTTCCTCATTTATTATAATTATTCAATTTAATAGAATTGAGTTAATCCTTCTCATAACACAAAATCATTTATATATGAATAAATATTCACTTCCATTAATATATTCATTTATTAATATATGGAAATTCTCGGGTATTACAATAAGAGCCAGACTTGTAGCAGCTCAAGATAGCCAGAAGAAATACACAGATTTGTATCGGCAGAACCGAGACTATAAAGTTGGCAGTTTTGTTTTCTTGAAAGTATCTCCACAGAAGGGAAAGATCCGTTTCGACAAGAAAGAAAAATTGAGTCCAAGATTCATAGGACCGTTCGAGATACTGAAGCGAGTGGGTGAAGTGGCATACAAAGTTGCATTACCACCCGAGTTGGAGCACATCCACAACGTGTTCCACATTTCCGTGTTACGACCGTACATGGCCGACTACAAGCACGTGATTTCTTACGAGCCCATTCAAGTGGAGAAGAACTTGGCATATAAAGAGATTCATGTCCAGATATTAGATAGGATAGTGCAAACCTTGAGAAATAAAATTATATCTTCTGTAAACGTACTTTGGCGTAACCACGATGTCGAGGAGGCAACATGGGAGTTAGAAGATAGGATGATGAGGGACTATCCCCATCTATTTGGGTAACCTTATAGCAATTCCGGGACGAAATTTTTATAAGGGGGGAGGATGTAATACCCGAGAATTTTCTAATATTATTAAATAAATATATTAATGGAAATGAGAATTTATTTGAATAGAAATGATTTTGTGTTATGAGAAGGATTAATTCAATAATTATAATAATAATTGAGAAACTTATGGAGTTTTCGATAAACTCGTTGATAGCCTTGTGTAGCACAGTGACGTAATATAAGAATGATTATATTAATTTAAGCGAACAATTAATCTATATTAATTGTTAATTGAATAATATTAATTAATTGTCATCGTATAATATTTGTTGTGGAATATTAACTGTGATTGACTAATAATATGTTATTATTATTATTGCAAGAAATATAATAATAATAAACCACTTGTTTATAAATATGCTGAGATTTATAGCTGTTAAGGTGATAATTAATCCTACGATTATTAATTAAGTGTTATTAATAATTACGAGGAATGGATTAATTAATATTATTAATTAATTTATAAGATAAGTGAATTATTAATTTCTATGTGCAAGCATGCTAATTTAAATGTGTAACGTATATTGACTAACTATATACAGAATGTAAAGTGCAATGTAACTATGTTATATATAAACTATGTAGTAAAGTTCATTAAGTTGAAACGGTTACATAAAGTATTTATGTGGCAATTGTATGTGAAGAGTACATTAAAATAATGTATCTTGAATATATATATAATAAATAATTATAATTGATGATTACTTATATATAAATGGAATAATAGAATTTAATGAAGAAGATAATGTGATGTGAGTATATCCGAGTAAATTATACCCGTATGATAAAAATGTGCATGGATTATATGTGTGCAAGTCACACTTACTACATTATGCGAATTATAGTGTGACATTTCAATTAAAGACATATGTATAAAATATATATATATATATATATATATATATATATATATATACATATAGCCTAAATATATAATACCTAAGTATACAAACTAAGTGTTGTATTAGAATGCTGAGATGACTTTGCTTGTCCCTAAATGCTAAACCCAATTGCTCTTCACGTGTATGACAAAAGGCTAAAGCCTATTTCTCCATTCTCCTCCTAAGCTCAAGCTAGCAATGATCATCAAGCGGATGGTTTTCATGATTACATTCACCAACTAATTACCTACTACTCTTTAACCCCTATGCAATTCATAAATCTCGTTGGTTTAATTTGTTGTACATATGCATTGTCTGGACATTCATTCCTCTATATATACAAGCTCTTCCCCCTTCAATTTTATTTGCTGAGAGTTTGTTCAAGTATCAAATTACATTGTGAGTGATAGCAAGATAGTCATAGAGAGTTAGGAATTCAAATTTAGCAAGCTTAATTCATAGCAAAAGTATAATCTATGTTTTCTTCAGTTTGTATTCTCTGTGAGTTCTTGAATTCTTGATTCCAGTTGGAAATTATGGTTTTGTGATTTGAGGATGATAATTAGTTGCTAAAAGAACTTATATACATGTTAGAATTACTATATAAGCTTCCTTGTTCTTCAATTTCATTTTGTGTTTCTGTTTCTAAGATTTATGTGAAAACTTCAATTCTTGAAATTAAGTTGGAATTCATGAATTGGCGATTCAATAATGTTAAATGATTGTTATATAAGCTAATATAAGTGATCTTGAGGTAATATAGTGGGATTGATAGTAATTTCGTAGGAATTTTCTGTGTTTGGGCTTGAAGTCTGCCGAGGCTGGAACAGTCTGCCGCTGGCTGCAAGCCGGCGCAGCTGCACCAGTTTTGTACTGGGCAGCTACGCAGCTGCGCCAGCAGCCTGCTGCAGTTGTTGAAATCTGCTTGTTTTCTGCTACGTACTAATGGTTTGATTTGGCTTAAGATAGCATGCTAGCTTGTGTAACACATGTATATGAATATATTAAGGCGATGTAAACATGTTGTATTATACTAGCATACATGGTTAACGAAAAGCATATGGTTTATGAGATAAACTTAGTATTTTAAAAACAAACTTTGAAGTAATACATGTTCTATGAATTCTGAACTTAGTGTGTTGTATACGTGCTTGATTCAAATATACGTAAGTATGATATAGTGGTTATAGCATCTTTGTTCACGACCAAACTTGTTAGACCTTGTGTTAGAGAAGTTTTCAAGAAAAAGTTTGATATGTTAAAGTTTATATACATGAATGCTACATGATGTAGGTTCTAATTTTTAAAAAGATGATGACATAACTTAATTACATGTGATAAGAATTTTAAAGTTGTCTTGGATATGTTATATTCCATCATTCATGTTACAATGATTTCAAAGGCAACATTGGATATGTTTTCAAAACCAATTGCATTAGTATAAATAGATGAGTTCTAAGAATCTAAGATAGCATGTTTAAATCCATTATGTCTCTAAACATGGTTTTTATGTGTTTGATATTATGGAAGTAAACCGAGCATGCGTTTGAAGCATGTTTCAAAATACTAAACATTGCTAGTTATGAATAAATAATGTGAACACCATAAGCATGTGTATTAACAGATTATGTGACATCTATGTAGAACGTATAGCCAAGTTATAAAGCATGATAACCACATGGCTTTTCTATTCATTAATACCATGTAAAGAGTAAGTTAAAACTTGTGGCAATGAACTCAAGAATGGTTATATGCTATGTGATATCTTACGTTGATACTTGAATCCGATTTCGACGGTTAACTTACAATAATACTATAAAGTGCTAAATAGAGTATGTTTGCTATTTGTTATAATCTCACATGATAGTAATGATGTATGAAGACGATTAACTTGAGAAGAGGAACGTTAATGATAAAAGATATTAAAAGTCGAGACTTGTGAAATTGTATGATACTATATATAGTATAACTGTGTCGCTAGGTCAAGACATAGCTTATGAGATTATCATATATACGAGATGAGATATAATGTTAAACTATATGACTAATGAATATCATATATACATAACTATATTACGATAGGATTCGAAAAGTGTTGATTAATTTACGGGGATAAACTACGCTTAAGGCAAGTTTCCTAACTTACACTCTTTTACGGTGCAAGTATTCTATCCTTGTATATTGCGAACTAGTTTCTTTACTTAATCGTTTGAATTGAATTAGCATACTTGAACTCTAATTTCATTAAAGCTATTATTCATGTTAAACTTGGTATTGTCCTTGAATATTGTGAAAGTGTCTATGCTATTTGATTCGGCTAGACTTATAGTATTGAAAAGCGACCCAAACCAATTGATTGATGCAGGATCTTGTATTTGACTGAGAAGAACAACCTTCTTTGAAGGGAATATATAATTGTCGGAGAACCGACGTGCGCACTTGAGTATGATTGATTGTTATGCATAACATAGAGTACTTTAGGCTGATCACCTGTTGTACTTATTTTTGATTTGGGTTATCAGTTTAATACTGTTAATTCTAGTAGAAGTTCATAGTCCTTAGTGACTGCTCCGTATTCAGTTATCTTGAAATCCTGAATTGATTTACATTGATATTACTCTGTCCTTAGAGACTATTATTGAGAACTGTTGATATTCTTGTTATCCTTGAACTATCAAACCTTGCTATACTCTTTCGAGAATTGAGAATTATATTACTCACCCTTATTGTATATTACTTGCTGGGGAAATTGTGCTCATTCTTGCTTTCCCTAAAATATTTCAGTTAAGGTAGAGCATGGCGAACCTTCGGGCGTTGATAAGGGCAAGGGCAAGGCTACCAACTAGCTTGTCTCTTTTATGTTTTTAAATATTTTAATGTTGTATTAAGATGATGTAGTAAGACTGGATTTGATTATGTTTAAGCTTAAGTTAGATTATGTAATAAGTCGTTAATTGATATTATTATGTAATCTATCAAGTACTGTATGTTGCGAGACTTGGGAGAATAATTATAATACATTATTGTATATTATTCAAAATTAGATCTTCCGTTGTGGATGTGTGATTTTAGTTATTATTGTATTACCATGAGCACATGACGAACCGAATTCGAGTGACCAAGTGGCGGTCCCGAATTTGGGGGCGTCACATCGTCGCCATCACAATCTCCCATCAATGTTATTTCTAAAGGGTCAGTACTCAATATACGACCTTGTTCATCCCCCAACACTTTGTCAATTACATCCATTCGGAAACACTCCTCATCCTCTTTGGGGAAGTTCATGGCCTTGAAAATGTTGAAGGTTACCTCATGGTCTTGAACCCTCATGGTCAACTCTCCTTTCTGAACATTAATAAGAGTCCTACTGGTTGCCAAAAATAGTCGCCCGAGGATTATCAGAATATCTTTATCCTCTTCATAGTCCAAGATGATGAAGTCAGCTGGGAATATGAATTTATCAACTTTGACCAGGATATCTTCAACAATTCCCCGTGGATATGTCACAGATCTGTCCCCAAGCTGTAGGGATATGTTTGTTGGTCTAGGTGTCGGTAAACCCAACTGAGTGTAAACTGATAGTGGCATGAGGTTTATACTTGCACCTAAGTCACACAGACATTTGTTGAAGGCCAAACTACCTATTTTTCATGGAAAGGTGAAACTGCCCGGATCTTTCAATTTGGCTGGAAGCTTCTTCGGCAATATAGAGCTACATTCCTCAGTTAATGTCACAGTCTCGAAGTCGTCTAACTTATTTTTCTTTGACAAGATATCCTTCATGAACTTGGCATAACTAGGCATTTGCTCTAATGCTTCCGCAAAAAGGTAGTTGATATGCAACTTTTTGAACACCTCTAAAAACTTAGTAAACTGCTTCTCTAGTTTCTGTTTCCCGATCCATTGTTGAAAGGTTGGTGGTGGGTAAACTGTCGGTGCAACTACTTGTTCCTTTACCGCTGATTCTTCTCCTCCTTTATTTCCTTCAACTGTTTCCTCCACATTTGTCTCAACCTGCTTTTCTGTCGTCGGCTTTTCGGCATTTTGCTTGGCTAACTATTTTCCACTCCGAAGTGTAACAGCTTGGCATTGCTCATGACCTCCCCTAGGATTCTATTCGGTGTCACTTGGTAAGGTTCCTTGAGGTCTACTATTTAACGCACTTGCAATCTGCCCCATCTGAGTTTCCAAATTTTTGATCGCAGTCGCTTGAGTTTTCATTATCACCTCATTCCCTGTTATGTACTTCGCAAGTAGCTCCTCCAAATCTGTCTTCTTCTCGTGATGCAGAGCTGCCTGTTGGTGTTGATTCTAAAAATCGGGGGGTATGATAGTCGTGGAGTCTGCTGCTGATTCTGATTTTGATTCTGAGTCTGATTGTTGCTCCAAAAGAAATTGGGATGGTTCTTCGCCCCCAGGTTATATGTATTCTTATATGTGTTTTGTGGCCTGTTGTAACTACCCACAAACTGCACTGAAACTGGATTTATCGCACAATGGTCTGTCGGATGCTCCCCTGCATAAAGCTCACACACAACTGCTACCTGCTGCACATTTCCACTCGACATGGCATCTATTTTATTTGATAATGCTGTTATTTGTACTGATAGAGCTGTCACAAAATCCACTTTCAGAATACCTGCTGCCTTGGGTTGAGTGTGACACCCCCAAATCTGGGTAGTTCGTTACCACATGATTTGGTGTTAACTTTCTAACTAAAATATACATCTACCCAATAATAAAGAATTATAAAGTAAATTAAAACCTTTGTAATACTTAAATAAAATCTTCCTTGATAAAGGATTACAACTTATCAAAATAAAATCCCAGGTTAACTAAACCTTAACATTAATCAAATAAATGCGGAAATAAAACATAACCAACTAAGTCTTATTACAATCAAAACTTGAAACAACAAGCCTTCACTTGTTCATCTTTCCTTTTCCTTTACTTGTTGACGGTATGTCAACACTCTTGGTTTCAACTACAAGTGGTGGTAAAACGTGCAAGAGTGAGCAAACAAAAGCTCACTTAGAAATACAATAGTGATATGACATAAGTGAATAGTTTCAAAAGAGTTTGAATAACTTTACTTTCATCAATATAAAGAATTAAATTATAATTCTTTCATCAATACGTAAAATTCAAATATAGAATCATCTGAGGGTCATAAGACCTTGAACTATGTCCTAGGTTATAAATATTTCTATTTGAACCTTTAACAGTCAATAAGACTATAGACCTTTAACTCGTACTCAGGGGGATCAACACTTTGTACCATGAATTGTGCACAACCATCTTAACGCTTTCGCATAAATATCCCCTAATAACTAGGGTTGTTCCTTCCTAGTAATTGAATACAAGTCCGCACCAAAGAAAGTTTGGTTTGGATAGATAAGGGAACTTTAGAGTTTCAACTATCATCAACTAGGAGTAGTTGAATCGACTCACAGTACTTTAATAGTTCAATAATATAAGAATCATGAACCAATTATAAGATATGACAATAAACTTCATAATAGATAGGCATACTTTAGAAGTAACTCAAAGCAATTGAAAGAATACGTAGATCTTGCTTGAATAACTAAGTCAAGATCACAATACCTCAATAATACTTCAATATTTGAGTATTAGAAACATTAGGATACAACAAGGCTTGTACAAAGTAAGTAACAAGTTTCGAAATGGAAACTAGCTTAACGTAAAAGAATAAGAATAAGAAAACTTACACAACAATAGGTTTAGGGATAGGAAACTTGCCTCAAGCGCAAGCTACACTTAACAATTACAATCACTTCCACAATTACCCTACACATATACGTTACGTTGAAAACATCTATTAGTATCCAACTACAACATTTAAATCGTTGAACTTCATACTCAAGTCCAACTCACAATCTAATTTACCACATTAGTTGCTAACTAGTCAAGTATGTGAGTCTATACTCACGGCATACATTCATAAGCTTATAACTCAATGAATCGTGTTGTGTACCTTATGAAAGTAACATATCCACACACATATAACACACTAATATACAACTTCAATCCATCTTAAACACATCAAAAACATGTTATCTTATTACCTATTTCACTTTCCAAGTCATAGAAATAAGTTAGCTAAACAAACGGGGCATGAAAACTCAAAAACCAAAAACCAACATTCCCGGTAGCAAGTCCACCCACTGGGGTGGGTCCCCCAAGGGTAATACACCCACTGGGGTGGGTCCCCCAAGGGTAATACACCCGCTGGGGGGGGGTCACCCCTCTGGTGAGGGTCCTGGTTCGCTAACTGGTGGAGAAATAAGCCAATTTGACTTATTCCTTCACGCCGAATTCGATTTTTTCCAATATGATAAACACGAAACTTGATACAAACAATATTTTAAACTCATTAACATGATCATAACATATGAAATCCATATAACACATAATAAAAACAAAGATTTCATGATTTTCGAAGAAAACTACCAAAATCAAGCATTCTTGATGAAAATTGCTATTACAAAATCATTTTTCAATCAATTCAAGTTATTCCAATTGTAATAACTTCTATTCTTAACATACTAACATAATACATGATCAATTTTAACAATAACCCAAAATCAAACATAAAATTTGATAGTTTTAAAAGCCATTTTTCATAAATTAGTTCACAGAAAATCATTATGAACAAAATTCCTCTTGTTTATCAAAATTACATGGATTGAATTGCTAGAACAACCATATAACTCATATTACATCATAATATAACCCATATTACATATAACTCATGCTCACATCAAAGTTTAAGAATAATTTTCAATATAACTTCAAAATCAACCACTATGAACATGATTTCATCATGTTCACCATATCTTTGTGAATTAAAACTCTTAAACAACTATAAAAATCTCATGTAAGCATATATATATATATATATATATATATATATATATACACACACACACACACACACACACACACACGCATCCCATACACATCAAAATTATGAAGTTTCACCAAAAGATTTTTACATAGAATTCTAAAACTATTAAAATATAGAAGAACATGATTTTAAAACTTTTTTTTACAACAATTGTATTTTGAAAATCCTTTCATGGCATATAATTTACATACGAACACCATATATACATATAAATTCATAATCATGAAAACCCTAATTTTACAAAGACTAATTACAAAATATATTAATTGAGTGTAAGGGTTAGTATGATACCTTTCTAGGTTAAATTAGGAGAAAAGATGATGAAGATGATGATCTTCTCTCTTGCTTTCTCAAGCTTCTCTTCTTCTTCTCTCTTATTCTTCTCTGTATTCTCTCTTCTTCTCTTGTTTCTTTCTTTCTCTTTATTTTAGGCTTAGGCTAGAATAAACTACGTAACTATATAACTGATATATTAATATTTTACGTACTTAATATATTATTCAATTAGTAGTTACAAAATTTCAAAAGCCACTAGGGCTTGTTTGGAAAAAGAAGATTATTCAAAAAAATAGATTTTAGTATTAAGGCATTGTTTGGTTAGAATAGGTTTAAAACAATGCAAGGGCCCTGTTTGGCAAAATTCTTTTAAAACAAAAGTAAGGGCCTTGTTTGGATACAAAAATTTAAAAGTTCTTTTTCTTTATTTTAATAAATTCTTTTAACACATACTTTAATGTTACACTTCAATTAATTAAATCTTTTAACATCTAATTTAATCAATTAAAATCTAACATCAATTAATTACATCACAATTTTGCCACATAATTATAATTACTCGCTAATTATAATTCATGTAACACTCAACACATAATTGTGACGCCCCCAAAATAGGTCCAATACTCAACCCATTCTGAGTCGCCAAATACATGGTACAAAATTCAAATACAATCTTTTATAACAAAAGGTTTTGTGAAATACGACCATGCAACTATGAATTTCAATGCAAATCGTATATAATACGAAATATAAATATTCAAATTCATTCCTTATTCATTACAATTATTATCCCACTATTTTATAGAATAGTGAGTGTAAGAACTCAGATTTTTGAGAATTATTAAAATAAGAATTAAATAAATAAAATTCTTATTAAATGATATATGGTGGGATATTATTGCATATGTGGATAAGAACTATGCAATATGTGATGTTTATGTTAATAAATATATTAGAAGTATATATTTATTACTTGTAAATAAATTGTAGGAGCAATTTATTAATGGAAATAATTAGTTAAGTTTACAAATATTATGGTATACTTTAAATAAAGGATATTAAAATAAATTCTGTCATTGAATTATTTTAATAAAGAGAGAATATTATTGTAATTATATATGTGAATAAGTTGATATAAACAATTTATAATGTGAGAGAATAACATTATTATTTATTTTCTATATGTGCATGTTTGGTGTAACATGTAATTGGGAGCTAATAAATATTATATATATATATATATGTATTTATTACGCGAGGAATATAAATTTGTTATGAGCAATTTGCGTAATGTATTAAAGGAGATGATTTAAGTATATAATATTTATATATACTTTACTCAAGTGTATTAGAGTGAATTCTTATAAGGAATTATTTTAATAAGTGAAGGATATTATATTTATTATAATATCTTCAGAAGGTAAATAAGTTCTTAAATGAATTGATGTTCATGAGACAAGGATATTATAATTGTTGTAATATCTTAAGTAAGCAAATAATGGTATTTGCATGGAATATTAGGTGTTGCATATTTATTTTAAAACAAATAAATATGTAGTTAAGAGATATTATGTTTTATTTTATGAATATGTCATTGTATAATTATATGATTCCTATTGAGTAAAATTATTTAAGGTGGTAAATTAGTAACTTGGAATATATAATCTAGTTGCTAACTATTGGATAAATTATTTATTCAATAAAGGGATTAAAAGTTTAAGTGGTTGAGGTAATTAATTAAGCAAATGGGTTAATTTCTAGTTCACTCAACTTACTATTACAAACTTAATATCCAAGCTATTCCATTTCTTTGTCTTGGCGTGAGTTAGAGGAGATAATGAAGAGTGAAGGCTACTCATTATCAAGCTTGGGCACCAAGTTGAGTTGACTAATAATTTAGGAGAAGTCTCCCTCATTCTTTCTTCTTCCTTCCCCATGTCCGAAGTCTCTCTCTCCCATATTGTTGAGATTTTGTAATTTTTCAAAAATGAAAAATGAAGAAATTATATTGTTTGAGGGAGCATGGACAAATTGGAACCAAAGATTAGAGAATTTGAGAGGATTTCAAGCTTGGAAAAATAGAAGATTATTAGCATAAGGTATTATTCCTTATGCAATTTCTTTGAATTTTATCAAAGTTATATGATATATAATTTTATTGCAAAACTTGGGATTTTGGAAGTTTAGTAAGTTAGATGGAATTCTTAACGGAATTTCTTTGTAGTAAATCAATATTTGATTTATGTATATGAAATATAGAGTTGAAGTTAATTTTGAATCAAGAGAATCAAAATTTGATGTTATTAGTAAACTTTAGTTTACTAACATTCATTTTAGTTTAATTTCGAGCTTGAATTATTAATGGAATGATGGGTTTTAGAGACTTGGTGGCTAGGTATGGGTTGTGGGATGTATAAGGATGGATTTGTGGCAAAAATCGCTAACGAATCGATAAGAAATCGGGTTGAACAAATAACGCACGTTATATGTTCGACAAACGGCCTTAAAGAACCCACGCGGCTAAAACAAAGAATTTAACGAAGCCGACACTTGGAACAAGTCTTATTATGTTAATAGAGATTTATTTGTAAAGAAAGTCGGGTTAGAACGGAGCGAGGCGAGTTTTGAACGTTAATCGCAAAGTTGAAAAACTAGTGCGAACAGCCTTTTTGGACGCATTATTTGAACAGCTTAAAATACCCAAATATCAGTGGTGATATTTTTTTTAAAATACTTTGATATGCCAAGTATAACATATCCAAAAATCAGATTAATCCGATAAACGAGCAGCGCGTACGAAAATCGCGAAGTGGCTGCGTTGATAAGAAGTCGAGCAGATTTCAGCATGCCGCCGTGCGCGGCAGCGCCCGCTCGAGCGCGCCCGCGCGCGCCCGTCGGCGGCAGCGCGGCGTTGGGCTGAAAACGTGTTCTGACATCATTTTTAAGCGTGATTTTGACGAGCTTTCGTGATCCGTTTTCAAAGTTTAAAATTTTTCTAAAATACTATGACATGTGGTCTATAACATGCCCGAAAAATTTCTGTTATACGACTTATGATTTGAAAATTAAAAATAAGCGAACATGCATGTCAGAACTTAAAATTTGGGCGACGCCGAGCGGCGACGCGCCGAGCGATCTTGACGTTCGACGTTTCGAATCGCGTTCCGGCGAAATAATAAGTCATAATAAATCTAATAAAGTCCTACGGGACAAGATTTAACTATAAATGATATTTTGTGCCGAAAAACATTCTTTCGGGCATAAATAATGCAATAAAAATATGTAATAAATATAAATTTACATATTTAAGCGAAATAAAAACCAAGGTTGCCTATAAAATTATTTTGTGGTGCAACGAAAAGTGAGAGACCTGTAAAAATTTGTATTAATCATAAAAATATTATTTTGAGGTTTTCGGAGTTCAAAATGAGATTTTTGAGCTAAAATTTATATAGCGGTATATATGTATATTTAATATATATATACATATCTAGTGAAAATGTGAAACAAAAAGCGTGGAACCGTTAAAAATAATATAATGGTCCTAAGAGTAATGAAACGAATGTTTTTGAAATTCGAAACGAAGATTTTGAATAAAGAATTTCCTAATGAATATATATTTAATATAAATATATATAGTGAAAATGCGAATATTCGTAAAACGAGAAATGAAGCAAATGTGCGGACATGATAAAATGTTTTTAAATGAGTTAATGATCTGAGCATGAGTGGACAAAAAGTTATAAAAATTATTTAAATCAAGAAAAATATAGTAAATTGAATTTTTACTATAAAAGATATATAATATCTGTTTAAAACCTGAATTCACAAATAAAGGTAAAAGATATTCCTAACGTGGAATATAAATGATTTAAGCTTCGATATGTAAAATATTTACATGTTAAAATGTGAGGGGCCTTTATTTGACTTAAAAAGATTAAAACGAATTAAGTTAATATTCGTTTTGAATAAGAATGATTAATGTTAGTTTGTATAAAACTAATAATTATTATTGATGAATATACAGGCATATTTAGCGACATATTTAGTTATCTAATATGTGTGCGCATGTAATAATAATTCTGTAGGAATTGTGGAGAAACTCTAAGTTAACTTTTAACGGTAATCTCCAATCAAGGCAAGTTTTTCCAGTTCTGTTATGTTTGTGGATTGTATGCGATTATATGGTGAGTTGTATACCATGTTTATTAAATTGTTAAAGTCAAAATATGACTAAGTCAATTGGGTTATGGAACTCAATTGCTATATGTGATCTGTGATAGCATGTGTTGTATGAGAATGTAAGACGTAAAAAGGCATGTACAAATGTATTGCATGAAATTATAGAACTGTGATATGTCTAGTAGAAGATTTATTGATACATGTAGAATATGCATAGTAAAGAAAGTATGTTGCATATAAAGTTGTGTGTTATGTGAAACATGATAGACTGTTAAATTTGCTGGGCCGTCGAGCTCAATCTTGCAAACATAAATATTTTGCAGATTAATGATGTTATGCAATATTACTTGCTATTCGGATGAAGAAGATTGATGGATGTGCGAAATGGATACATTTCCTTACCTTAGAAATGGTAGAAACCTATGTTTGATAGTTTTGATATATGTAATCAACAACTATGTATAATTTAAAACATTCAATAAAGAACATTCGTGTTAGATGTATTGCAATGAATATTTTATTTAATAAAGGAATATAGTGACATTACTATATAAGAAAGAATTAATATTGAGTTATATATATTAATATAACTTTGATAAGAGAAATCATTAAATAAATATGATTTCATTATAAAAGAGAATTGTAAAGGTTGAGATTCAGGGAACGAATGAATGGAATAAAAGAAAAAAAAATTATTCTGCATTTTTAGCTATTTTAACATTAAATAATGTTTTAAAAGTTAGAACAAGATAATATTAACGCACAAGATCGGGAAGAGAAATAGACCCGATTTTGGGGTCGTTACAGTTGGTATCAAAGCTATAGGTTATAAACCTTAGGTAGGATTACCTTAGGCTATAACTGCAGAGATGAGTATGATGAATAAATTCAAATAGAGTGTAAGTGATAAGAAAATGATAAATAAGATTCAAAGAGGAATCTTGAAGAATTATAAGATAAGAATTCGGAGTTACCTGACTCCAATAATAAAGATGAAAAGTGTAAAATTATAATATAATATGATTAAAGGAAAAGAAGATCGTAAAATTAAACGATCATAGAATGAGATAGAATCGTAATATAACACGATTATAAAATAAGATCACAACGTGATCTGGTTAAGTCAAAGAAGGATAGATAACCAATTAAATGATTGAAAATTTATAGCAGAATGGCTATATGGGAATGATACTATGAAATAGTACAAGAATAAAACTCGAAAAGAGTTATGAATGATGAAATACAAATTAAATAAAATTTGTATTGAGCTAAGAACAAGATAAGATTTAATGAGATTAGGTGAGATTTCAATTGAGAACTCATGTGGTAGCTGAGTTGTACAATCCTTTGTATGGGCGGGGGTTTTGTGCTTGCACTTAGTTTATCACATTGATAATCATTGAAATGTTGGTATCGCGCTATTGATATACCTATGACGAGAAGGTGATTCTTTTCTCATAATTATATTTGATAGTTAGAGAATATAATATTAGGTATGAGTTCTTAAAACTCACACTTATGGTAAGTTCATGACTCATAATCGTATGGGGGAACCCCTCAGCGAATAGACGACTTTGGTCTGACTAGGATAAGTTCCTAAACCCATATGATTGTGGTAAGTTCCTGAACTTATAACGTGTGGTATGTTTGATGAACTATCTCAGGGTATAGGGTTAGATTAATATAGTGGAAGTTAATGGTGTTAGAGATGAACAGAATTGTATGGTGAAGTTTTTGGAAATAGTTAAAGTGGATGAAGAAGAAAAGGAATATTCTCAAATCTACTAGCTATGCTAGATTTCGAAATTTATTGGAATCGTGCTAACAATCGCACTATTGTATTTTTGAAAAATATATTGGGTCAAATTGTTGAACCAATAAGTTTTTTTTTTTAAAAAAAAAAAAAAAGTTCGGTGGTTTCTTATGTCTATGCTAATTGTTTCAGCTAGACAAATGATTTGGAAAATATCAAAAGAGTTTTATTAATCCATCATTAATATGATGTATATATGACAAATGATGACATTCTCAACGGGCTGTTAAAAACAGTGCGGTACTATGCGTCATAAAATAATTTTCAATACTTTAGTAAATAAAGAAGTGTCAAAAGCCATTTGAATCGGCTAGACACAGAATCATATATTTCTTTTATATTAAGATTTTGAACTGTCCAGCTAACTTGATTGAGTATGGACTCCAGATTGAATAAGAACTTCCTTATAATGGAATTATTTTATATTGCGTCCTGGGGACGGCAAAGAGGAACTGAAATAATTGTTCCGCATAGATAGTGTTGATCGACACAGAACATCCAAAATGGAAAATTCTGTTTGCGCTTTATAGCGGTGACGATGAACGTAAATGTCGTTCAAATTTATATTGCGTCCTGGGGACGGTGACGATGAACACAAATGTTGTTCAAATTGTGCTGAATGGCAGTGACGAGGAATGCAAATGACGTTCTAATATGGATCAACACAGGACATAACAGGCTAACCACCTATATGTCCGTAAGATATGTCGGTTTACAGATAAAATGTCTGTTGAAACCTTTTCAGAAATAAGTTTATGGTCTTTATGACTTTATTATGATACAGAAAGTTTTTTTAAGCGAATCTTTTGGATTCATGAATTATTCATATTGCTTCACAATTATCGATCAATTGTGGAGAATTTCTATTTTCCGGAGGTTGGGTATAGAAAGAATGAAATTTCTTAAGAGGAAGTAAGTCGCGGAATACGAAAATGGTTTATGAATCCATGAAGAAGGAAAAAGACAGAGTTATGAGGAAAAAAAAAATTCAAATAATGAAAATTGATAAGAAAGTCACGTGACAATTTGAAGCGTGAAAGAATGAAAAAAAAATAAGTCTGAGAATTATGGGGTTTTTATAAGAATATGAAGAATGTAAGGGTTCAGAAATACCCTTAGAAAAAAAGAAGGGGACATTGAGAAATAAATAATACTCGTAATATAATCGAGTAGGATTATAGAAACTTTAAGAATTTACTAAGGAAAGGAAGAAGATAGGTGATATAAAACCTAAAAAAATGTACGTTGAAATAATTCAACGATAAGGTAATGAGAAAGAATGAGATCTGAACCAATTAAGAAGGATTCGGTATTGTGATTCCGGGGACGGAATCCTTATAAGGGGGGAAGAATGTAAGAACCCAGATTTTTGAGAATTATTAAAATAAGAATTAAATAAATAAAATTCTTATTAAATGATATATGGTGGGATATTATTGCATATGTGGATAAGAACTATGCAATATGTGATGTTTATGTTAATAAATATATTAGAAGTATATATTTATTACTTGTAAATAAATTGTAGGAGCAATTTATTAATGGAAATAATTAGTTAAGTATACAAATATTATGGTATACTTTAAATAAAGGATATTAAAATAAATTCTGTCATTGAATTATTTTAATAAAGAGAGAATATTATTGTAATTATATATGTGAATAAGTTGATATAAACAATTTATAATGTGAGAGAATAACATTATTATTTATTTTCTATATGTGCATGTTTGGTGTAACATGTAATTGGGAGCTAATAAATATTATATATATATATATATATGTATGTATTTATTACGCGAGGAATATAAATTTGTTATGAGCAATTTGCGTAATGTATTAAAGGAGATGATTTAAGTATAAAATATTTATATATACTTTACTCAAGTGTATTAGAGTGAATTCTTATAAGGAATTATTTTAATAAGTGAAGGATATTATATTTATTATAATATCTTCAGAAGGTAAATAAGTTCTTAAATGAATTGATGTTCATGAGACAAGGATATTATAATTGTTGTAATATCTTAAGTAAGCAAATAATGGTATTTGCATGGAATATTAGGTGTTGCATATTTATTTTAAAACAAATAAATATGTAGTTAAGAGATATTATGTTTTACTTTATGAATATGTCATTGTATAATTATATGATTCCTATTGAGTAAAATTATTTAAGGTGGTAAATTAGTAACTTGGAATATATAATCTAGTTGCTAACTATTGGATAAATTATTTATTCAATAAAGGGATTAAAAGTTTAAGTGGTTGAGGTAATTAATTAAGCAAATGGGTTAATTTCTAGTTCACTCAACTTACTATTACAAACTTAATATCCAAGCTATTCCATTTCTTTGCCTTGGCGTGAGTTAGAGGAGATAATGAAGAGTGAAGGCTACTCATTATCAAGCTTGGGCACCAAGTTGAGTTGACTAATAATTTAGGAGAAGTCTCCCTCATTCTTTCTTCTTCCTTCCCCATGTCCGAAGTCTCTCTCTCCCATATTGTTGAGATTTTGTAATTTTCCAAAAATGAAAAATGAAGAAATTATATTGTTTGAGGGAGCATGGACAAATTGGAACCAAAGATTAGAGAATTTGAGAGGATTTCAAGCTTGGAAAAATAGAAGATTATTAGCATAAGGTATTATTCCTTATGCAATTTCTTTGAATTTTATCAAAGTTATATGATATATAATTTTATTGCAAAACTTGGGATTTTGGAAGTTTAGTAAGTTAGATGGAATTCTTAACGGAATTTCTTTGTAGTAAATCAATATTTGATTTATGTATATGAAATATAGAGTTGAAGTTAATTTTGAATCAAGAGAATCAAAATTTGATGTTATTAGTAAACTTTAGTTTACTAACATTCATTTTAGTTTAATTTCGAGCTTGAATTATTAATGGAATGATGGGTTTTAGAGACTTGGTGGCTAGGTATGGGTTGTGGGATGTATAAGGATGGATTTGTGGCAAAAATCGCTAACGAATCGATAAGAAATCGGGTTGAACAAATAACGCACGTTATATGTTCGACAAACGGCCTTAAAGAACCCACGCGGCTAAAACAAAGAATTTAACGAAGCCGACACTTGGAACAAGTCTTATTATGTTAATAGAGATTTATTTGTAAAGAAAGTCGGGTTAGAACGGAGCGAGGCGAGTTTTGAACGTTAATCGCAAAGTTGAAAAACTAGTGCGAACAGCCTTTTTGGACGCATTATTTGAACAGCTTAAAATACCCAAATATCAGTGGTGATATTTTTTTTAAAATACTTTGATATGCCAAGTATAACATATCCAAAAATCAGATTAATCCGATAAACGAGCAGCGCGTACGAAAATCGCGAAGTGGCTGCGTTGATAAGAAGTCGAGCAGATTTCAGCATGCCGCCGTGCGCGGCAGCGCCCGCTCGAGCGCGCCCGCGCGCGCCCGTCGGCGGCAGCGCGGCGTTGGGCTGAAAACGTGTTCTGACATCATTTTTAAGCGTGATTTTGACGAGCTTTCGTGATCCGTTTTCAAAGTTTAAAATTTTTCTAAAATACTATGACATGTGGTCTATAACATGCCCGAAAAATTTCTGTTATACGACTTATGATTTGAAAATTAAAAATAAGCGAACATGCATGTCAGAACTTAAAATTTGGGCGACGCCGAGCGGCGACGCGCCGAGCGATCTTGACGTTCGACGTTTCGAATCGCGTTCCGGCGAAATAATAAGTCATAATAAATCTAATAAAGTCCTACGGGACAAGATTTAACTATAAATGATATTTTGTGCCGAAAAACATTCTTTCGGGCATAAATAATGCAATAAAAATATGTAATAAATATAAATTTACATATTTAAGCGAAATAAAAACCAAGGTTGCCTATAAAATTATTTTGTGGTGCAACGAAAAGTGAGAGACCTGTAAAAATTTGTATTAATCATAAAAATATTATTTTGAGGTTTTCGGAGTTCAAAATGAGATTTTTGAGCTAAAATTTATATAGCGGTATATATGTATATTTAATATATATATACATATCTAGTGAAAATGTGAAACAAAAAGCGTGGAACCGTTAAAAATAATATAATGGTCCTAAGAGTAATGAAACGAATGTTTTTGAAATTCGAAACGAAGATTTTGAATAAAGAATTTCCTAATGAATATATATTTAATATAAATATATATAGTGAAAATGCGAATATTCGTAAAACGAGAAATGAAGCAAATGTGCGGACATGATAAAATGTTTTTAAATGAGTTAATGATCTGAGCATGAGTGGACAAAAAGTTATAAAAATTATTTAAATCAAGAAAAATATAGTAAATTGAATTTTTACTATAAAAGATATATAATATCTGTTTAAAACCTGAATTCACAAATAAAGGTAAAAGATATTCCTAACGTGGAATATAAATGATTTAAGCTTCGATATGTAAAATATTTACATGTTAAAATGTGAGGGGCCTTTATTTGACTTAAAAAGATTAAAACGAATTAAGTTAATATTCGTTTTGAATAAGAATGATTAATGTTAGTTTGTATAAAACTAATAATTATTATTGATGAATATACAGGCATATTTAGCGACATATTTAGTTATCTAATATGTGTGCGCATGTAATAATAATTCTGTAGGAATTGTGGAGAAACTCTAAGTTAACTTTTAGCGGTAATCTCCAATCAAGGCAAGTTTTTCCAGTTCTGTTATGTTTGTGGATTGTATGCGATTATATGGTGAGTTGTATACCATGTTTATTAAATTGTTAAAGTCAAAATATGACTAAGTCAATTGGGTTATGGAACTCAATTGCTATATGTGATCTGTGATAGCATGTGTTGTATGAGAATGTAAGACGTAAAAAGGCATGTACAAATGTATTGCATGAAATTATAGAACTGTGATATGTCTAGTAGAAGATTTATTGATACATGTAGAATATGCATAGTAAAGAAAGTATGTTGCAGATAGAGTTGTGTGTTATGTGAAACATGATAGACTGTTAAATTTGCTGGGCCGTCGAGCTCAATCTTGCAAACATAAATATTTTGCAGGTTAATGATGTTATGCAATATTACTTGCTATTCGGATGAAGAAGATTGATGGATGTGCGAAATGGATACATTTCCTTACCTTAGAAATGGTAGAAACCTATGTTTGATAGTTTTGATATATGTAATCAACAACTATGTATAGTTTAAAACATTCAATAAAGAACATTCGTGTTAGATGTATTGCAATGAATATTTTATTTAATAAAGGAATATAGTGACATTACTATATAAGAAAGAATTAATATTGAGTTATATATATTAATATAACTTTGATAAGAGAAATCATTAAATAAATATGATTTCATTATAAAAGAGAATTGTAAAGGTTGAGATTCAGGGAACGAATGAATGGAATAAAAGAAAAAAAAATTATTCTGCATTTTTAGCTATTTTAACATTAAATAATGTTTTAAAATCTAGAACAAGATAATATTAACGCACAAGATCGGGAAGAGAAATAGACCCGATTTTGGGGTCGTTACAGTGAGGACTTCCACAGATCTAACTCTGATCATCACACTGTTTCCCGACTAGTTCCCGCAACGTTCTCATTCCCTGAAGAAGACAATAGATGAAAAGGATGAGCTCAACTAGCCCAGTAAAAAATATTATGACTAAGATAATAGAAAATAAATTATCGTTAGTCTTCAATAATTCAGATAAAATATTATGAACAACAAGTTTTAGATCAATATTCGCAGCGAAAATAACAATTCATTAGAAGAGTTAAGTAGAGAATGAAGTCCACTATCTTCTATGATTTAAAAGTCCATCATCAATATTTTATCCCTGTAACATCAATCAATATACATCTCGAATCAAATATTCATCGTTGCACTACGGGCCAAAGATATTTATTTGTATAATCAGTTGGTCATGTTCATCTCAACACCTATTCATCTTTGCACTACGGGCCAAAGATATTCATCAGATAATCATTCATATTTGCTATACAGGCCAAATATATTCAGTTATATCACCATTTAGGACTGAGGATGATGAAAAATAATATAAGTAACGAATCCAATGAGATAGAGGACAAAGATTAGGGATTCGTAATCTAATTTATTCAAATTCAAGAATACTCCATAATAATACTTTGTGGCGCAAAATTCAAGAATAAAGATCAAAACTTGGATCCAATCAAAGATAGGACCCATAATAGCTAACTTGGACAAATAGAATAAAATTTAAGTTTTCTGTGAATAGTGTCGTATACGTGAATAGTGCCGTATACATGAATAGTAATCCCGACATGAAAAGATAAAAATTTTATAATAAAATTCATAACAACGTTTCCAATGAAATGATACTAGATGAAACGCAAAATTCGAAGAATTTCTGATCATTTTAAAAATTATAGAAGCAATACTTACCGTAGTAAGTTTTAATTTGGGTATATGAAAGGAATTATTATCGTTTTCATAATATGGAATATGAAAGAAAATAATATTCTTACGAGTATTGCAATAAAGTAATATCATTTACCTTAGTAGAAACTGGATTTGACTGGAATATCAGATATTATTCTGAGAAAATCTTGCACAAAAAGTTACACTCAAAGTACCCTTATACTCAAAAGAAATACCTACAATATTGCAGTAGGAATGTTTAAAAATTTTGGGGTCTTTAGGATGGAGGTTGACTCCTCTTTTATAGTGCAACCTCGGAGTAAAAATCAAATACATTTGCCTAACTTTCTTTCTTTCTCCTCTCCGCCTAACCTCTCACTTTCTCAGCCTAATTTTTCAACCTTTCCTGCCAAACATTGAAATTTCCATGATTGGGGGCCCACTTTTTTTTTTGGAAAAGGATTTGCAGGAGGAGTAAGCCTCCACTTTGAAAAAAATGCAGGAGAGAAATCAAAATGTGCATGGAAGGTTTTTAAAACCAAAATGATAACTTCCACTTTTATTCACGTGCTTGCAAATATTATATATTATAATATTATTATTTAAATAATTATTATATATTATAATAATATATTTAAATAAATATTTTATCAAAGCAGATAATTGCCAAACTTTCAACAAATATTTCATTCTAAAAATTATTTAATTTAAAATATTTCCTTATCATATAAATCAATAATTAATTATTCATAAATAATATTACAGAACTACAATATTGACAACCAGGTCATTCCCAGGAAAGAGGGGGCCTTCCGATAAGGATTTCTCCTTACTGGCGCGCAATTAAATAACCCCTCCTAGATAGAACTTCCTTAGACATTGCCAATAATGCTATCTAATATTATTATTCAAAGAATATGAATTATTGATTTGATAATTTGAAATACTGTGCAATGACAATTTGTTGAATCAATAATATAAAATATCAACGTAGCAATTATTGAATCAATAAAATATTATGCAATTATCAATGTAGCAATTATTGAATCAATAATATAAAATAGTGAACAGTAATTACTGTAACAATAATTGAGTAAGTGCCTTCTTACGTAAGAACCAATAATTAGAATTACTGTGCAATACCGTGTGCTACTGTGAAACACCGTGTATTACTGTATTTTAACCACCGGGTATTTTAACAGTTCTAACGGTAACAACTACGCCGTTATTTTTATAAAAAGGTTATTTCTGTCGCTTTCTACATCCGACAGTTATTCCGTTGTGGGGCCCACAAATAGCTGCGCCGTCGTACGAATATTCTCCGACAACAAGAATATTCCACGACCAAACGAATATTCCCCGACATCAATGAATATTTTATAACCACTTGCTTATTTTGAAATATTTGCACATTTCACCCATAACTTTTCACATTTATCAAATCAACACCTTATTATTTCAAAATAATATATAAAGAAAATTAAATCTTTATTTATAAAAGTTGGGGTCTAACAACCTCCCCTCCTTATGAAATTTCATCCTCGAAATTAACGTACGTACCTGGTATGTCGAAAAGGTGAGGATACCTCGCTTTCATTTTCAATTCTAACTCCCAGGTCATTTCCTCAATTTCATAGTTTCTCCATAAAACTTTGACTTGAGGTATAACCTTTGAGCGTAGAACATGCTCTTTTCTATCCATGACCTTGACAGGTACCTCATCGTACTTTAAATCTTCGGCTATCTCGCCTAGTTCTAACTCAATAATGTGATTTGGGTCTTTCACGTATTTACGTAGCATGGATATTGAAAAATGTTATGAACACGAGACATGTTAGGCGGTAAAGCGAGTCTATAGGCCACATTTCCTACTCGGTCAAGGATCTCAAATGGACCAATGAATCATGGATTGAGTTTTCCTCTCTTGCCAAACCTCGTAACTCCCTTCCACGGAGCAACACGTAATAACACATGGTCCCCAACATTAAATTCCACGTCCTTTCAATGAAGATCTGCATAACTCTTTTGTCGATCTTGTGCTGTTTGTATCCGTTTTCGGATCATTTGAATCTTTTTCGTAGTCATACGTACTAACTCCGGTCCCAACAATATTGCTTCACCCACCTCATCCCAACATACTGGAGAACGACACTTTCTCCCATACAACATCTCGAATAGAGCCATGCCTATACTTGCCTGATAACTGTTGTTGTAAGAGAATTCCACCAATGGTAGATACTTATCCCAACTCCCTTTGAAATCAAGAACACAAAATCTCAATAGATCTTCAAGAGTTTGAATAGTCCTTTTCGATTTCCTATCCGTTTGAGGATGATATGCAAATTTGAATCGTAAATCCATGCCAATAGTTTTCTGCAAACTGATCCAAAATTGTGAAGTAAATCTGGGGTCACGATCCGAAATAATGGATACTGGCATGCCATGCAATCTCACAATCTCGTTTACGTACATACGAGCAAGACATTCAAGTGAATAAGTCTCTCGTATAGGCAAAAAATGAGCAGACTTGGTTAATCTATCGACAATAACCCAAATTGCATCTATGCCTTGAGAAACCTTGGGAAGACCCGTAACGAAATCCATGTTAATGTGTTCCCACTTCCACTTTGGAATCTCAAGTGGTTGCAATGGACCGTTTGGCACCTGATGCTCCGCCTTGACACATTGACACGTTAAACACCTCGAGATGAACTCCGTGATCTCTCTCTTCATATTGCTCCACCAAAATGTATGTCAAAGATCACGATACATTTTGGTACTCCCAGGATGGATTGCAAACGGTGTGTTGTGTGCCTCCATCATGATTGTATACTTCAACTTTGAATCGTTAGGAACACAAAGTCTGGAGTTGACTCGAAGTATTCCTTCTTCATCGATTCTTGCTTCTGGAATAGCACCTTCTTGCACCTTCTTCTTCATCTTTATCAGCTCCGGGTCTGTAGCTTGAGTAGCTTTAACTTTATCAATCAAAGCTGGTTCCACGCGTATACTTGACATCATCGCATGGGTCCCCAGAGTCTTGAACTCTATCTCCATCCTTTGTAAATCACACAAAATAGGCCTTGAAAGCATCGTATTCGTTCCCGCATATGATCTTCTACTCAGCGCGTCAGCTACCACGTTAGCTTTTCCAGGATGGTATTGGATGGTATGATCATAATCTTTTAATAACTCAAGCCAACGTCGTTGTCGCATGTTGAGTTCCTTTTGAGTGAAGAAATATTTAAGGCTCTTATGATCCGTATAAATCTCCACTTTCTCTCCATACAGGTAGTGTCTCCAGATCTTCAATGCGAAAACGACTTCTGCCAACTCTAGATCATGAGTAGGATAATTCCTCTCATATTCCTTGAGTTGTCGCGAGGCATAGGCTATGACTTTCCCATGTTGCATGAGAACACATCCTAATCCTTTGCCCGAAGCATCGCTGTAGATAACAAATTCATCCGAACCAGATGGTATTGTCAGAACAGGTGCCGAAATGAGTCTCCTCTTAAGCTCTTACAAGCTTTTCTCGCATTCCTCGTTCCATACAAATTTTGTATCTTTCCGAGTCAACTAAGTTAATGGAGTAGCGATTCGAGAAAATTTTTTCACGAATCTCCAATAATAACCAGCAAAGCCTAGAAAGCTACGTACTTCGATCACCGACATCGGTTGCTCCCAACTTTGTATTGCTTTAATCTTCGTTGGGTCAACAGATACTCCATATTTTGATACCACGTGCCCAAGGAATGCTACTTCCTCAAGCCAAAACTCGCACTTCTTTAACTTGGCATAAAGCTTGTTATCACGAAGCCTTTGGAGTACAAGCTTCAGATGGTGCTCATGATCTTCACGGCTTTTGGAATAAATGAGGATGTCATCAATAAATACAACCACGAACTGATCCAAATACTCCTTAAATACACGGTTCATCATATCTATGAAAGTAGCAGGAGCATTAGTCAATCCAAGAGACATAACTAAGAATTCATAATGCCCGTATCGAGTTCTGAAGACAGTCTTCGGAATATCCTCAGTTTTAATCTTCAGCTAATGATATCCAGAACGAAGATCGATCTTTGAAAAGAATTGTGCACCTTGCAACTGGTGGAATAGGTCATCAATACGAGGTAGCGAATACCTATTCTTGATAGTGACATGGTTCAACTCCCGATAGTCAATACAAAGTCGCATACTCCCATCTTTTTTCTTTACGAATAAAACAGGAGCACCCAAAGGAGATGTACTAGGACGAATAAAACCGATGTCCAACAACTCCTATAGTTGGACCTTTAACTCCTAAAGTTCAATAGGAGCCATTCGATATGGGATTTTAGAAATGGGTTTTGTACCGGGTTCAAGGTCAATAAAAAATTCAACTTCACGTTCTGGGGGTAGATCGGGAAGTTCTTCAAAAAATACATCAGGAAACTCATTGACCACAGAGATATTATTCAAATATGATGTATTCTGATTCAAATCAGTGACATGGGCTAAGAAAGCTTGACATCCGTTTTTCAATAAACGAATAGCTTTATGACTTGAAATGACATTAATTGATTTTAGGGGTTTGGTGGTTTGGATTCGCACAACAGGTTGATTAGGAATATAAAAACTAACAACCTTACAAAAATAATCAATTTTGGCATGATAAGTGGTTAACCAGTCAATTCCTAAAATTACATCAAATGCAAGTATTTTCAAAGATATAAGATCAACAGGTAGGGTGAGGGTACTAATTTGAATCAAACAAGATTTGTAAACTCTAGATGTAACAAAGGTTTCTCCCAACGGAGTTTCAACAGATAAGTCAAAGTCTAATTTATTAGGGGTCAAGTTCAAACATTGAGCACATACAGGTGAAATAAAAGAATGGGTAGCACCGATATCTAATAAGGTGTAAACTTCGCAAGAGTTTATTATCAGCTTACCCGTAATAACCTCGTTCGGGTTCCTTGCTTGTTGGACAGTCACGACAAAAGCTCTTCCAGGAACCACCGACTTTGACTTGTCCGGAACTGCCTTAGGAATCACCAGCCCCGCTGGACTTGGTTTCGCTACAGGACACACTCGAGCTATATGTCCTTCCTTTCCACAGTTATAACACACCTTGGATTGTTGTGTGCAGTTGAGACTGATGTGTCCCTCTTGCCCGCATTTATAGCATACGACCGGCGGTCGTTCTCCTCCCCTAGAAACAGTTGATGCTGGTGCTGCTGTCGATGTTTTCACGTTCTCATTGTTGTACCTTCTCTTCTTAAAATCTCCCCCCGACTCACTTTTTCTATTATCATGGCCATGATTACCGCCGGAGTGGTTACCGCTTCTGTCATGATACTTTCCTCCCTGCTGGTTGTCATTGTTCCGATAACTGCTGCCACCTGTATGACCTTGGTTGTTGTCCCTTGGTTGAACATAATCATTATCTCGTTCTAATAATTCGGCCCTGTTCACTACATCCGAATATAGAGAAAATTTGTGAGAAATAAGGTATTGAAGAATTTCTGGTTTCAAACCACTCAGAAACATCCGCGTCATACATTCCTCATTCTCTACCTAATGAGATGCAAACCGGGATAACTCCGCGAACTTAGCCTCGTACTAGGACACCATCATGTTATTTTGTTCCAGTCTGATAAACTCTACCTCTTTCATGTGACGAATACTTTCTGGAAAGTACTTGTCATTAAACAGTTTCTAGAATGCCTCCCAAGACATCTTGAGTGCGGCAGGCTGGGTACGCTTTACAGATTCCAACCAGTAATCTGCCTCTCCATGGAATATACAGGTGGCAAATGGAACCTTTTGTTCCTCCGTGCATCCCAAGACATCAAATATCTTGGTAATTTTCTTAACCCACGTCTCTGCCTTGATTGGATCTGGCTTTCCCTAAAATTCTGGTGGTCCCAACTCTTTGAACTGCGTGGCAGTGACAAGTCACGAGTTACTATTTCCACCTGTATTATGAACACGAGTCTCCCTCATCTAGTTTTGCATGAACTCCAAAAAGCTTTTAAATATCTCATCGTTTATCGTTTCTTCGGTAGGGTTATTTACAGGAGGAATATAGCCTTCCTGTTGCACATTCTCCTAGTTGGTGATTAAAGGTGTCTCAACGGTCTCAATCACTCCATTGTTTAGATTTGCAGCTGCCATTCTCAAATACTGCCACAAAACAAGGGTTAATCAAATAAATTAACATATCACATATTAACCCTATGTTCCAAACGACCAATTAAATAACAAATAAGCTTAGGTAGGACACACTAGCGAAGGATTTACTCGTCTCTCCCCTCCTAGTTCTATTCCCAGATATCCGCTAGAGATCATATCCCTAAGCTCTGATACCAACTGTGACGCCACCAAAATAGGTCTAATACTCAACCCATTCTGAGTCGCCAAATACATAATACAGAATTCAAATAAAATCTTTTAAAACAAAAGGTCGTGAGAAATACGACCATAAAACTATGAATTTCAATGCAAATCGTATATAATACGAAATATAAACATTCAAATTCATTCCTTATTCATTACAATTATTATCTCACTATTTTATAGAATAGTGAGGACTTCTACAGATCTAACTCTGATCATCACACTGTTCCCCGACTAGTTCCCGCAACGTTCTCATTCCCTGAAGAGGACAATAGATGAAAATGATGAGCTCAACTAGCCCAGTAAAGAGTATTATGACTAAGATAATAGAAAATAAATTATCGTTAGTCTTCAATAATTCAGATAAAATGTTATGGACAACAAGTTTTAGATCAATATTCGGAGCGGAAATAACAATTCATTACAAGAGTTAAGTAGAGAATGAAGTCCACTATCTTCTATGATTTAAAAGTCCATCATCAATATTTTATCCCTGTAACATCAATCAATATACATCTCGAATCATATATTCATCTTTGCACTACGGGGCAAAGATATTCATTTGTATCATCAGTTGGTCATGTTCATCTCAACACCTGTCCATCTTTGCACTACAGGCCAGAGATATTCATCAGGTAATCATTCATCTTTGCTCTACAGGCCAAATATATTCAGTTATATCACAATTTAGATCTGAGGATGATGAAAAATATAACGAATCCAATGAGATAGAGGACAAAAATTAAGGATTCGTAATCTAACTTATCCAAGTTCAAGAATACTCCATAATAATACTTTGTGCAGCAAAATTCAAGAATAAAGATCAAAACTTGGATCCAATCAAAGAAAGGACCCATAATAGCTAACTTAAACAAATAGAAAAAAATTTAATTTTTCTGTGAATAGTGTCGCCGTATAAATGAATAGTAACCCCGACATGAAAAGGTAAAAATTTTATAATAAAATTCATACCAATGTTTCCAATGAAATGATACTAGATGAAACGCAAAATTCAAAGAATTTCTGATCATTTCAGGAATTATAGAAGCAATACTTACCGTAGTAAGTTTTAATTTGGGTATATGAAAGGAATTATTATCGTTTTCATAATATGGAATATGAAAGAAAATAATATTCTTACGAGTATTGCAATAAAGTAATATCCTTTACCTTAGTAGAAACTGGATTTGACTGGAATATCAGATATTATTCAAAGAAAATTTTGCACAAAAAGATACACTCAAAGTATCCTTATACTCAAAAGAAATACCCACAATATTACAGTAGGAATGTTTAAAATATTTGGTGTCTTTAGGATGGAGGTTGCCTCCCCTTTTATAGTGCAACCTCAGAGTAAAAATCAAATACATTTGCCTAACTTTCTTTCTTTCTCCTCTCCGCCTAACCTCTCACTTTCTCAGCCTAATTTTTCAACCTTTCCTGCCAAACTTTGAAATTTCCATGATTGGTGGCCCACTTTTTTTTTGGAAAAGGATTTGCAGGAGGAGTAAGCCTCCACTTTGAAAAAAATGCAGGAGAGAAATTAAAATGTGCACAGAAGTTTTTTAAAACCAAAATGATAACTTCCACTTTTATTCATATGCTTGCAAATCTTATATATTATAATATTATTATTTAAATAATTTTTATATATTATAATAATATATTTAAATAAATATTTTATCGAAAAAGATAATTGTAAAACTTTCAACAAATATTTCATTCTAAAAATTATTTCATTTAAAATATTTTCTTATCATATAAATCAATAATTAATTATTCACAAATAATATTATAGAACTACAATATTGACAACCAGGTCGTTCCCAGGAAAGAGGGGGCCTTCCGATAAGGATTTCTCCTTACTGGCAAGCAATTAAATAACCCCTCCTAGACAGAACTTTCTTAGACATTACCAATAATGCTATCTGATATTATTATTCAAAGAATATGAATTATTAATTTGATAATTTGAAATACTGTGCAATGACAATTATTAAATCAATAATATAAAATATCAACGTAGCAATTATTGAATCAATAAAATATTATGCAATTATCAATGTAGCAATTATTGAATCAATAATATAAAATATTGAACAGTAATTACTGTAACAATAATTGAGTAAGTGTCTTCCTACGTAAGAGCCAATAATTAGAATTACTGTGCAATACCGTGTGCTACTGTGCAATACTATGTGCTACTATGCAACACCGCGTATTACTGTATTTTAACCACCGGGTATTTCAACAGTTCTAACGGTAACAACTAGGCCGTTATTTTTATAAAAAGGTTATTTCTGTCGCTTTCTATATCCGACAGTTATTCCGTTGTGGGGCCCACAAATAGCTGCGCCGTCGTACGAATATTTCCCGACAATAAAAATATTCCACGACCAAACAAATATTCCCCACAATGAATATTTTATAACCACTTGCTTATTTTGAAATATTTGTACATTTTACCAATAACTTTTTACATTTATCAAATCAACACCTTACTATTTCTAAATAATATATAAAACAATTAAATCTTTATTCATTAAAGTTGGGGTCTTACAATAATCATCTAATTTAATTATTCTCAATTAAATAAATCCACAAAATCACATAATTTATTTATTTATCTCAACAAATAAATTTAATAAAATATCTATTTAATTCAATAAATTTTTAAAATTAATATATAAAATTCTCAATCGTTACATTAAGTCATTCTCTTAGTTGGCCACTGATAGTTGTTTTCAGCCATCGTTTCTATCAAGTCATATGCCTCCTCAAATTTCTTTGCCATGAAAGCTCCACCTGAGGCTGCATCAATGCTAGTCCGTATATGACTTCCTAACTCATTGTATAATGTACTCATCTGCATCCACTGCGGTAGTCCATGGTGTGGGCATTTCCTCAACAGCTCTTTATACCTTTTCCATGCTTTATATATAGGTTCTCCCTACTGCTGTGCAAATGAAGAAATATTCATTCTCAATTTATGTGTTTTTGCTGGCGAGAAGAACTTAACCAGAAACTTCTGTGCCAAATCGTTCCAAGTGGTGATTAACCCCGGTGGTAGAGAATGGAGCCAACCCTTTGCCTTATCTCTGAGCGTGAATGCAAATAACCTCAGCCTGATAGCATCATCTGATACCCCATTGCACTTGAACGTATCGTAAATATCTATAAAACTGAGAATGTGCTAGTTCGGGTCATCATTCGGTAGACCCCCAAACTGACAATTGTTCTGCCCCATTTGTATAGTCCCAGGCTTGATCTCGAAATTGTTAGCATTAATCGCCGGCCTGGTAATACTTGACTGAATTTCTGATATCCGCGGTGTAGCATAATCCCGCAGTTCTTTCTTTTCCTCTTTGGCCATGTTATCCGGTGTTTCAAGTTCTTCTCAAGTTTTCTCAGTCCACTTACTTAACCTATGAAATCGTTTGTCGATGTCGTCCTCGAAAGGCAACAAATTAGGCTTCTTTGATCGAGTTTACATGCACTACTCGAGAGTACCTGAAATAATAAATAAAACAAAAATAAGAATAAAATAAGAAAAATGTTTAACTAAGACTGATTTAATTAAACTGGTATTGAAAGTGATAAACGCAATTACTGTCCTTGGCAACGGCGCCAAAAACTTGTTTGGTAAAATCTAATAAGCACAACACGCAAGTATACGTGATCAACAAGTAATATAATGATAAGAAAAGTATCGTTCCCACAGAGACAATAATTACAATTTATCCTTACAATTACCAATTTTAGACTATCTCAATTTTATTAAACCAATGATTAAATGATGATATTTATTTAAAACTACCACTTAAATTATAACTAACATTATCCAAGAATTTAACAAGTTTTCGGATACAACTTCGCTTATTGTTTCACTTCGAATGACATACTTCCTTACAACTTAAATTAATTATTCCAGATTATTAACCAAGAAAACAAAAGTAGATATAATCATCTCTCAATGCATCACATCCATACTCACTCAAATCCACAATTGATAGAATTAAGCAAGACACCTTAATTAACTAACTCACTATATATCTATGTGAATTATAATTGAAAAAGGTTTAATATCACGTTCTCTTTAGATTACATATGATGTATAGATATCTCTATCCTACACATGAATTATGAATTCTTACTTACTGTAGAAATCATAAACATACGTCATTATGGTCAGTTCTAATTCTATATGTCATATCTCAAGTTCATATGGAAAAACAAGTAATTGGTGATCAAGCAATAACATAAATTAAGTGCAAACCATAGCAAATAATTTGGAAGTAATCTCAATAAACTAAATAGAAAGCATGTCAACTCTTAGTTACATAATAAGCTCCGTTGCAAACTTAAATAATAGATTAGTTCATCATAGATAAAGTAAAAACTATCATCCACAAGGTAAATAACATCCTAAATACAAAGAATAGATGAAGAGAGAGAATATAATCTAAAATTGTATAGCTACTCGTCTTCAATCTCGCCTTGCGTTCGTCGTGCTTCGCCTTTCTTTAATCCTCCTCACGTGTAAACTCCCACAGATTAGGGTTTGTTAATGTCCAAGAATATCCCATATATGCCCCTCTGTTAGCCTTATATATCATCCAAATCGCGAGCCAAACACTCCAGCTTTACTTCTGCAGAATCCCATTCAACAAGGAAACCATATATTTCCTGCCGCGTACCCCTGCCCCAGTGGGTGATTTGCCTTGGAGACGCCCACCCCCGCGGGTGTCCACTTCTGAAGATGTTGCCCCCCACCCCCCCCCCCCCGCCCCGACGGGTAATTTGGTCTATAAAGGCTCGCCCCAGCGGGTGTCCTGGCTAAACATGCTGAAAATGTCCATTAAGTCCTGGTTTCCGTCTATTCTGATTTCTGCAAAATCTATACAAAAACCGAGTAAAATAATAATAAAACTACTCGAAGTAGCAAAGATTCAAGCTATAAAGGCCATCAATTCATAGGTATAAAACCAAATCATCACCTGTTCTTACAATACCATCAGGATCGAGAAAATTTTTCATCTACAGCAATGCTTTAGGAAGAGGCCTTGGTTATGTTCTCATGCAACATGGTAAAGTTATAGCCTATGCTTCTCGATAACTCAAGGAATATGAGAAGAATTAACCTACTCATGATCTAGAGTTGGCAGCGGTTGTGTTCGCATTGAAAATCTGAAGGCACTAGTTGTATAGAGAGAATGTGGAGATCTATACAGAACATAAAAGCCTCAAATATTTCTTCACTCAAAAGGAACTTAACATGCGATAACGACGTTGGCTGGAGCTGTTAAATGATTACGACTACACTAGATAGTATCACCCTGGAAAAGCAAACGTAGTAGTTGACGTATCATATGCGAGTAAAAGTGCCATACTGACAACACAAGGGCACATTATGTCTGACTTACAAAAGATGGAGATAATAATAAAGCCACCAGGGAACCATATGAAGATTGCACATGTACGAGTAGAACCAGCTTTAATTGACAAAATTAAGGTTGCTCAAGCTATTGATCCGATACTGGTAAACATGATGAAGAAAGTATAAGAATGTGTTATTCCAGAAGCAAGAATCGACAAAGAAGGGATATTTCGAGTCAACTCTCGACTCCGTGTTCCTAACGATCCAGAACTGAAATATAAAATTTTGAAGGAAGTAGACAATATGTCGATTGGAATCCATCCTGGGAGTACCAAAATGTTTCGTGATCTTTAAATTACATTTTGGTGGAGCAATATAAAGAGGGAGATTGCAGAATTTATCTCAAGGTATTTATCATGCCAACGTGTTAAAGCAGAACATCAAGTACCTAAGGGTTCGTTGCAACCTCTTGATGTTCTAGAATGAAAGTGGGAGCATATCACAATGGATTTCGTGACTGGTCTTCCCAAAGTTTCTCAAGGTGTGGATGCAATTTGGGTCATTGTAGACAGACTGACCAAATTCGCTCATTTCTTATCGATACGAGAAAACTATTCACTTGAGCATCTTGCCAGTATGTACATTAGTGAAACTATAAGACTGCATGGTATGCCAGTATCCATAGTTTCTGATCGGGATCCCAAATTTACTTCAAGATTTTGGATCAGCTTGCAAAAAGCTATGTGCACTGAGTTATCATTCAGTTCTGCATACCATCCTCAGACAGATGGATAATCAGAAAGGACAATCCAAAATCTTAAAGATCTATTGAGACTTTTCACACTAGATTTCAAGGGAAGTTGGGAAAAATACTTACCATTGGTTGAATTCTCCTACAACAATAGCTATCAAGCATTTATGGGCATGGCTCCATTCGAGGCTTTGTATGGACGAAAGTGTCGCTCTCCAGTATGCTGAGATGAGGTGAGAGAGGCAAAAATGTTAAGTTCAAAGATGGTACGTATGACAACAGAAAAGATCTAAATAATCCCATAACGAATTCAAACAGTGTAAGTACGACAAAAGAGTTATGTTGATCTTCATCGAAAGAATAAATAATTTAATACCGAAGATCATGTATTTATGCGTTTTGCTATATGGAAGGGGGTTAGAAGATTTGGAAAGAAAGGAATGCAATTAGTATGCACGTAAGTCAATCATATTTGATATAATGTTGTATATACTTTGTAATCTTATTCGTTTATTAATAATAAAAGTAATTTATTAAAAGCATTTTACTTTATCTATATGGTGTTGTTATATTAAATGTGATAAACCCATAGTTTTAAGCAATGCTTTTAGAATCATGATGATGATCATGCTAATGAGATCTAAATTCTCAGATAGCTTAAAACTAAAATCGTTCCTAATCGTTGGATTACTAAAAAGGAGATTAGTGAATTCGAATAGATTGGTGCATATTTTACTTGCTTTTAGGAAGAGGATGATTGATCTCATAATCATTTGTGTGAAAACAATAAAACAAGTATGTATGTGCTTATTAGAGAATAATTTCACTGAACGTGGCTCGCTAAAGGAATACATAATGAAGTTTTACTCACATGTTAATAGAAATTCTTTAAGTGATAATAATACACGTGATCCTTAGACTTGAGATCATTATAATATCTTTTGTATGATGAGTTATGCTTTGACATATTCCTTAATACCCTTAGGGTATATCAAATAGTAGGATTGGGTATAATATGTTATACATGGAGATAGTAAATGATTAACAAAGAATCTACCACTTCAAGTAAAAGAAGTGAATGTCTTATGTGATTCGATAAATGACAATTCAGCAATCCTTGGCCAAGGTAGAACGAAATTAGAAATGAGTTTCTAATTTGCATTATTTAGAGTTGTACATTTGAGAATCGAAATACACATAATTAAATAAAATAAAATTTGACAGTAATTCCATATCTTATATTTAGTTGGGACATTAAATGGTAGAAAGATTGAATTGTACTGTAACTATTCACTGAAAGGTTCTTTTATGATTAATGTTTAAATCTATATTATCTGAAAAGTCGTTGATCTCTAAGGGGGCTTACCCTTATTGTAGAATAAATATTATTTATTTATTTAAATGAATAAAATAGTTTAATTTATTTATTTGAATAAGATTAGAATTATTCTAATTGATTTATTCACATCCGGTTTAATATTGAGAACCAAAAGGATCACACCGCAAAAGAAAAATATTTATTTAAGAAGTAAATGGCATAACCATAATAATAAGTTAAGTATATTTAATTTAATCTATGCTGATAGATTAAATTAAATAGCTTAATATTTATAATTTTATATTTTTGAAATATTAAATATAAATTAATATAAGGAGTCTTATATTATTATTATTTTAATTCCTAAAAGGGTTTGGGAATTAATTAATAAAAGTACTCTCATAAGTTCCAAATTAGATTAAGAGCTTATTAATTAAAAGAGTTTAATTAAAATAAAACCTTATTCCTAAATAGTTTAGGACCTACATCTATAAATAAGAGGAGTCTTATTTGGATAAGGATTAGACACACTTCTAATAGTTGGGAAAGTACTTACAATTTTTATAGAGATAGAAACTAGGGTTTTACCAACAATCATATTTTTGACTAGATATTATTCCTTAGTGGATCACCTCTAGAGGTCAAACACTTGAGTGACTAACGTTGATGAATAAAAGGAATCTAATCGGTGGAATTCGAGGAGAACGCAAAGGAATTGGATGTGAACTTGTACCTGAGAAACCTTTAATCGACGATGGTATGATTTTATATATCCGTCTTATTCGTTTTAATTGATAATTGTGCACAAGGATGATTATGGTGATGGTTTGTATAAAAATTTTAAAATTTAATTTTATCGCGCTTTCGCGCTATTTATGCAATTTAATTGTATGCTCGAATTATATATAAACCTAACAGTGCTATCAGAGTCAAACTTTGTGCTAACTATATATTATGATGATTCCATGTGTATGGGTATGTGATTGGATCAAATTTTCAGGGTAAACTGAATTTTCTAGATCTTCGATGTAGTGCGGCTGCACCGCTCCTAGTTCATTCTTGAGCGCGGCCGCGCCCAAACCCATAAAACGTTTTCGGGGTTGTAGCGCGGTCGCATCGGTCTGCAGATTTTAAAAAAAAATTATTTTTAATTTTCATTTATTTCAATTAAGATAAAAGGTTTATTTTGAAGTTAAATATGATTAAAAATAAAAGTTTTACTTTAAATTAGAAATGGATTCCACGTTAACTTGAATAAAGGAGTTTATTCAGATATGGAATATGATTCCATGTTATCTAAAAAAGGTTTATTTTGATAAGGAATAAGATTCCACATATTATATTTTTCCAACAATTTTAAAGTTAAAATAAAGGAGTTTATTTTAAACTTAAAATTGGATTCCATGTTGATTAAAATAAAGGAATTTATTTTGATTTGGAATTTGATTAAAATAAAGGATTTTATTTTTATTCAAAATTAGATAAAATAAAATAAAAAAGTTTATTATGATTTAGATTTTGATTTAAAAAAAGGATTTCATTTTTTTTTCAAAACTACATCACTAGTAAACTTTTAATTGCCCATTACATGATATAAATGCATATATGCAATGGTTTTCTTATTCATGAGATGAATGGTATTTATTGATGCATATGGTGATATGTATGATAATAAATGGGGTTGATTATGGCCTATTGACCGATGGATGATTGGATTTTATTATATGAGAATGCATGAATGAATAGATTTTATAAATGGGGTATGTTGACCTCGTCTTCTCTAATTTTTCTTAATGTAAATTCTATCTCCCTCCTATATACTTCCCCTTGACTGCTGATCAAGATTTCTATTTATTTTAAATAGTTTATGTAATAGGATTAATTAGAATTACATGAAGTTGGAGACCAAGGAGCAAGGAGCGCTTGTAGACCCGTTTGTAATGGAGCCCGTGTTTAAATATAATAGTTATATTTTAATTCAGTTCTTGCACTCTAGGTTTGACCTTTTGGTTCACTTGGTGGCTCTAGTGAACCAAACCAGAATAAAAGTCCATAATCAATCTGGGTAGAATATAGTATTATATATGTGTATGCTTACTATATATATTATATATTATCCAACATGTTTCGCATGTCAAATAATATGGCGCTTATTATATATATATATATATATATATATATATGTGTGTGTGTGTGTGTGTGTGTGTGTGTGTGTGTGTGTGCGCGCGCGCTAAACAAAACCCTCAAGAAAATTATATTAAGTTGTAACGTTCAAAGATATTTGGAATATCGAACGTCGCCTTCTAGCATGATAAAACGATAGAGTATCAATTAGACATTATAAGATTCTTGTGTCACGTAAGGCTTATTTTAATTTTTTTGAGATGTTATTTTATCACATTTGATGCTTATAAAGGAATTGAACAATGCTGCTTTCTTGTGTCACGCAAGGGTAGTTTTTTCTCTTCACTTATATGGAAGTGTTAGGCTTAACTTAACTTGGATATTTATGATTTGGATGTGTCGCGCATGATTATAATAATCTAAGAGGCAAAATACAACGAGTTACATGGTGATGTAATTGACAATAGTTGTCTACCTTATTATTTTTATATAGTTTGTTGTGTCACACAAGGATATATACATTTGAAATGGGATCCTTATTCTCGCTAGTAAATCTTTAATTAGATTTGCCGAACTATATATTGAGGGTAATATAATTTGAAGAAAATATTGGGAGATACCAATTTAAATAAAGACCTAATTTATTTTGGTAATTAATAAAATAAATGTATGCTATAATGTTGTTAAATTACAAATTCTTTTACAAATTTTACAAACGTCTAAATTATTATCACAACGGAGCATATTAGATGCTAATTAACTGGACCGAATTACACGGATTGGTTAAGGAATTTGAGAATAATTCTCAAGTCTGAAAAAGTTATCTTCTGTCCTTAATACGCATATCCCTGCAATGGTTGCAAACAATGCCTCTGAGGAAGAGATTGATACTTTTAAAAAGTGGCATGATGATGCAATCATGGCTCAATGCATCACGCTCGCATCCATGAGTAACAAGCTTCAGCATCAACACGAAAACATGGATGCTCCTACTATACTGTTGTACCTCAAGGAGTTGAATGTTGAGCAAAGTAGGATTGATATATATCAGATATTTAAAGATTTCTTCTGATCTAGAAAAATCGATGGCACTACAGTACATACACATGTCCATAAGATGATCAATTTGATTAAATAACTAGGACAATTGGGTTTTGTAATGGATGGAGGGTTGAGCCAAGATTTCATCTTGAAGTCACTCCCGGACTCCTTCTCACAATTTGTTGTGAATTTTCACATGAGCAAGCTACATCTCAGCCTGCTTGAGTTGCTTAACATGTTGAAAAATTGTTGAGAGTCACTTTTTAGCCAAGAAAGACCAAGTCTTACTGGTAGATAACTCTTCCAAAAAGCAGAAGAGGGCCAAAGGATATTTTGAAAAGAAGAAAAATTTAAGGAATGTAACAAGAAAGAAAAAAAATAAAGGACAATAAGAACAAAACTGATCTGATAGCAAAGAAGTTTGCTTCCACTTCAATAAGCCTGGACACTGGAAAAAATTGCGAGAAGTATCTTGTAGAGGCTAACAGAAGAAGCTTAGTGAAGCTTCGGTTACAGATATAGGTTTGTTCATGATTAAAATAAATCTTTCTGTTTAGATAACGACTTGGTGCTTATAAAATACAATTGTATGTAGGGAACAAGCAGAAGTAAAAAGCTAAACAAGGGATAAGTAATCATGTGTGTGGTAAATGAAGCAAAGGTTACTGCATTAGCCATAGAAACATATAGTTTAGCATTACCTACAAGCAAGTCTATTAAGTCAATAAGTTGTTATTGTATTCCAGTTCTCGTTAGAAACTTTTTTTCCATTTTATTGTTGGACAATAAAATTTTGGTCATATATTTAAGAACAATTGTTGTTCTATTTATAATAATAATGTTTTATTTGGAGCTGGAATATTACTTGATGGACTTTATATACTTGACTCACATGAAAATAATTTTACAAATTGAACAAGATGATAATTCAAAGAGTTCAAAATATGTATTTGATCCAATACAAGTCTGAATCATTTGAAAGGTTCAATGAATTTAGAAGTGAAACTAATTGGCAAAGTTTTAGGATTCTTCGATCGGATTGAGAAAGAAATAGTAGTGCAATAAGTTTCTAGATCATCTTAAATGGTTTTTCTCACAATGGACGCCTCCTGATACACATTAATTGATTGATGTATATGAAAGGAAAAATCATACCTTTTTGGACATGGTGCGGTCCATAATAATTTTTATCGACATTCTAGTATCCTTCTAGGGTTATGCCCTAAAAATGGCTGCATATCTACGAGATAAAGTACCCTGAAAATCTAGCCCCAAGACTCTATATGAGTTATGGAAAGGGAGGATTCATAATCTTAAGTATGTTAAGATAAGGGGTTATCCATCTTATGTGAAAAAGTTTCAAAAGGATAAGCTTGAGATAAGATTTGACAAGTGCATATTTGTCATATTTGTGGGACATCCTAAAGTAAGTTTAGGGTATATGTTTTATAATCCTACTAAGCAAAAGGTGTTTGTTGCGAAACACACTGCCTCCGTATATAAAGGTGTTTATCATTGAAGGGGATAATGAGAGGTCAATAGATGTTGAAAAAGTTTAAGAACCACAAAACACTATAAGTCAAATAGAGGAACCTATAGATTGACGTATTGTACCACAATTGAATCGTAAATCTGGAAAAGTACTAAAGATACCTAGGAGATATGGATACATCATAGATGATGATGATGATGATGATGAGGTATGCATCATAGAGGATGTTATATAGAATGAGGCTAAGAGTTGTAGACAGTTAGAGAAATGGTAGATGGTCATAAAATTTGAAATGGAATCCAAGTATGATAACCAAGTATGGACTTTGGTTAACCCTCCAGTGGGCATAAAGCTTAAAGGGTGTATATGAATCTTTAAAAGAAAGATTGGAGCTAATGGCAATGTGGAGACCTATAAGGCCAGACTGGTTTGAAAATGTTTCAAATAAAATCAAAGAGTTGACTGTGATAAAACCTTATTATCGATAAAAATACTTGGGTCCATTTGGATTTTACTTGCGATTCTAGCCTATTATTACTAAATCTTGTAAATTGACATGGAGATGCACATCCTCAATGGTGATTAGAGGAGAATGTATGTGTGATACAACCATATGAATTTGTTTCAATGGTTGAAATAAATCATGTATATGAGCTACAACAATCCATTTATGGCTTGAAGTAGGTTTCTCAAAGATGGAACGTCCGTTTTGATGACAATCAAAAGAGTTTGATTTTATCAAAAATGAGGATGAATCTAGTTTGTACAAAAGGGTCAGTGGGAGCATACTGACATTCCTACTATTATATGTTGATATATTACGGATAAGGAATGACATACCAATGCTAAAATCAATAAAGATAAAGTTGTCTAAACATTTCTCTATGAATGATTTGGGAGAAGCATCCTATTATTTGGGGATAAAGATCTATATAGATAAGATTTAAAAAGATGTTTGTCTTGACCCAAGGAACATATATTCATTCGACGCTAAAGGGGTTTAGCATGGCAAACTCCAAAATATGTCTCATGTTAATGAGCCATGGAGTGTATCTCTCTTAATAGTCTCCATAGACTCCTGAAAAGAGAGATCACATAAGTAACTATCATGTATGTAATGAAATATATGGTACTTGACGTTGATCATTCATATTATAGAGAAGATCAATATATGCTTGTGAAAAACATTCTAATGTACTTAACCAGAACAAAGGATGTGTTAATGATTTATGGTGGGTCTAAATAGAAATTAGAGGGCTATAAAGACTCGAGTTTTTCAGGCTGACCAAGACGACAACAAATCCACTTTAGGGTAAATAGTTACCTTGAACAGTGGTGTAGTGAATTGGAAAAGTTCCTAACAGCAAAGATTTGTTGATTTAGTAACAAAGACAAGGTATATAACTGTAAATGAAACTGCAAAGTTGGTTGTTTGGATGGAAAAGTTCGTTACAGAATTAGGAATAGTTCCTAAGTCTCATTTGGAATCCAAACATAAGTTGCGACACTTCCATTTGATTAAAGAATCATTGAAAGAGCAAAAATCATTGTTGGGTAAAATCTAGTTACGCACAGCACGCAAGTATACGTGGTCAATAAGTAATAAAGTGAAAGTAGAGTATCGATCCCATGAAGAATTATTAAATAAAAATCACCAAGTACTAACCCGTAACCAACTTAATCTTATTTAAACGAATGATTTAGTATTTTAAATTAACAATATGTAATTAAACTAATTCTAACTACCCCTAGAATGAACTAGAATATGAAGACTTGAGACTACAATTTCACCTATTGTTTCATTTAAATCAATACACTTCCCGTTAAATCAAATTAATTATCTCGGATTGTTAACAAAGAATATGAAGGTAAAATATGACCATCTCTTGATGTACCATACCCATATCAACTTAAATCAATAGATGATAGAATTAAGAAGAACACCCTAATTAGCTAACTCACTATATCTCTATGTAAATTTCAATTAAAGAGGGTTGCAGCACAAGTTCTCAATAGTTTACATATGGTGCGTAAATATATCTCTATCCTAGGCACAAATCATGATTTCCATCCCTATGTAGAAGTCACAAACATATGCTATTATGATCAGATCTAAACCCATAATTTATTTTTCAATTTCATATGGATTATCACGGTAATTGTTAGCTAGGTAATTAAGCAATTAATCACAAACCATAATAGACGATCCAATAACAATTAATAAGACTAACACGGAAGCATATCAAAGTAAACTATGCAACAAGTTCCATTATAATCTCAAAATAGAGTTTAGCTTATGATGAAGTCAAAATCCATAATCCATAATTGTTTATACATTGAAAGATAAAGATATAAGTAAAGAGAAGTTAGGAATTGAGATATGCAAATCTGAATTTCTCTTGCTCCAACTTTGAATTTCTAATGATCTTCAATTGCTTCAATCTTCAACTCTAATCTAAACTAGGGTTTTATCTAATCTAATCTAATGAAATCGAATCCACATAATCTGTAACGAATGAGAATTTTATATATTAAATTTAATATTTATTAAATTAAATAAATATTTTAATTAATTTATTTATTGAGTTAAATAAATAAATTATGTGATGATTATGGAGTACTTTAATTAAGTGTAATATATTGATTAAATGAATATTTTATATTTAATTTAATTAATATGTAATAATTTTATGGTATAGTTCTAATTTAATTGAGGTAAGTAAATTAGATGTATTTTATGTGATAATCGTTGTATGAAATTATAATTAGCAACTAATTATAATTGTTATGTGGCAATTCTCATATTGATAATTGATGTTAGTTTTTATTTAATTAAATTGGAAGGTTGAAATTTAATTAAATAAAGTGTAACATTTAATTTATGTGTTAAAAGAATAAAATAGGGTTTTAAATTAGTTTTATCCAAACAAGGCCCTTAAACATGTTTTTAAATCTATTTTGCCAAATGAGGTCCTTGCACTTGTTTTAATCTCATTTTACCAAACAGGGCCTTAGCTACTAATAATCTGTTTTTAAAAATAAACTGTTTTTGCCAAACAAAGCCTTATGACTTTTGATTTTCAAAAATTATAACTGATGTAATTAGTATGGAATTTAATTGTCAATTAATATATTTATTACATGATTTTCAGTTATATATGTATGTATATGTATATTTTATATTATACGTTAGAAGAAAATAAAGTTAGAGTTTTATCAGTGTCAAAACAAGAAGAGAAAAATACAAAGAGAAGTTAGAGAGAAGAAGAAGAGGAAAGGGAAGGAAGCTTTGAGAGAATCAAACAACCATCTTCATCCTCTTCTCTTAATCAAACAAGGGTATAATCCTAACTTGTAGTTTTAGAAATTTTGTGTTTATGTTCTTTGTATTGATAGTTCTCTATAAAACTATTTTTATGAAAATTTCTTGATTATGATATATATATATATATATATATATGATGTATATATATGTATACTTATATATGATTCTTATAGTTGTCTAAGTGATTCAATTCACGTAAATACGATGAACATGAAGAAATAATGTCCATAGTAATTTACTATGAACTTATTTTGAAAATAGTCTTCGAAATTATCAAAATTGGTGTGTGATTGTTAATTGTTGTTGAAATTGATCATGAATTATGATAATATGTTAAGGAATAGAGTTAATACAATTGGAATTACATGAATTGGTTTAAAAATGAACTCACAATATCAATTTTCGTCAAGAACACTTGAGAATGTTGTTTTCTTCAAAAATCATGAAAATTGTGTTTTGATTATGTGTTATAGTGTTTATGAATGGTATACTCATGTTAAAACTTTAAGATTTTATTTTCATAAAGTTTAATATACATTATGTTGATAAAAATCAGACTTTGGTGCGAAAAAATAAGCCAAATTAGCTTATTTCTCTGTACGATCGCGAACTGGGGGAGCCACTTAAGGGGGGACCCGCCCCAGCGGGGCTTTAAGCCTAGGATGACCCACCCCAGCGGGGCTACCTACTGTCCGGGAAGCCCATTTGAGTTTCGAGTAGTTTTTTGTGCAGTGTTTGTTTAGCTAACTTAATGTGATGATGTGTTAAGTGTATTAGACAATGAGATAACATATTTTTTATATGTTTAAGATAATTTGAAGTCTTATATTAATATATTACGTTTGTACTTGGATATTACTTTCATAAGGTACGACATAGTAGTTTAAAGAGTTATAAACATGTGATGTGTATGTTGTGAGTGTAGACTCACGTATGTGTTTAGTTAGCAACTTATGTTATAAACCACGTTGTGGGTTGAACTTGAGTAAGTAGTTCAACGGTTTAAACGTCTTGGTGATGTACTAATTAATGTTATAAACATAATGTAAAATGTAGGATAATTGTTGGAGTGATTTGTAATTGTAAAGTGTAACTTGCGCTTGAGGCAAGTTTTCTAAACCCTAAACTTGTTATTCATATTGAGCAAGTTTCCTAAACCTTTCTTTTACGTTTATGCAAGTTATCGAATCCTTACTCTTTATATCATGCAAATTTATTTCCGATTCTTAACTTATTAATTATTGTACAAGTTATGTTGTATTCTTATATTCATAATGAACAAGTATTGAACTTATTATTGAAGTAATGCGATCTTGACTTATTTGTTCAAGCAAGATCTACTTAATCTTTCAAATGCTTTAAGTCATTTCTAAAGCATGCCTAGTTATTGTGAAGTCTATTGTTATGACTTATATTTGGTTCATAATTTTTATATTATCGAACTATTAAATTTTGTGAGTCGATTCAACTACTCCTTAGTTGATGATAGTTGAAAACTACATATTTCCTTTTAGCTATCCAAACCAAACTTTCTTTGGTGCGGACTTGTATCAAATACTGAGATGAATAACCCTATTTGTTAGGGGAGGTTACTACGCAAAAATGTTAAATGTTTGTGCACAATACATGGTACGAAGGGTTGATCCCCCTAAGTACAAGTTAGAGTCTATAGTCTAAATGACTGTTAAAGGTTTTCAACGAAAATGTTTAAAACCTAGGACATAGTTCAAGGTCTTATGACCCTCAGATGATTTCAATATTCAAAACTCTAAATATTGATGAAAGAATTATTATTCAATTCTTTATTGTTGATGGAAGTAAAGTTATTCAAATCTTTTGAAATTATTCAGTTATATTATATTGTTGTTGTATTCTAATTGAGCTTTTGTTTGCTCACTCTTGCATACTTAATAATCCCTTGCAAGTAAAGGGAAAGGCAAGATGAACAAGTAAAGACTTGTTATCTTTGATTTTGATTGTAATAAGATTCGTTTATGATATTTTATTTTCGCACTTATTTGTTTATGTTAAGGTTAGCAGACCTGGGATAATTTTGGACTAAGGTTGTAATCCTTTTTCATAAGGAAAATTTTATTTAATGATGAGGTTGTAATTTATTTTGCATTCCTTATTATTGGATAGATGTATGTTTTATTTAGATAGTGAACATCAAATCGTGTGGAAATGAAGTACCCGGATTTAGGGGTGTCACAAGTTGGTATCAAAGCAATAGGTTATGAACCTTAGGTAGTAGCTTTATAGGAAGATCGAAAAGATAGTGGTGATAGCCAAAGATAATAAACTACCTTATGTGATATGTGTTTACGTTTAAGTATTCGAAGAGTGTCGATCGATATCACGTAATAATTGAACTTTAAAATTTCTTGTCAAGATGACGAACGTTGGAGAGTCCAGTCAGGCTAGAGAGGAGTTACCTCAGATGCTGAGGGATGAGGAGCCCCGAGACATCCATGTTGTCTGGGAGCAGTTGGTTAGGAGAGAGCCATCTCCATTGATCACTATAATTGTTCAGGAGCATAAGTTGGTATCTGACCGAGATGATGAGGATGAGGATGAGTCGGAGGAGTCAGAGGAGGAGGAGGATCCCGAGGAGGAATTTCCACCTCACTCTACTAGTGCTGAGATGTACGAGGCAATCTACGATCGTAATGTGGAGCTACATGGTCGAGTCAGAAAGCTCAAAGTAACCATACAGCAGCGGGATGAGACGATCGAAGAGCTGGACATTGAAGTAGGAAACTTGAAGTGGGATCTAATTCACGTAGAGAGTGAAAGAGATGACGCACTGGCTGAACTAGCGAAGCTGAAGAACGACATCCAGGAGGAGTCAGCAAAGCGTGCCAGGGCGGAGGAAACAAGCTTGAGGGCTACTCACCGTGCCGATCGAGCTGAAGACGAGGCTCAAACAAAGAAGGCTAAGCTGAGGGAGACAGAATACGCTTTCCATACAGCTATAGATAGGGCTCAGGATCGTGTCTTCTATTACCCTGCTCAGTTCCAAGGTTTACTGATGTGATAAAAATATGTAACTGCAACTGCATAGTGTCAAGTTGAAGAACTGGCAAGTACAGGTCGAACCCACAGAGACTAGATTAATTTTAATATATCCTTAATATCTATTTTAGGCGAATTAGAAATAAATATTGAGAGTTGATTAATTAGAATATGAAAACTAATAATGAGGAAACAATCTAAGAATCCGAATCCATTAAATAATAAACATAACATATAATTCAATCTATTCTATTTTTATAACTTAATTATGATTTTGATCTCCCTTCCCTTTAATTAGTAATTTTATAATTAACATGGGCAAGCATAAACTATGAAAATTTAAGGATTAACTATAACCCATCAAAACTTCTTTGAGCAAGCATGGATTATGAAAAACTTATATCTTAACAATAATCTATCAAAACCTCTTAATTAATTTAAAATCACATACGAACTATAAAACGAAGGTATTTCAAGAAGGCGAAATCAATTAAACATAAAGGCATAAATAATAGAAAAGATGAAAAATATTATCATGAATAATTATTTAATTTCATCTTCATCCTAGATATAAAAAATTAACTAGATATTAAAAATAAAATAACTAACTAAAAATTAAGAAGAAGAAATAAAATAAGAAAACTCCATTTATTGATGATTCTCCAACAAGCGTATAATGAAGAAGTAATTTAATCTACTTCTACTCCTAACCTCAATTAATACAATACCTAATAATCTTCTCTCTCTAAAACAAGAGACCTATTTATAGAAAAAATAAATTTATGCCCTAATTTAGATACATTGAACTTGGACACTTTTGTTCCCATGTAGGTTTTAACTTCCTAGTGGCAATCAACTTCTCAAAGAGATCTTCTAGATAGACTTTCCTTTCTCTTGTTGGATTTGACTTGCACACCAAGATTGTTCCACCTCTTTCCTTCTCCTTGCAGGATTCTTCTTGGATATTTCTTACATGAATAAGAGCATTAAATATCGCTTGATCACTAAGATTTTGACTTTATTGCAATATATATTAAACCCTACAAAATAAAATAAAATATATTAATTTAATAAAGTAATATAATTAAAAGGAAAAAATTAGGGATAATAAAATGTATGAATTATGTGTCTATCATTTACCATGGTACATGGTGGATCGTAGAACAACATTTCGGGTGATGGAGGAAGAATGCAGAGAGGCTGTGCGACGTCTTAATATGCCTAGATAGAAGAGTCTTTATTTATGTGCTTCTCTATGTAATAAATAAATGTAAATCCCATAATTGAGATAAAATGGGATAAGATAATAACGTAATCCTGTAACTTGTTCTGGTTCAGGAAAGATGATGTAATAGCAGAGATGCTATATATATTCTATGTTTTTCTTAAAACAACGAATGAATGAATAAAGTAGTTTATTGACATGCTATGTGTTCCATATGAATGGAATTATTTACTTGTTTAAGTATGAACTTGAATACTTAAGAATTGCGTAAAGAAGCTAATAAGAATATTTCTAAACAGAAAATGCCTCCTAGAAGAAGACCTACACGTCAAAACCCCGAGGGTTCGATGAACAACAACAACAATAACAACAACAACAATAATGATGGGATGAATCCCAATTCGGTTCAACAGTTAGTGAACTTGCTGACAGAAGAACTTGCTAATTAGCTCAGGTGCAGGGCACGACGTTTAGGAAATTTAAGGCAGTAGGACCGCCGAAATTCCAGGGTTTTGTAAACCCGATAGATGCCCGGACGTAGGTAATGGAGATGGAAAAGTTCTTCGAGGTAGCTAGAGTTAGCGAGGACCAGAAGACGGCTTTCGTGACTTTCATGTTAAAGTCGGATGCTAGCTTCTGGTGGCAAGCCAACAAGACCAGAGAGGGGGAAGGAGTGATACCGTGGGAAAATTTCAAAGAGATGTTCTTTGAAATATACTTCCCCGTCAGCTCGCAGGACCATATGGAGGTCCAGTTTCTAGAGCTTAAGCAAGGAGGGATGACGGTGTCGGAGTACGCTGCAAAGTTTAACGAGCTGGCCAGGTTCACTACATACCAGGTCAGTGCTGACTCTAGGAATGCGAGGAGGTTTGAGCGAGGACTGAAGCCCTGGATCTACAACAAGGTCTCCATGTTCCAGCTAAACACATTTGCAGCTGTGCTGGAAAAGGCCATACTAGCTAAAGGAGGAAGCAACGCGGTAACCAAGTTCAATCAGGAAAAGAAGAAGAAGAATGAGACAGAACCCAAGGCTAGTGGTAGCGAGGCTATCATCCAGAAAAGGAAGTGGAATGATAACACGTCTGCTGGGAGTCAACAGGGAAATCAGCATAAGAAGAAGATTGAAGCATGTGTGACATGCGAGAAGAATCACACTGGAGTGTGTCTGAGGGAGAAGCGGGTATGCTTCAACTGTGGTCAGGAAGGGCACATTGCGTCAAATTGCCAGAACCCAAAGAAGGGAGCTTGTTACACATGTGGATCCAAGGATCACATGGCTCGTAACTGCCCGAAGAAGCCATTGGCAGGGTCAACAGGGAATGGAGGAAATGGCAGTGGCAGCACTTTGACTATCGCTGGACCACTGCAGGCCGTTCGACCCACTGCCCGAACATTCAACATGACAGTGCAGGATATTGTGCAGTCAAAAGATGTGGTGTTAGGTATTATTCCGGTTAATAGTATTTATGCTTATGTATTATTTGATTCGGGTGCTACTTGTTCATTTATATCTGATGAATTTGCTAAGACCCTGGACTTACCTAAAGAGGAATTAGTTTATCCATTGAACATAGAGATTGCGAATAGGGAGGTTATTCCTGTTAGGTTTGTATACAAGAACTGTAGATTGGACATTAAGGGTCAGGATTTGAGGTTAGATTTGATTCCAATAAAACTTGGTGAATTCCATGTGATTTTGGGTATGAATTGGTTGTTCAACTATGGGGCAATAATCGACTGTCAGAAAAAGTCGATAAACCTTACGACTCCGTCGAAGTTGGTATTATATGGTAGTAAATCTCCTAGACAAACGAGTTGTCTGACGATCATACAAGCCAAGAAACTTTTGATGCAAGGCTATGAAGGATATCTAGCCTACATTGTAGATACTCGTAAGGAGAGTCCAAAGATAGAAGAGATATCAGTGGTTAGGGAGTTTGTGGATGTATTTCCGAGCGACTTGCCAAGACTTCCACCAGATAGGGAGATATAATTCGTAATCGACTTAGCGCCAGGAACTGCTCCGTACAGAATGGCTCCAGTCGAGATGAAGGAATTGATGATTCAACTGCAAGAATTGCTGGATAAGAAGTATATTTAGCCAAGCATTTCACCATGGGGAGCGCCAGTTTTATTCGTGAAGAAGAAGGATGGATCGATGCGGCTTTGCATTGATTATAGGGAGTTGAATAAAGTTACGATCAAGAATAGGTATCCTTTACCTAGGATCAATGACTTGTTCGATCAACTGAATGGTGCTAGATACTTCTAGAAAATTGATCTGAGAAGTGGGTATCATCAGTTGAAGGTAAGGAGAGAAGATATATCGAAGACGACTTTTAGGACTCGGTACGGTCATTACGAGTTCTTAGTGATGTCATTTGGTCTAACGAATGCCCCAGTTGCATTTATGAACTTCATGAACAGGGTATTTAAGCCATTCCTATATAAATTCGTAGTGGTGTTTATAGATGACATCCTGGTTTATTCCAAGACTGAGGAGGAACACACTAAACACTTAAGGATGACCTTAAAATCGCTGAGATGAGAGAAGCTTTATGCGAAATTCTCGAAGTGCAAATTCTGGTTAAAACGTGTGCAATTTCTTGGCCACGTGATTGACAAAGATGGGATTTCAGTAGATTCGTCGAAGGTTGAAGCCGTGATTAATTGGGATCAACTAAAGACGCCGTCTAAAGTGAGGAGTTTCTTGGGATTGGCAGGTTATTACCGAAGATTTATCCAAGACTTTTCTAGAATTGCAACTCTGTTGACGAATTTAACTTGTAAAATAGTTAAGTTTGTTTGGACGGAAAAGTGTGAGGAAAGTTTTTAGGAATTGAAGAAGAGGTTGAGTACTGCGTTGGTATTGTCATTATCGGATAGTACGAGAAATTTTGTAGTTTATAGCGATGCCTCACATAGGGGATTAGGCTGCGTGCTGATGCAGAATGGTAAAGTTATTGCCTATGCATCACGTCAGCTGAAGGACTATGAGAAAGGGTATCCGACCAATGACTTAGAATTGGCGGTAGTAGTGTTTGCTCTGAAGATTTGGAGACACTACCTTTATGGAGAAAGGTATGAGATATACATGGATCATAAGAGTTTGAAGTATACACCCAAAAGGATTTGAACATGCGCCAAAGGAGATGGTTCAAACTGATCAAGGACTATGACTGCGAGATATTTTATCATCCGGGTAAAGCTAAAGTCGTTGCCGACGCTTTAAGTAGGAAGGGTCAGGAGAAGTTAAACATGTTAACTGATCAGGATCAGTTAATAGCAGAAATGGCTAAGTTAGAACTGGAAGTGAAGTATCCGAAGGAATCGGATGAGAAGCTGTTTCAAGTAACTACTGGATCTACGCTGGTAGACAAAGTGAAAGAGGCACAACTTCACGATGAAGAATGCGAGAAGATCCGGAAGAGAATAACCGATGGTGAAGAAATCAAGTTCAAGATCGATAACGAAGGCTTGTTACGATTTAAAGAAAGAATCTGGGTACCGCCAGTACCAGAAATCAAAGAAGAGGTTTTGAACGAAGCTCACAGTTCGAGATATTCGCTGGAGTACGAAGATATACCAGGATCTCAAACATCATTTTTGGTGGCCGAATATGAAGATGGACGTTGCTGAATGCATTGCAAAATGCATAACGTGCCAGAAAGTTAAGGCAGAACACTAGAGACCAAGTGGATTGCTACAACCGTTAGAAATTCCAGAATAGAAGTGGGAGCATATCTTGATGGACTTTGGGTTGGTCTTCCAGCAACTCAGAAGGGTTTCGATGCGATATGGGTTATTGTTGATCAACTGACGAAGTCAGCCCATTTCCTACCGATCAAGATTAAGTTTAACTTGGATTAGTTAGCGAAGTTGTACGTTAAGGAGATTATTTCTCGACACGGTGTTCCGGTGTTGATTGTGTTCGACAGAGATTTACGTTTTACGTCGAATTTCTGGAAGCATTTACAAGAATATCTGGGAACGCAATTACGAATGAGTATGGCATGCCATCCTCATACTAATGGCCAGAGCAAGAGAACGATCCAGACGCTAAAGGACATGTTGAGAGTTTGCATTATGGACTTCAAAGGAAGCTGGGATGATCATCTATCGTTAGTGGAGTTCGCCTACAATAATAGTTATCATGCGAGTATCTGTATGCCACCTTACGAAGCGTTATACGGCAGGAAGTGCAGATCCCCATTATGCTAGGATGAGATCGGTGAACGCCAGTTGTTGGGACCGGAATTGGTACAACAAACCGCTGAAATCGTGAAGCTAATCAGAACAAGATTAGTTGCTGCTCAAGATAGACAAAAGAAGTATGCCGATCAACATCGCCAGAATCAAGAATTTTTACCAGCAAGCTTCGTTTTACTGAAGGTATCTCCTTGGAAGGGGAAGATCTGATTTGGCAAAAAGGGAAAGCTGAGTCCCCGATTTATTGGACCTTTTGAGATACTGCAAAAGGTGGACGAAGTGGCTTACGAGATTGCGTTACCTCTGGAGCTAGACAATATACATAATATTTTCCATATTTCTGTGTTGCGACCGTATAAACACGACTACAAGCATGTAATAGAATACGAGACTTTACAGTTTTATAAAGACTTAACATATGAAAAAGTTCCTCTTTAAATAGTTGATAAAAAGGAACAAGTACTTAGAAATAAAGTGATACCTTTTGTTATGGTAATCTAGAGGAACCATAGTGCTTAAGAAGCCACATGAGAACTCGAAGATGTAATGAAGAAAACTTATTCTCATCTATTTGTGTAATTTCTTGTATACCGATTCTAGGGATAGAATCTTTTTAAGGGGGGGAAGAATATAACAGATGAGATTTTTTTAATGTGTAATTCTGGGGATAGAATCCTTTTAAGGAGGGAAGATTGTAAAGAATGAGAATTATATATATTAAATTTTAATATTTATTGAATTAAATAAATATTTTAATTTATTTATATATTGAGTTAAATAAATAAATTATATGATGATTATGGAGTAATTTAATTAAGTGTAATATATTGATTAAATGAATATTTTATATTTAATTTAATTGATATGTAATAATTTTATGGTATAGTTCTATTTTAATTAAGGTAATTAAATTAGATGTATTTTATGTGGTAATCGTTGCATGAAATTATAATTAGCAAATAATTATAATTGTTATGTGGCAATTGTTATATGGATAATTGATGTTAGCTTTTATTTAATTAAATTGGAAGGTTGAAATTTAATTAAATAAAGTGTAACATTTAATCTATGTGTTAAAAGAATAAAAAGGGGTTTTAAATTAGTTTTACCCAAACAAGGCCCTTAAAACTATTTTTAAATCCATTTTGCCAAACGAGGCCCTTGCACTTATTTTAATCTCGTTTTACCAAACAGGGCCTTAGCTATTAATAATCTATTTTTAAAAATAAACTATTTTTGCCAAACAAAGCCATATGGCTTTTGATTTTCAAAAATTATAACTGCTGTAATTAGTATGGGATTTAATTATCAATTAATATATTTATTATATGATTGTCAGTTATATATGTATGTATATGTATAGTTTATATTATACGTTATAAGAAAACAAAGTTAGAGTTTTATAAGTGTCAAAACAAGAAGAGAAAAATACAGAGAGAAGTTAGAGAGAAGAATAAGAGGAAATGGAAGGAAGCTTTGAGAGAATCAAACAACCATCTTCATCCTCTTCTTGTGACGAACGAGATTTTTATAATTTAATTTAAATATTTATTGAATTAAATAAATATTTTTTGATGATTTAATTATTGAGTTAAATAATTAATTGATAAAATTATGGTAGATTAATTTAATTATATGTGTTACATTAGTTAAATTAATGTGGTGAATTTTTATATTCAAAGTATATATTTAATTGAGCTTATTTGATTAAACAAATTATTTAAATAAGCATAATGTTATTCTAATTAAATTAATAATTAATTAGAGATTTAATGATTTGACATAATTAATAAACAAGAATTTTAATTATGTAACTATGCGAAATATTGTGGAATTATGCAATTTTATTTAAATAGGATTATTTGATTAATTGGGTGTGACATTAATTAACTATATAATAGTAAGTTAATTAAAATAAATGAAAAAGGAGCTTTTTAAGTGACAAACCAAACATGGCCTTAAGAACATTGGAGCAGTTAAGGCCATGAAGCACTTAACCACTACCCATGTTCTGCCAGTTAAGTCTATACATATAATTATATTAGTATTATCAGTCTTTTTGAAAACAAGTTAGAGAACACAGAGAGAAAAAGAGAGAAAAATTTGAGAGAGATTGAGATTGAAGAAGTTTTGGAGAATCAAAGAAGAGTTTTCTATCATCTAAACAAGAATTAAAGGGTAAGAATCAAGTTATAATCTCTATTTCTCATGTTCTTGAGTTTTCATAGAAAAATTAGTTTCAGTTCTCTTTAATTGAATTTTGTGATTAATACATGAGAAAGTGATTGATATATGTTAGGTAGTATGTATAAATCATTATATGATGTTTATAAACTATTTTGGTTGAATTAATCCATTAGATTGTGTTTAAAAAGGAAGTTTTGAGTTTACAGTGAAAAATATTTGAATATGACTTGTATGTATGAAATTTGATGCCTTAGTTGCATGTAAAACTATAAATTGATGATTTAATTTGTTTGTACATGTAAAAATGAAAAGAACGAAATTTAAACGGACTCATTTGGTGTTATAACGAATCTGTAATGTGTGATTTCATGAAAATTGACGAAACTTTGAAAAATAGAAAAAACATGGAATTTATGGGTTTAAATTTAGTTGTTTAAGTTGTCAAAATCATGCTATAAGTGTTGAGTTATACTTCTGTAAAGTCTAGAATTGATGGGTATGATTAATTTATTGTTTGAGCAAAGTTTTTGGGTCTATTTTTGGCTCCGTTCTGTGTTATTCGCGAACTGCAGATTCTGAAACTGACGTATGGAGCTGCAGCGCCAACTTTAAGCCTAAGAGTGGGGCTGCAGCGCCAGTGGAGCTGCATCGCCAGTGGAGCTGCAGCGCCATTTTTAGTTCAAATAGTAAAGCTGCAACGCCACTTGGCAGATGTTACCTAGAAATGAGATTTTAATTGTTCAAGTCTAGGAAATGTAATGGTAACCTAATCTAATGAACATGAAAATATAATAATCATATAATGAGATGTTAAAATAGATTAGCAACATGCCAATGAAGGTTTTACGTGATTAATTGATGAGTTGAATGAGTACTTAAACTCGTTATTCGTGAAGTCTAATAATGTGTTTAAGAGTTAAGGTTTGTGTATATGGTTGATATAATCAGATTTAGAGTTGAGTTAAATGAAAGAGAATATACTCATGATGCTAGTATAGTTATAATTAATTGGTATTGTGACTTTAAATGGTATGTAGTATTAATTGGGGAACTTGAATTGTAATTATAGCTTACGCACGAGGTAAGTTTCCTATCCTTAAACTTGTTTAATATTTTGCAAGTTCTCTAACCCTAAACTTTCTTTGAGCATGTTTCTTTACGCTAACTCTATTATGATTAAGCAAGTATTCTATTTCTAACTCATTATCATTAAGCAAGTTCCTTATCTAAACTCTTTAAATTGAATAAGCATTCTATTCCTTATTCTTATGTCAAGCAAGTTACTAAATTCAAAGTTATTATTCAATTTGAATATCGTTTATTGCTGAAACTTATAAGACTAACGAACCCTTATTGATTTGACTAGTCCATAGTTCATGAGCGTTCTAAATTTTAGAACTATTATTGAACCTATCCAAACCAAACTTCCTTTGGTGCGGACTCTGATATCAAACTGAGATGAACAACCCTGTATAGGGGATTATTTACGCTTTAGCGTTGAGATATTGTGCACAATATGGTACTAAGGGTTAATCCCCCTAAGTACGAGAAGTAGAGTCCATAGTCTTATGACTATTAAAGGTTTAAAGTATAAACACTTTACAACCTAGGACATAGTTCAAGGTCTTATGACCCTCCGATGTTCTTTTGATTCTCATTATTTACTCTTGATTCAAACATCGAGTTTCTTATTCAGAAGTCTTTGATTCACTCGTATGTTATTATATTGTTGTTATATTATTATACTTGTGGGCAATTGTGCTCACTCTTGCGTAATAATAACATTGCAGTTAAGAACGAAAGGTCCGAAGAGCCTTCTACTAGCAAAGGCAAAGGCAAGCTCAACAAGTGATGAAGACTTGTTGTTTATTTTATATGTTTATGTTTCAGCTTTATGTTAAAGTTGTGTAAGACTATTTATTTGTTTATGTTCCGCACAGATGTTTAAGGTTAGTATGACCTGGGATTGATGTATTTATATTTAGATGTTGTAACCCCATAATGGGAGGATTTATTGCTATCTATTACATGGTTTGCATTTATTATGGATAGATAGATAGATGATATTTGTACAGTTAACAACAAATCCCGTGGAATTGAAGGACCCAAATTTAGGGGTGTCACACTTCTCCTAGTCAAACAAGGACATAATCCTAACTTGTTGTTTTAGAAATTTTGTGTTTATGTTCTTCGTATTAATAGTTCTCTGTAAAACTACTTTTATGAAAATTTCTTGATTATGATATATATATATATATATATATATATATATATATATATATATATATGTACACTTATATATGATTCTTATAGTTGTCTAAGTGATTCAATTCATGTAAATACAATAAACATGAAGAAATCATGTCCATAGTAATTTACTGTGAGCTTATTTTGAAAATAGTATTCTAAATTATCAAAATTGGTGTGTGATTGTTAATTGTTGTTTAAATTGATCATGAATTATGATAATATGTTAAGGAATAGAGTTAATACAATTGGAATTACATGAATTGGTTTAAAATCGAACTCACAATATCAATTTTCGTCAAGAACACTTGAGAATGTTATTTTCTTCAAAAATCATGAAAATTATGTTTTGATTATGTGTTATAGTATTTATGAATGTTATAATCACGTTAAAACTTTAAGATTTTGTGTTTCATAAAGTTTTATATACATTATGTTGATAAAAATCGAACTTTGGTGTAAAGAAATAATCCAAATTAGCTTATTTCTCTACACGATCGCGAACTGGGGGAGCCATTAGAGGGGGGACCCGCCCCAGCGGGGCTTTAAGCCTACGATGACCCTCCCCAGCGGGGCTACCTGCTGTTCGGGAAGTCCATTTGAGTTCTGAGTAGTTTTTTGTACAGTGTTTGTTTAGCTCACTTAATGTGATGATGTGTTAAGTGTATTAGACAATGAGATAACATATTTTTGATATGATTAAGATAATTTGAAGTCTTTTATTAATATATTATGTGTGTACTTGGATATTACTTTCATAAGGTACGACATGGTAGTTTAAAGCGTTATAAGCTTGTGATGTGTATGTTGTGAGTGTAGACTCACGTATGTGATTAGTTAGTAACTTATGTTGTAAACCACGTTGTGGGTTGAACTTGAGTAAGTAGTTCAACAGTTTAAACGTCTTGGTGATGTACTAATTGATGTTATAAACATAATGTAAAATGTAAGATAATTGTGGGAGTGATTTGTAATTGTAAAGTGTAACTTGCGCTTGAGGCAAGTTTTCTAAACCCTAAACTTGTTATTCATATTGGGCAAGTTTCCTAAATCTTTTTTTTAAGTTTATGCAAGTTATCGAATCATTACTCTTTATATCATGCAAATTTGTTTTCGATTCTTAACTTGTTAATTATTGTACAAGTTATGTAGTATTTTGATATTCATAATAAACAAGTATTGAACTTATTATTGAAGTAATGCGATCTTGACTTATTTGTTCAAACAAGATCTACTTAATCTTTCAAATGCTTTAAGTTATTTCTAAAGCATGCCTAGTTGTTGTTAAGTGTATTGTTATGACTTATATTTGGTCCATAATTCTTATATTATCGAACTATTAAATTTTGTGAGTCGATTCAACTATTCCTTAGTTGATGATAGTTGAAAACTCCAAATTTTCTTTTAGCTATCCAAACCAAAATTTCTTTGGTGCGGACTTGTATCAAATACTGAGATGAACAACCCTATTTGTTAGGGGAGGTTACTACGCCAAAGCGTTAAATGTTTGTGCACAATACATGGTACGAAGGGTTGATCCCCCTAAGTATGAGTTAGAGTCCATAGTCTAAATGACTATTAAAGGTTTTAAACGAAAATATTTATAACCTAGGACATAGTTCAAAGTCTTATGACCCTCAGATGATTTCAATATTCAAAACTCTAAATATTGATGAAAGAATTATTATTCAATTATTTATTGTTGATGGAAGTAAAGTTATTCTAATCTTTTGAAGTTATTCAGTTATGTTATATTGTTTTTGTATTCTAAGTGAGCTTTTGTTTGCTCACTCTTGCATATTTAATAATCTTTGAAGTTAAAGCCGAGAACGTTGACGTACCGTCAATAAGTAAAGGGAAAGACAAGATGAACAAGTGAAGACTTGTTATCTTTAATTTTGATTGTAATAAGATTCATTTATGATATTTTATTTCTGCACTTATTTATTTATGTTAAGGTTAGCAGACCTGGGATAATTTTGGACTAAGGTTGTAATCCTTTTTCATAAGGAAGATTTTATTTAATGATGAGGTTGTAATTTATTTTGCATTCCTTATTATTGGGTAGATGTATGTTTTATTTAGATAGTGAACACCAAATCGTGTGAAAATGAAGTACCCGAATTTGGGGGTGTCACATAATCCTTATGAATACTCCTCCTTTTATATGCCTATTCATGTGTCTTTTAGTCCTCCTTGAAGTCCTTCAAACCATCAGCCCAAACAAATCCTTTTTAGACTCAACTTTTGAAAACTCTCTTTCTTCCCGACAACTTCGCCCCTGCGCAATTTTTACACTAGGAAACTTAGCCCCGGCGCATGAACAGTGCCAAAAATTACAAAAATGCCACTAAGCTCTATTTTTCATGTTTTGACCCTCTGAAGCCGTTTCCTACAACACAAACACAAAAACAAGTGAAATGACACTAAATATACTTAAAGTTAACAAAGAATTAAGCAAAAAGGTGGCCAAATTGTATGTATAAAACCTAGTCATCAGTCATTATGGAGATAGTGGGCTCTCATGAACAACATTGCATATCCATTTACTGAAGATTTATCCAACAGCAAGATGATCCTCACTTAGAGAAGATGAGTACTAGATACCATGGTGATTAACTTTAGTGCAAGTTGGAGATTGAAAGTATTATGCATGTAAGCCAATCATATTTGATATGATGTTGTATATACTTTGCAATCTTATTCGTTTATTAATAATAAAAGTAATTTATTAAAGGCGTTTTACTTTATCTACATGGTGCTGTTATATTAAATGTGATAAACCCATAGTTTTAAGCAATGCTTTTAGAATCATGATGATGATCATGTTAATGAGATCTCAATTCTTAGATAGCTTAAAACTAAAACCGTTAATCGTTGGATTACTAAAAAGGGGATTAGTGAATTCGGATAGATTGGTACATACTTTGCCTGATCTTAGGAAGAGGATGATTGATCTCATAATTATTTGTGTGGAGACACTAAAGAAAGTATACCGGTGCTTATTAGAGAATAAGTTCACTGAACGTGGCACGCTAACGAATTATCTAATGGAGTTTTCCTCATTTGTCAATAGGAATTCCTTAAGTGGTAATAGTACAAATTATTCTTGGACTTGAGATCACTATAGTATCTTGTGTATGATGAGTTATGCTTTGCCATATTCCTTAAGACCCTTAGGGTATATCAAATGGTATGTTTGGGTATAATAAGTTGTACATAGAGATAGTAAATGATCAACAAAGAATCTACCACTTCTAGTCAAACGAGTGAATGTCCTGTGTGATTCGATAAATGTCAATTCATCAATCATTGGCCAAGGTAGAATGAAATTAGAAAGGAGTTTCTAATTTGCAGTATTTAGAGTTGTGCATTTGAGAATTGAAATACATATAATTAAATAAAATAAAACTTGACAGTAATTCTATGTCTTATATTTAATTACGACATTAAATGGTAGAAAGATTGAATTGTACGGTAACTATTCACTGAAAGGTTCTTTTATAATTAATGTTAAAATCTATATTATATGAAAATCATTGATCGCTAAGGGGTCTTACCCTTATTGTAGATTAAATATTATTTATTTAAATGAATTAAATAATTTAATCTATTTATTTAAATAAGATTAGAATTGTTCTAATTGATTTATTCAAAATCAGTTTAATATAGAGAGCTTAAAGGGTCACATCGCAAAAGGAAAATATTTATTTAAGAAGTAAATAGCATAATCGTAATAATCAGTTAAGTATATTTAATTTAATCTATGGTGATAGAATAAATTAAATAGCTTAATATTTATGATTTAATATTTTGAAAATATTAAATATAAATTAATAAGAAGAGTCTTATTATTATTATTATTATTTTAATTCCTAAAATTGGGAATTAATTCATAAAAGTACTCTTATAAGTTCTGAATTAGAGTAGGAGCTTAATTAATTAAAAGAGTTTAATTAAAATAAAATTATATTCCTAAATAGTTTAGGAGGGTTGCCTACATCTATAAATAAGAGAAGTCTTATTATGTATAAGGGTTAGACACACTTCCAATAGTTGGGATAGTACTTACAATTTTTATTGAGATAGAAACTAGGATTTTGTCAACACTCATCTTCTTGAATAGATATTATTCGTTGGTGGATAACCTCTAGAGGTCAAACACTTGGGTGGATAACGTTGATCAACAGAAAAAATCTAATCGGTGGAATTCGAGGAGAATGAGAAGGAATCGGAGGTTAACATGTACCTGAGGAGGCTTTGATCTACGAGGGTATGATTCTATATCTCTATCTCTTTCGTTTTAATTGATAATTATGCACAAGGATGATCATGGTGATAGTTTGTATAAAAATTTTAAAATCTAATTTTATCGCGCTTTCGCTCTATTTATGCAATTTGATTGTATGCTCGCGTTATATACGAACCTAACAACGAAACCTTAACCCAATATTTATTGGCCCATTTGAAATTCTTGACCGAGTAGGAGCTGTGGAATATAGATTAACTTTATCGCCAAGCATGTCTCACATTCATAAAGTTTTTCACGTATCCATGGTACGCAAATATGTGGCGGATCCGAATCACATCATTGAATTGGAACCAGACGTGCTGGCAGAGGATCTAATGTATGAGTAGATACCTATCAAGATCTTGAATAGAAAGAAATAAATTCTACGCTTAAAGGTTATACCTTTGGGGCTGTCGTTTATACTCCTAAATTAACCTCTGTTATAAGACCCTAACTTTTTATGAATAAGATTTAATTTTTTTTATATATATTTTTAAAATAGTAAAGTGTTAATTTGATATGAAGATGAAGTTATCGGTTATATATGCAAATTATAGAAAATAAATAGCGTGTCAGTGAATATTCGTTTTGTCGGGAAATATTATATTTGGTAAAGTACGACGGCGCCGACGAAATAACCAATCATTGGTAGACCCCCACAACGAAATAACTATTGGATATAGAAAGCGACAAAAATAACCTTTTTATAAAAATAACAACAAAACTTTTACCGTTAAACTGTTAAAATACCCGGTGATAAAAGTACAGTAATACGCGTTATTCCACAGTAGTACATGTTATTGCACAGTATTTTTGATTATTGATTCAATAATTGCTACAAGGATAGTTGCACAATTTTTATATTATTAAATCAATAATTATAACGGCATAGTAACTCATATTATTGAAATGATATTATTGATTAGCATTATCGGCACTGTCTAGAAAGTTCTGTCGAGAAAATGGGTTAGGTTATCTAATTGTGCGCTAGTAAGGAGAAATCCATATTGGAAAGCCCTCTCTTTCTTAGGAACGATCTGGATGTCAATATTGTGAGTCTATAATAATATTAATTGTGAATAAATATTGTAAAATTAAAAATATATGAATATTTGATTTTGTAGGATAAGAGATATGTGGTATATGTTTGTTCAATTACCTTTTTAAATTGGTATTTGTTCTATTTGATTTTGGCAGATGATAATTGATTTACGGAGGGGTGGCCCCCCAATTACCTTCGAATTAGTGTTTGTTCATTTAGTTTTTGGAGGATACAGAATTCTTTCGAATGGCCCTCAATTACCTTCAAATGAGGTTATTTTCTTTCTTTTTTTTTATTTGGCAGGTAATGAAATTATTTTTCAAAGAATGGGCCTTATTGGCCAAACTTTATAATGATGCAATTCCTATTTAGTAACTTGTGAATTAGGGTGCCCCCTCATTGGACAAGGTCTCCAAATTGGTATATTGATAGTCTTTCCTCATTGGCCAAAGCTTTCAAATGAGAATACTGATAAGTTGAAACCCGTGAACTTCGTTCGAAAATTCTAAACTGTTCGTCCGTGAAATTTTTTAAATAGTGCCCTGCCATTTTCCTATAAATAGGTTGCTTAGTTAAGAAATAAAAATCACACCAGTATCAAAAAATTCTTCTTCTATAATATTGTGCGTATTTATTTCGAGTATAAGGATACTTTAAGTGTAGCTAATAGTGCAAAATTTTCTCAAGATAATCTCTGTTGCACCACTCAGATTTAGTCTCCTACTAAGGTAAGGATATTATTTTATTTCAATACTCGTAAGGTATATCTTTTTCTTTCATACTTCATATTATGTAAGTGATATTATTTTATTTCATACTCCTAAACCTAAACTTATTATGGTAAGTATTGCTTCTATAATTCCTGAAATGATTAGAAATTTCTTGAGTTTTGCGCTTCATCTAGTATCATTTCACTAGAATATTTTTCTGAATTTTCTTATTAAATTTTAATATTTTCATGTCCGGGTACTATTCATCCGAAATACTATTCATCCGAGGTACTATTCATGATGAAATTTAATTTCTTTTCCTTGTCCAAATTATCTTTGAAATATTAATCTTAAATATCATTCTTGAATTTTTACTCCACAATTGGTTATCATGTTGACAATTTGGACATTCTTGAACTTGAATAAATTAAATTATAAATCTCTAATATTTATCCTTGATCTCACTTGATTCATTCTTTATACCATTGCCATTATAACGAATGAGATTTTGTATATAAATTTTAAATATTTATTAAATTAAATAAATATTTTAATTGAATTATTTATTGATTTAAATAAATAATTTATGTGATTATGTTATAAAATAAATTAATTAAGTGCAATAAATTAATTAAATGAATGTTAATATTAAATTGATGTGTAAGAAATTTTGTGATGTAATTCTAATTTAATTGAGATAATTAAATAAGATGAGTATTATGTGGTATTTGAATTACTAATTTGTTACAAGAAATTATAATTAATGAGTAAATTATAATTGTGCAGCGATTTAATATTATGTGACAATTTTATTTAGTTAAATGATGTTAGCTTTAATTTAATTAAATTGGGATAATAAGATTTAATTAAATAAAGTGTGACATTGGAAACTATGTGTTAAATGATTTATTAAAATAAATAAAAAGTGTTTTAAATTAGTTTTGCCAAAAAAGACCCTTAAATCTGTGTTAATCCTGTTTTACCAAACAGGGACTTAACTACTAAAAATCTGTTTTTAAATTAAAGATGTTTTGCCAAACAAAGCCATATGGCTTTTGATTTTCTAAAATATTATAACTGATATGTATTTAGTAGAGGGATTAAATATTATGTCAGTTATATGTTTTGTTATTATGTTTTATATTATATGTATTATATGTATATATCAGTTATATAATACGTTAAGTTTGAAAGATAGAGTTAGTCAGTGTTAGAAAGAAGAACAGAGTAAACTAGAGCAGAGAAAGAAGAAGAAAGAAGAAGAAGGAGGAAGCTTGGTTAATCAAAACCAATATCACCATCATCTTCCTCTCCTAAAAATTAAGGGTATAATTCAAACTCTATAATTATTAAAATCATGTTGTTATGTTTTACATGGTTTTAGTTCTCTGTATATATGAGTTTTTATGAAATTGATGTAAACATGAGTTCTATATACAATTTGTGTTATAACATACTTATATATGATTGAGATGATTGTTTATGTAGTTTAATTCATGTAAATATGATGAACATGAAGAAATCATGTTCATAAAAATTTACAGTGAACTTATTTTGAAAAATAGTCTTTAATTATCAAAGTTGTGTTTGATGATGCTCTATTATATAAATTGATTATAGATTATGACAATATGTTAAGAAATGAACAATACATGATTTGAATTATGTGTTTTGGTTTAAAAACAAAGTCATAGTGTTGATTTTCATCAAGAACACTTAACAATGGCTTTTTCTTCAAACTAACAAAATTCAAGGTTTTTAATCATGTGTTGTGATATATATAAGTGTTAAAGCACGCTAGAATCATGAAGTTATCATTTTGTGAAATTTTATACGCATTATATATACTGATTTCTGAGTTTGGTGAGAGGAAATAAGTCAAATTGGCTTTTTCCTGCACAAAGTCGCGAACTGTCAGAATGGTCTGCGCAGTGGCGCGGCCGCGCGCCCCAAGGCATAAGAGGAGCGCGCCCGCGCCATGCAGCGCAGCCGCGCCATTCCAAGGTTACTTGGAGCGCGGTCGCACCAGCCATGCAGATTGCCAGAAAATTATTTTTAAATGTAAAACTTTATGAGAATAATGATGTAATAAATATAAAAGTTTGTTAATAAAATTTAATGCTAATTGGACAGTATTGAATTATATTTTTAAAATATGAAATGTATAATTTAAATTATAATTTGATTAATTTAATTAATGTGAATGTATGATTTAATATTATAAGTTGATTCGATTAATTGTTTAGTTGATGAGAATATGTGGGTTGATTATATTATGTGATAATTAGTAATTTAACCTAATAATGAATTAACCTATGTAGGTTAACTAGTTATGTGAATTAGCTATGTGATAACTAATTTCTGTTACTATTGTTAATTACGTGTATGTAGGATAATTGTGGAATGTGATTGTAATTAATAGCTTGCGCTGGAAGTAAAGTTTCTATTCCTAACTTGTTATTTATATGCTAGTGTTCTAAACTCAAACCTTCCTTTTATTGAGCAAGATCCTAATTATATCCTCACTTGAGCATGTCCTTTTATTTCTGCAATGAACAAGTAATTTATTGAAGTTAAATATTGAGTTAATGTGACCTTGACTTAATTGTTCAAGCAAGACATATTTTATCTTTCAAATGCTTTAAGTTTAATTCTAAAGCATAAGTTATTTCATAATTTTTTATTATCAAATTCTTATTATTGTAAGTTGATTCAACTACTCTTTAGTTGATGATAGTTGAACTCCAAATTACCTTTGAGTTTATCCAAACCAAACTTTCTTTGGTGCGGACTCGTTAAACAAATACTGAGATGAACAACCCTTATCAATAGGCGATTATCATGCAAAAGCGTTAAGATGTTTGTGCACAATACATGTTACGAAGGGATGATCCCCCTAAGTACGAGTTAAAAGTCCATATAGTCTAACGACTGTAAAAGGTTTAAATATAAATGTTTATAACCTACAACATAGTTCAACGTCTTATGACCCTTAGATGATTTCTATATTCAAATTCTGATTTCTGATGAAAGAATAATTATTCAATTCAGTTGAAGCTATTCAGTAATATATCATCACTATTGTTTGTATTTCAAGTGAGCTTTTGTTTACTCACTCTTGCATTATATAACCATTGAAGCTAAAGTTGAGAGAGTTGACAAACCATCAACTAGTAAGGGCAAGAGTAATATGAACAAGTAAAGACTTGTTTATATTGATGATATGATGTGTAATAAGATTTTAATTGTGGTATGATGCTTTATTTCCGCATTAACGATGTTAAGGTTAGATAACCCTGGGAACGATTTGAATAAGTTGTAATCCTTTTTATAAGGAAGATTTTCTTTAATTATTAAGGTTGTAATTTATTTTGCAATCTTTATATATGGGCAGTAGATATGTTTTATTTAGATAGTCAGCGCCAAATCCCGTGAAAATGAAGTACCTGGATTTGGGGGTGTCACAAGTTGGTATCAGAGCCGTGTTTTAGGTTATAAACCTTAGGTAGTAGCCTTATAGGAGATCGAAAAGATGGTGATGATAGCTAAAGATAATAAACTACCTTATGTGCTATGTGTTTACGTTTAAGTATGCGAAGAGTATCGATTGATGACACGTAATAATTAAACTTTAAATTTTTTTGTTAGGATGACGAATGTTGGAAAGTCCACTCAGGCTAGGGAGGAGTTACCCCAGATGCCTAGGGACGAGGAGCCCTGAGACATCCATACAGTCTGGGAGCTGTTGGTTCAGAGAGAGCCATCTCCAATGATCACCATAGTTGGTCAAGAGCATGAGCCAGTTTTGAAGCGAGAAGATGAGGATGAGTCAGAGGAAGAGGAGGAGGATCCTGAAGAGGAATTTCCACCTAACTCTTTTAGTGCAATGATGTACGAAGAGGTTTACGACCGTAACATTGAGCAACATGGTCGAGTAGTAGAGCTTGAGGAACTGGTAGACCAGAGTCGGACTACAATACAACAGAGAGAGGAGACGATTCAAGAGTTGGACGATGAGCTTGGAAACACGAAGTGGGATCTAGTCCACGCGGAGAGCGAAAGAGATTATGCACTGGTTGAACTAACGAAAATAAAGAACGACATCAAAGAGGAGTCAGTGAAGCGTGCCAGAGTTGAGGTTGCTTGTTTGAGGGCTACTCTACGTGCAGATCAAGCTAAGGACGAGGTTCAAGTAAATAAGGCCAACCTGAGAGAGACATACTATGCCTTTCATACGGCTATAGATAGGGCCCAAGAGTTGGGTTTGTACGAAATCGTGACACAATCAAATTGCAAAATTAGCGGAAGCATGGTATATCAGAGTTTAAAAAATTTCTACACAACCAATACCCGGATCATCCTTTATGCAAATTATTAATTTAAAACGATAAATAAGAAGTTATGGAATCATACCCTTATAGAACGAAGCTTCCACAGGTACGAGTTCAACTCCTTGTTCTTCGTGATCGCCTTGAATTTTCGGGTTAGATTCCTTTCTTTGATCAACGTTAGCCACCTAAGTGTTTGGCCTCTAGACGTGATCCACCAAGGAAGATAAATTATCAAAAAGGAGGGTGGTTGGCTTAGTTTTCTATCTTCTATAGAAAAGGAGTACTCCCCAACAATTGGAATTGCATCAACAGATATCTATTATAAGACTCCTCTTATACAGATATTGGTCAACCCTTCTAATCCTATTAGACATGAGATTTCATTTAATTAATTAAACTTCTTTAATTAATTTAGGCTTCCCACCACATTGGGAATAATTAATTAAATTCATTTAATCAATTTGTCTCCTAATCTTATAAGGAATAAATGAGAGTACTAATATTAAATTAATTGCTAAACTCCTTTAGAAATTAAAATAATAATAATTGTAATAATATTAATAAGACATCTCTTATTAATTTATATTTAATATTTCCAAAATATTAAATAATAAATATTAAGCTATTTAATTTATTCTATCACCATAGATTAAATTAATTACACTTAATACACTATTACGATTATGTCATTATCTTCTTAAATAATTATTCTTCCTTTTATGGTGTGACCCTTTAGGTTCTCCATATTAAACCGGTTGTGAATAAATCAATTAGAACAATTCTAATCTTATTTAAATAAATAAATTAAACTAATAATCTATTTAAATAAATAATATTTATTCTACAATAGGGATAAGGCTCCCTAGCGATCTACGACTTTCTAGATAATATAGATTTCAACATTAATCAGAAAAGAACCTGTGAGTAAATAGTTACCGTATAATTCAATCCTTCCACCATACAATGTCCCAATTAAATATAAGACATGGATTTACTGTCAAGTCTTATTTTATTCAATTATATGTATTTCGATTAGAAAATGCACAACTCCAAATAATGCAAATTAGAAACTCCTTTTTAATTTCATTCCACATTGGCCAAGGATTCCTGAGTTGTCATTTAACGAATCACATAGGACATATCTCCTCTTTTACTAGAGGTGGTAGATTCTTTATTGATCATACATTATCTCCATATGCAACTCATTATACCAAAGCATACCCTATATATTCCTTAAAAGGCTTTGAGGAATAAGTCAAAATATAATTTGTTACATGCAAGATACTATAATGATCTCAAGTCCAAGGATCACTTGTACTACTATCACATTAGGAATTCCTATTGACAGGCGAGTAAAACTCCATTAGGTATTCCATAGCGAGTCACGTTCAGTGAACTTATTTTCTAATAAGCACCTATATACTTGCTTTAGTGTCTCCACACAAATGATCATGAGATCAATCATCCTCATCCAATGTGCAAGCAACATATGTACCAATCTATCCAGATTTACTAATCCCCTTTTTAGTAATCCCATGATTGGGAACTATTTTAGTTTAAAGCTTTCTAAGAATTTAGATCTCATTAGCATGATCATCATCATGATTCTAAAAGCATTGCTTAAAACTATAGGTTATTTACATATTATAAAATAGCACCATGTAAATAATTAAATGCCTTTAATAAATGAATATTTTTATTAATAAATAAATAAGATTGTCTCCAAAGTATATGCTTTATCATCACACATGATTGGCTTGTATGCATACTACTTTCAATCTCCCACTTGCACTAAAGCCAATCGCCATGGTATCTCATACCCTTCTTCTCTAAGTGACGATCAAACTGCTGTTATGTTAAAGCTTTAGTAAATGGATTTACAATGTTATCCTGAGAGTATATATGCTCCTCTTTCAATGATTTCTTTAATCAAAGTGCCGCAACACATGTTTAGATTCAAGATGAGACTTAGGAACTATTCCTAGTTCTGTAATGAACTTTTCATCCGAAACATCAACTTGCAGCTTTACTTACAGTTATATACTTTGTCTTTGTCACTAAACCAACAACCTTTTGTTGTTTGGAACCTTTCCAATTCACTGAACCATCTTTTAAGGTAACGACTTACCCTAAAGTGGATTTGCTATCGTCTTGGTCAGTCTGAAAACTTGAGTCTGTTTAGCACTCTAGTTTAACTCAGACTCATCATGTGATATGATGACATCCTTAGTGTCAATTAAGTACTTTAAGATGTTTATCACTGTCTCATAGTGATCTTCTCTAGAATATGATTGATCAACATCAAGTCTCCTATATTTCATTGCATACATGATAGTAACTCATGCGATCTCTCTTTTACTGAGGACAATTTTGAGAGATACACTCTATGGCGCATCATCATGAGGCACCTTTTGGAGTTTGCCATACTAAACGCCTTTAGCATCTAATGAATATACGTATCCTTGGGTTAAGCCGAACATCCTTTTAAATCTATTAATACAAATTTATATCCCTAATGCGGGATGTTCTACCCAAATCATTCATGGAGGAATGTTTAGACAACTTTATTTTGATTGATTTTAGCATAGGAATTTCATTCCCTATCAGTAATATATCATCAACATATAATATATGGAATAAAACAGCGCTCCCACTAATCTTCTTGTACACATATGGTTCATTCCTCTTTGATTGTCTCATCAAAACGAATGTTCCATCTACGAGAATCTTGCTTCAATCCATGAATGGATTGTTGTATCTCATATACATGATTTGTTTCAACCATTAAAACAAAAAACCATCTGGCTGTATCATACATACATTCTCCTCTAATATTGTATATTTGAGGAAGGGCGTCTCCACGTCCATTTTGCCAGATTTAGTAATAATAAGCTGCAATCGCAAGTAAAATCCAAATGAACTTGAGCATTGCTTTTAAGATCGATTTTGATTTTATTGTCATCTACCATTTCCTGAGTCTTTATTACTCATAGCTTATTCGTAATTCAATGGATCATCATCATTCATGACGTGTACCTCATCGTCATCCTCTATGACGAATCCATACCACTCAGGTATCTTCTGTACCTTTCCATATTTACGAATAGGGTGTTTTACAGTAGCTGTCTCTACTTGGACAGGTTCATCCACTTGATCTGTAATGGTTTGTGGTTCTTGAATTTCTTCAAAATCTAATTTCCTCCCACTAGCCCCTTTAAGGATAAACTCATTTTTCAAAGAAGGCAGCGTGTTTCACAACAAAAACCTTTTGCTCAGTAGGATTATAGAAATAGTATCCCAAACTTTCTTTAGGATATTCCACAAAACGTGCACTTATCTGATCTTGTCCTAAGCTTATCATATTGAAACTTTTTCACATAAGCTGGACATTGCCAAATTTTAATATGCTTAAGACTAGGTTTCCTCCCTGTCCACATCTCATATGGAGTCTTGGGGATGAATTTGCTGGAGACCTTATTTAGTAGATATGTAGCCGTTTCTAGGGCAATAACCCTAGAATAAAATTGGAAGATCGATAAAACTCATCATGGAATGAACCATGTCCAACAATGTTCGACTTCTCCTTTTAGATACTCCATTTAACTGTGGTGTACCTGGTGGAGTCCATTGTGATATTATACCATTTTCTTTGAGACAATCGAAAAACTCACCGCTTAAGTATTCACCACCTCGATTTGATCAAAGAATCTTAATACTCTTGCTCGTTTGTTTCTCTACTTCACTTCTGAACTCTTTGAACTTTTCAAATGATTCTGATTTGTATTTCATTAAATACACATCCAAATCTTGAGTGATCATCAGTGAAAGTAATAAAATAAGAATACCCACCCGGTGCATTCGTTGTCATAGGTCCACAAACGTCTGTGTGAACCAACGCTAACAACTCTGTAACTTTTTATCCTTTTCCACTAAAAGGAGATTTAGTCATTTTACCCATGAGACAAGATTCACAAGTTGGATATGATTCATAATCGGATAGCTCTAAGAGCCCATCCTTATGCAACTTGGTTAATTTTGTTTCATTAATATGATCGAGTTTACAGTGCCACATATAGGTATAATTAATATCATCTCTTTTTCTTTTCTTAGTTTGTTCTATTTGAAGTATATTTTAATGCAAGTCAAGTATATAAAGTCCATTTTGTAAATTACCAACACCATATAAAACATTGCTTTTATAAATAGAACAACTGTTGTTCTTTATTATAATGTCAAATCCATCCATATCTAATACGGAAATAGAAATAATGTTTCTAATGATATTCGAAACAAAATAATAATTATTTAAATAAATGGACTTGCTTGTAGGCTGTGCTAAACAATAAGTGCCTACAGCTAATGCAGCAACCTTTGCTCCGTTTCTCACTCGTAGGACAACCTCATCCTTGTTCAGCTTTTTACTTCTAATCAGTCCCTTCACATTATTACATATGTGAGAACCACAGCCGGTATCCAATACCCAAGTAGAATTTTGATTTTCTAAAAAATTAATTTCAATCATGAACAAATCTTGATTGAAAGTCGAAGCTTCTCCAAGCTTCTTCTTTGCCAGAAACTTCTTGTAGTTCCTCTTCCAATGACCCGGCTCGTTTCAATGGAAGCACGTTCCTTTGCTAGCTGGATCAGATTTCTTTTATTCCTTTATGTTCACCTTACCCTTGGTCACCCTAGATTGGAAGAGCTCCTTAGATATCTCATATCTAGCAGTCCTACTTTGTTCACCATATAACTCCTTGAGGTGAAGCAACATAGTAGGAGCATCCATGTTTTTATGCTGACGCTGAAGCTCGTTATTCATGGATGCGAGCATGATGCATTGAGCCACAGATGCGTCATTGTGCCACTTTACAATGGTGGCAGATTCTTCCTCAGATGCTGATTCTGGAATAGTTCCAGAGATAGGTGAATTTAGGACATAAGAAATCTTTTCAGCAGTGAGAACTATTCTCAGATTCCTTAACCAGTCCGTATAATTTGGTCCGGTTAGTTTATTAGCATCAATTATGCTACACAGTGAAATTAGTGATTTTGATATTTTTAAATTTTTGTATGTGAAAAGACAATATTTTAGCAAACATTCATTTATTAATTTTGCATACGAAAATAAATTTAGGTCTTTATTTTAAATTGGTATCTCCCACTATTTTTATCAAACTATATTACCCTAACTTATATAGTTCGGCAACATCTAATTAAAGATTTGCTAGTGACATTAAGGATCCCATTTTAAATGTATATAGCCTTGTGGATAACAGAACAAACGATATATAAATAAATAGGTAGACAACTTTTGTCAATTATATCAACATGTAACTCCTTTTATTTTAACTCTTAAATCATAATGGTCAAGTGTGTGCACATCCGAACTAAAATGATTTAAGTTAAGTCCAACCTAGTACTTCCATAAATTCAAAAAAGAAAAATGTTTGTCCTTGTGGATATCACAACAAGACTATATTGTTCAATTTCCTTGATAAGCATCAAGTGTGATTAATTAATATCTTAAATACGCAATACTCGCCTTGTGGATAGCACAACAAGCTCATATTAAATATTTAATACTCTATTAATTTATCATACAATAAGGCGGCGTTCATTATTCCAAATATCATTTGAACGCTTCAGACTTAATATAATTTCTTTGAGGGATTTGTTATTATTTGTCTCATCTTGTTTAGCGCGCATGCACGTATATATATAAAATACGCGCCATTTTATTAAACATACAAAGCATGTTTGCATAACATATAATATATATAATACTTAGCATGCACATATAGAATACTATATTCTATCTGAATTGATTATGGACTTTTATTCTAGTTTGGTTTACTTGAGCCACCAAGTGAACCAAAAGGTCAAACATAGGAGTGCAAGAATTTAAATTTAAACATAACTATTACATTTAAACCCGGGCTCCATACAAATGGGTCTTCACGCGCTCCTTGCTCCTTGGTCTCCAATTTCTTCAAGAGAATTCTAACTATCTCTATCACATTAACTATTTAAAATTAAATAGAAACCTTGATCAGTAGTCAAGAAAAAGTACATAGGAGAGAGATATAATTTTACATCAAGAAAAATCAGAGAAGACGAGGTACGCAGACCCCATTTAATAAAATCCATTCATTCAAGCGTTCAACTAAAATAAAATCCAATCACATTGGTCAAATAGTCTATAATGAATCCCTATTTATTATCATACATATCACCATATATATCAATAAATAAATATTCATCTCATGAATTAAAACATTTCATATATATATGAGTATCATTTAATGGACAATTTTAAATTGCATGAAATCCAATTTCAAGATTAAAATAAACTCTTTATTTTAATTATAAAATTATTTAGAATATAATATATAAATATATCATATATATATATAATATAATATAAATTCACGTTTATTTTTTAAAAAGAAGTCACCTTCTTTTATTAAAAGAGTCCTGCAGGTTTATTAAAAGTGTCCTTTCCTGATGGGTCACCTTCTTTTTGGAGTAAGAAAGAGACAACGCCTTTTCTTTGCAGAATTCAAGATTAGCGCCCATAAAAAAAATTTGTGATTCGTCCCAAAAAAAAAATGCCATTTTTTTTTCTTAAAAAAAATAATTTTATACAATGAAATTATGCCTAATTAATTATTCTAAATACATACCCATATGTATATGAAATCAAAAATAAATTAATAATTTCATAAAGGTTTGGCTCTGATGCCACTGTTGGGTTTGCACGAAATCGTGACGCAATCAAATTACAAAATTAGCGGAAGCATGGTATATCAAAGTTTAAATTTTTTTTACAAAATCATTACTCGGATCATCCTTTATGCAAATTATTAATTTAAAACGATAAATAAGAAAATATGGAATCATACCCTTATAGAACGAAGCTTCCACAGGTACGAGTTCAACTCCTTGTTCTTCGTGATCTCATTGAATTTCTGGGTTAGATTTTTTCCTTTGATCAACGTTAGTCACCCAAGTGTTTGGCCTCTAGAGGTGATCCACCAAAGAAGATGAATTATCAAGAAGGAGGGTGGTTGGCTTAGTTTTTTATCCTCTATAGAAAAGGAGTACTCTCCAACAATTAGAATTGCATCAACAGATATCTATTATAAGACTCTTCTTATATAGATATTGGTCAACCCTTCTAATCCTATTAGACATGGGATTTTATTTAATTAATTAAACTCGTTTAATTAATTTAGGCTTCCCACCACATTGAAAATAATTAATTAAATTCATTTAATTAATTTGTCTCCTAATCTTATTAGGAATAAATGAGAGTACTAATATTAAATTAATTACTAAACTCCTTTAGAAATTAAAATAATAATAATTGTAATAATATTAATAAGACATCTCTTATTAATTTATATTTAATATTTCTAAAATATTAAATAATAAACATTAAGCTATTTAATTTATTCTATCACCATAGATTAAATTAATTACACTTAATGCATTATTACGATTATACCATTATCTTCTAAAATAATTATTCTTCCGTTTATGGTGTGACCCTTTAGGTTCTCCATATTTAACTAGTTATGAATAAATCAATTAGAATAATTCTAATCTTATTTAAATAAATAAATTAAACTAATAATCTATTTAAATAAATAATATTTATTCTACAATAGGGATAACCCTCCCTAGCGATCAACGACTTTCTAGATAATATAGATTTCAGCATTAATCATAAAAGAACCTGTGAGTAAATAGTTACCATACAATTCAATCCTTCCACCATACAATGTCCCAATTAAATATAAGACATGGATTTACTGTCAAGTCTTATTTTATTCAATTATATGTATTTTGATTAAACAATGCACAACTCCAAATAATTCAAATTAGAAACTCCTTTCTAATTTCATTCCACCTTGGCCAAGGATTCCTAGGTTGTCATTCAACGAATCACATAGGACATATCTCCTCTTTTACTAGAGGTGGTAGATTCTTTATTGATCATTCATTATCTCCTTATGTAACTCATTATGCCCAAGTATACCCTTTTATATACCCTAAAGGACTTTAAGGAATAAGTCAAAGTATAATTCGTTACATACAAGATACTATGATGATCTCAAGTCCAAGGATCATTTGTACTACTATCACATTAGGAATTTCTATTGACAGGCGAGTAAAACTCCATTAGGTATTCCATAGCGAGTCACGTTCAGTGAACTTGTTCTCTAATAAGCACCTACATACTTGCTTAAGTGTCTACACACAAATGATCATGAGATCAATCATCCTCATCCAATGAGCAACCAACATATGTACCAATCTATCCGGATTTACTAATCCCCTTTTTAGTAATCCCATGATTGGGAACTATTTTAGTTTTAAAGCTTTCTAAGAATTTAGATCTCATTAGCATGATCATCATCATGATTCTAAAAGCATTGCTTAAAACTATGGGTTATTTACATATTATAAAAATAGCACCATGTAAATAATTAAATGCCTTTAATAAATGAATATTTTTATTAATAAATAAATAAGATTGTCTCTAGAGTATATGCTTTATCATCACACATGATTTGCTTATATGCATACTACTTTCACCAGGATCGTGTCTTTTATTACCCAGCTCAGTTCAAGGATTTACCGTGATATATGGTGGATCGCAGAACAGTGTTCCGGGTGTTGGACGTTGAACGTAGAGAGGCTGTGCGACGTCTTAACATGCCTAGATAGTAGAGTAATAAATTATATGTTTCTTTATATTATAAATAAATGTAAATTCTAGAATTTGAGATAATAATGTGATAAGATGATGATGTAATCATGTAACTTGTTTCAGTTCAGGAAAGATGATGTAAATAGCAGAGATGCTATTTATTCTATGTTTTAAAACTATGAATGAATAAAATAACGAATTTTATTGATGTGCTATGTGTTTAAGTGTGAATTGATTATTTTAAATGTTTAAGTTGAACTTGAATATTTAAGAAATGAGTAAGGGATCTAATAAGAGTATATCTTAACAGAAATATGCCTCTAAGAATAAGACCTACACGTCAACACCCAGAGGGTTTGATTAATAACAATAATAACAAAAATGATGGGACGAATGCCAATTCGGTTCAACAATTGGTGAACCTACTGACGGGAGCGCTTGCAAATCAGCCACAAGTTCAGAACACGACATTTAAGGAATTCAAAGTAGTAGGACCGCCAAAATTATAGGGATCGGTAAATCCGATAGAGGCCCAGACGTGGGTAATGGAGATGGAGAAAGTCTTCGATGTGGCCAAAGTTAGCGAGGATCAGAAGACGGCTTTCGCGACATTCATGCTAAAGTCGGAAGCTAGCTTTTGGTGGCCGGCCAACAAGACTAGGGAAGAGGAAGGTGTGATAGCGTGGGACCGAATCAAAGAAATTTTCTTTAAAATGTACTTTCCTATAAGCTCACAGAACTAAATGGAGGTTCAGTTTCTAGAGCTGAAGTAGGGAACCATGACGGTGTTGTAGTACGCCGCGAAATTTAACGAGCTGGTAAGGTTTGCAATGTACCAGGTCAACACTGACGAGAGAAAGGCGAGAAGATTTGAGCAGAGATTGAAGCCCTGGCTCTATAGTAAGGTCTCCATGTTCCAGCTGAACACGTTTGCAGCGGTACTAGAAAAGGCGATCATCGCAGATGGTGGGGATGATGCCTTTACCAGGTATAATCAAGATCAAAAGAAGAAGAAGAATGAGACACAAATCAAGACTGGTGGTAGCGGTGCTAACAACCAGAAGAGGAAATGAAACGACAACACATCTGCTGAGAGTCAACAGGGAAGCCAGCAGAAGAGGAGGATTAAAGCATGTGCTACATGCGGGAAGAATCACACTGGAGTGTGTCTGAGAGGAAGGCGTGTATGCTTCAACTATGGTCAGGAAGGCCACATTGTGCCGAATTGTCCTAACCCGAAGAAGGGAGCTTGCTACTCATGTGTATCTACGGATCACATGGCCCGAAGTTGCTCGAGGAAGCCAGCAAGAGGGTCAACAAGAAATAGAGGAACTGGCAGCGGCAGCACTTTGACTATCGCTGGACCACTGCAGGCGATCCGACCCACCACCAGAACATTCAAAATGACGGTACAGGTTGCTGTGCAGTCAAAGGATATGGTGTCAGCTATTATTTCGGTCAATAGTATTAATGCATATTTTTATTTGATTCGGGTGCTACTTGTTCGTTCATATCTGATGACTTTGCTAAGACTTTAGACTTACCTAAGAAGGAATTAGTTTACCCCTTGAACATAGAGATTGAGAATAGGGAGGTTATTCCTGTTAGGTTTGTTTATAAGAACTATAGATTGGACATTAAGGGTCATGAGTTAAGGCTAGATTTGATTCCGATAAAACTTGGGAAATTCGATGTTATACTGGGTATGGATTGGTTGTTTAACCATGGTGCGGTAATCCATTGCCAGAAGAAGTTTGTAAACCTTATAACTCCGTCGAAGGTAGTATTTTATGGTAGCAAATCGCCTAGGCAAGCGAGTTGTCTGGCGATTATGCAGGCCAAGAAGCTATTGCAGCAAGGTTGTGTAAGGTATTTAGCCTACATAGTGGATACTCGTAAGAAGAGTACGGAGATAGAAGAGATATCAGTGGTTAGGGAGTTTGTGGATGTATTTTTGATCGAATTGCCAGGACTTCCGCCAGATAGAGAGATAGAGTTTGTGATCGACTTAGCATCGGGGACTGCTTCGATTTTGAAAGCCCCGTACAGAATGGCTCCAGTCGAGATGAAGGAGTTGATGGTGCAACTGGACAAGAAGTACATTCAGCCGAGTGTATCACCGTGGGGGAGCGCCGGTATTGTTCGTGAAGAAGAAAGATGGATCGATGCGACTATGCATTGATTATAGGGAGTTGAACAAAGTCACAATCAAGAATAAGTATCCTTTACCTAGGATCGATGACTTGTTCGATCAACTGAAGGGTGCTAGACACTTCTCGAAAATAGATTTGAGAAGTGGGTATCATCAGTTGAAGGTGAGAAGAGAAGGTATACCGAAGACGGCTTTTAGAACTTGGTATGGTCATTATGAATTCTTAGTGATGTCATTTTGTCTAACGAATGCACCAGCGGCATTTATGCATTTAATGAATGGGGTGTTTAAGCCATTTTTAGACAAGTTTGTAGTGATGTTCATAGACGACATTTTCGTCTATTCCAAGACTAAGGAGGAACACACTGAACATTTGAGGCTGACATTGGAAATGCTTAGACGGGAGAAGCTATATACAAAATTCTTGAAATGCGAATTTTGGTTAGAACGTGTGCAATTTCTTGGCCACGTGATTGACAAAAATGGGATTTTAGTAGATCTGTCAAAGGTTGAAGCTATAATGAATTGGGATCAACCGAAGACACCATCAGAAGTGAGGAGTTTCTTGGGATTAGTGGTTTACTACAGAAGATTTATCCAAGACTTTTCCAAAATTACAACTCTGTTGAAAAATTTGACTCGGAAGACAATTAAGTTTGTTTGGGCATAAAAGTGTGAGGAGAGTTTTCAAGAACAAAAGAAGAGATTGAGTACTGCGCCTGTGTTGTCATTGCCGGATAGTACAGGAAATTTTGTGGTATACAGTGATGCTTCACATAAGGGATTAGGTTGTGTGCTGATGCAGAATGGCAAAGTTATTGCTTATGCATCTCGTCAGCTGAAGGATTATGAGAAAGGGTATTCGACTCATGATTTAGAATTGGCGGCAGTAGTGTTTGCTCTGAAGATTTAGAGACACTACCTTTATGGAGAAAAGTGCAAGATATACACAGATCATAAGAGTTTGAAGTACATCTTTACACAAAAAGATTTGAACATGTGCTAAATGAGATGGTTGGAACTTATCAAGGACTACGACTGCGAGATTCTTTACCATCCGGGTAAAGCTAACGTCGTTGCCGACGCCTTAAGCAGAAAGGGTCGGGAGAAGTTAATGATATTAACTGCTCAAGATCAGTTAATAGAAGAGATGACTAAGTTGGAACTGGAAGTTAAGTATCCGAAGGAGTCGAATGAGAAGTTGTTTCAAGTAACTACTGGTTCAACCTTGGTGGACAAAGTGAAAGAGGCACAACTACATGATGAGTAATGTGAGAAGATCCAGAAGAAAGTAATCGATGGTCAAGAGATAAGGTTCAAGGTTGATAGTGATGGACTGTTATGATTTGAAGGAAGAATCTGGGTACTGCCGGTACAAGAAGTCAAAGAGGAGATTTTGAGCGAAGCTCATAGTTCGAGTTATTCGATTCACCCCGGGAGTTCGAAGATGTACCAGGATCTCAGACAACATTTCTGGTGGCCGAATATAAAGAAAGACGTTGCTGAATGCGTTGTGAAATGTTTAACGTGTCAAAAAGTCAAAGTAGAACACCAGAGACCGAGTGGATTATTGCAACCGCAAGAGATTTCAGAGTAGAAGTGGGAACATATCACGATGGATTTCGTGGTTGGTCTTCCAACAACTCAGAAGGGCTATGATGCAGTATGGGTGATTGTGGATCGACTGACGAAGTCAGCGCATTTCTTACCTATCAAGATTAGATACAACTTAGATCAGTTAGCGAAGCTGTACGTTAAGGAAATTATTTTGAGGCACGATGTTCCAATATCGATTGTGTTCGACAGGGATCCGCGTTTCATGTCAAATTTTTGGAAGCGATTATAAGAATATTTGGGAACGCAATTGCGAATGAGTACGGCGTACCATCCTCAAACTGCTGGCCAAAGCGAGAAGATAATTCAGACTCTAGAGGATATGCTAAGAGCTTGTATTATAGACTTCAAAGGAAGCTGGGATGATCATCTATCGTTGGTGGAGTTCGCCTACAACAATAGTTATCATGCAAGTATTAGCATGCCGCCTTACGAAGCATTGTACGACAAAAAATGCAGGACTCCATTATGCTGGAATGAGGTTGGTCAACGACAGCTGTTGGGAACGAAATTGGTGTAACAAACTGCTGAGATCGTCAAGATAATCAGAACGAGATTGGTTTCTGCTCAAGAAAGACAAAAGAAGTATGTTGATCATCATCGACAGAATCGAGAATTTGAAGTGGGAAGATTCGTTTTCCTGAAGGTATCTCCCTGGAAAAAGAAGATTCGATTTGGCAAGAAAGGAAAACTCAGTCCCCGATTCATTGGACCTTTTGAGATACTTCGAAGGGTTGGCAAGGTAGCTTACGAGGTTGTGTTACCTCCGAAGCTAGATAATATACATAATATTTTCTATATTTCTATGTTGCGACCATACAAACACGATTACAAGCATGTGATAGAGTATGAACCGCTACAGATTGATAAAGACCTAACATATGAAGCGGTTCATATTCAAGTAGTTAACAGAAAAGAACAAGTGCTTAGAAATAAAGTTATACTGTAACGATTGAGATTTTATATATTAAATTTTAATATTTATTGAGTAAATAAATATTTTATGTGATTTATTTATTGAGTTGAATAAATAAATTATGTGAATTTATGGAGTGATTTAATTAAGAGTTATATATTAATTAAGTGAATATTTAATATTTAATTTAATTAATATGTATTGATTTTATAGTATAGTTATAATTTAATTGAGATAATTAATTTAGATGAGTTATGTGATGAGTGTTACATGAATTATAATTAGCGAGTAATTATAATTGTTATGTGATAATTTTTTTTATGATTAATTGATTTTAGATTTTAATTAATTAAATAAGAATGTTAACGATTTAATTAATTAAAGTGTAACATTTAAAGGCCCTTACTTTTATTTTAATCATATTTTACCAAACAGGGCCTTAAGCTCAAAAAGTTAGTTTTTAAAAATAAACAGTTTTTGCCAAACAAGCCTTATGGCTTTTCAAATTCAAATAAGTGTAACCTATGTAATTATTGTAGGAGTTATTATATGCAATTATAATTTATAAGTTACATATATATATTTATATGCTATATCTATTATATCTATATTATATTATCAGTTAAGTATTATAGATATACATTAAGTTAGAATTGGTCAGTGTTAAAACAAAATAGAGAAAAGTTAGAGAGAATACAGAGTAGTCTAGAGAGAAAAGAAGAGAAAGGAAGAAGAATAGGAAGAAAAGCTTTGAGGTTATCATCATCATCCTCTCCTTTCAATCCACTAAGCATAAGGGTATAACTCTCATCTTTAGTTGTTAAAAATTTTGTTTATATGTTATTTATAAAGTATAAAGTTCTATGTTAATTGAGTGATGGTGAAAATTGTGATAACCCGAATAATTATAGATGGTGAATTACGTAGTATATTAATTCGACAAGTAGAGTATTCGGTAATGATCCTTAGAAAGGAATGAACGAGTTAAAAATATATAATATTCGATATATGATTGGGTTGATTGAAGGTTGTGTAATAAAACCTAATAGTTGTTGAAGAAATGAATGAAGTATATATATATGTAAATTTTTTTGCTAAGTTAACGTGTTGAAGTTATTCAACGATAATTATGAAGAGATTTTGCGAAAACTGAGTAAGTGAGGTTTCGTTGATTCCGAGGACGGAATCCTTATAAGGAGGGAAGGATGTGACATCCCGGATTTTTAAGAATTAATAAATGAGAATTTAATAAATAAAATTCTTATTTTCAGATGTTTAAGTACGAGTATGTGTGTATGTGTTATATATTATAAAATATGTGATTTGGTGTGAAGAGAATTTATATATTTATTGAATTAAATAAATATATTAATTGAATTATTTATTGAGTTAAATAAATAATTATGTGATTATTATGGAGTAATTTAATTAAGTGTTATATGTTAATTAAATGAATATTTGGTATTTAATTTAATTGACATAATGATTTTATGTTATAGTTCTAATTTAATTGGGATAATTAAATTAGATGAGTTATGTGGTGAGAGTAACATGCAATTATAATTAGTGAGTAATTATAATTATGTGATAATTTTATGTGATTAATTGATGTTAAACTTTTAATTAATTAAATTAATGTTGAGTTTTAATTAGTTAAAGGATAACATTAAAAAGTATGTGTTAAAATGATTTATTAAAAGAGTTTTCAAAACTATTTTCCCAAACAAGGCCCTAGCACCGTTTTTAAATTCGTTTTGCCAAACGGGGCCTTAACTATTAAAACCTGTTTTTAAAATGATGAGTTTTACCAAACAAGGCCTTTGTACTTGTTTAATCTTATTTCTTCCAAACAATGCCTTAAACTCAAGAAGTTAGTTTTTAAAAATAATGTGGTTTTGCCAAACATGGCCTTGGGATTTTCAAATTTTGTAACCTATGTAATAAGTGGTAGTTAGTATAGCAATTAGTGTATTATTTATTAGCTATATTAATAATATAAGTTACATATATTGTATATGTATATTGTATATTGTATAATATATGCTAAGTTAAAAGATACGTTAGTTTTCTAAAAGCCTAAGTCTAAACAAAACAAAGAAAGAAGAAGAAGAGGGTTAGAGAGAATTGTCAGAGAAGAAGAAGAGAAAGAAAAGCTTGAGAAGGCAAGAGAGGATCATCATCTTCATCATATCTCTCTTAAGTCAAAACTAGTAAGGTTATAATTTTAACCCTAGAATTAATTCATATGTGTTGTGTTTCTTCTTTATCAAATTAGGTTTTTACAATCATAAAATTATATGTATATATGGTGTTCATATCTTTTCATCTGTAATTGTATGCCATGAAAGGGTTTTTAAAATCAATTGTTGTAAAAACATGTTTTCAAAGCATATTCTTCTATGTTTTCATGGTTTTAGAATTCTATGTGGAAGTCTCTTTGTGAAACTTCATAATTTTATTATGAGAATGGGATATGTATGTATATATATATATATATATATATATATATTTACATGAGAGTTTCATAGTTGTTTAAGAATTTCAATTCACAAGTATATGATGAACACCATGAAATTCATGTTCATAATGTTAGATTATGGAATTATGTTGAAAATTCATTAAATCCTTGATGTGAGCATGAATTATGTGTAATATGTGATATACCATGATTATATATGAGTTATATGGTTGTTCTAGCAATTCAATCCATGAATTTTTGATAAACAATAAGAAGTGTGTTCATAGTGATTCTCGGTGAAGTAATTTCTGAAAAATAACTTTTGAAACTATCAAAATTGATGTTGATTATGAGTTATTGTTAAAATTGATTAAGAATTATGTTAGTATGTTAAGAATAGAAGTGATTACAGTTGGAACCACTTGAATTGATTGAAAAACGAGTTCGTAGTAGCAATTTCCGTCAAGAACGCTTAAAGTTGTGTTTTTCTTCGAATTCCATGATATCTTGGTTGTGATTATGTGTTTATATGAAATTTTTATGTTATGAGAATGTTAATAAGCTTAAAATATTGTTTGTCACATGTTTCATGTTTGTCATGTTGGAAAAATTCGAATTCGGTGTGACAGAATAAGCCAAATTGGCTTATTTCTCCACCAGTTCGCGACCCAGCACTCCACCAGTCCCTGGATCCGCCCCAGCGGGTGTTTATGCCTTGGGGGACCCGCCCCAGCGGGTATACTTGCTGCCCGGGGTAGTTTAGTTGTCGTAATGCAAAACTATTTTGACCTCTGTTACTAAAATGGCCATAACGTTTTCATACGAACTCCGATTGAGGTGATTCAAGATGATTCGGAACGAGCACGAGTAGACCTACAACTTTTGTGTTTTTGACGTTTTGATTTGAGGTCGTTATCTAGGGTCAAAATGGTTATTTTTGGGACTGATGCGTATTCTAAGGGAATCGGAGGGCGTCGGTCATGCGCATACACAAGTATAGTGCTGTCGACGATATTAGATGTTGTTATAAGTTATAAAACATGAATGTTAGTAAAAATATAATTATGTTTAACTTGAAATTTAATTTGATTGACGTAAGATGTAATTATAATTGGTTAATTATGTGAAATGTAATATGATTATGTGAGGTGATTAAATTACGTGGTGATTAATTATTAACTTATTAGTTAATGAAGAATGAGTTAATCTTAATTGGTTAACTAACAATGAAGATTAGATATGTAATAATTATACATATGATTTGACAGCGAGTATCAAACGAGTGAATGAAAGAGAGTTACGAAGTGTAAATTAGAAAGTGTAAATTAGAATTTACTTAGATGTTTGATAAGCGTTGCTAAGTGACTAATAATTGATGCATATGGTGATACGTTATGTAGGATCATGAAGCAAATTATATTAAGCAGTTTTTCGGTAATTGGTAATCCACGAACCAGGCAAGTCTTTCGGTTTCTACTTGTCTACGTGAATTTGATGAACTGTTTTAAATTGCAAGTGAGCATGATATGTTATACATGTTGTAATCATGAAATGTCAAAGTCAATTTATGACTACACTGTTTGGTTAAATAATGTTGATTGAGTATGGAACTCAATCTTTATATTTGTTATGTGAATTAAAGCATGTATGCCATGTTACTTTAATTATTATGAGATTTATGTTGAGCATGTTTATTATGTGATACGTGATGCATGAAAACTGTTAGAACTTGCTGAGTTGTCGAGCTCACTCTTGCAAATAACCATTTTTACAGGTTAAAGACGCAAGGTAATGATGCATGTTAAGTGATTTATAGAGATCAATGTTCAAGAATATTAGTTATGTTCAATTTCAAATTGTAGTTAATGTTTTGAATGAAATATGTCGCTGAGTTATAAGTAGAGTTATCCAATATAGATGGATATTGTTTTATTATGTAAGACTTTGTATAGTCATTTTGTTGTAATGATTCATGATATAGATTTGAATCAAAGAGATGTAATGTAAAGGTTGCGATTCAGGGCAATATAGAAAGAAAGTTTATAAAAGTTTTAAATATTCCGCATTTTTAGTGATTTTTAATATCGAATAATGATGTAATGAGAGATTAAAGTTGTATTATTAACGATCGAGAAGGAGAATATTATTGTATGAATTTTGGGGTCGTTACAAAAATTGTGAAAACATGAAATAATATGTATCAATTGTGTTCTAGAATGCTCATATATGAATTTCATGCCTAATTAATAGTTTAATTCATGATAAACATGAAGAAATCGTGTTCATCAAAATTTACAGTGCATTGGTTTTGATAAATGGCTATTTTAAAATCAAAATTTGAGTTTAATTATTAATTATTGTGTAATGTAATCGTAGATTATGTTAGCATGATTAGAAACTAATTGGTTATGCTTGGAAATTGTGTGAATTGGTTTAAAAACAAAAGTATAGTGTTCAATTTCATAAAGAACACTTAACAATGGGTTTTCTTCAAAAATCATGAAATTGGTTGTTTTGATTATGTGTTGTAATGTTTATATATGTTAATATCATGTTAGAAGCTTTAAGTTTATGTTTTCTATAAAATTGATATGAATTGTATTGACTAAAATTTGAATTTGGTGTGGAGAAATAAACTAAATTGGCTTTTTCTTTGCACAGTTCGCGAGCATATCTGCCGACCCTACAAGGGGCCCGCCCAAGCAGGCCTATCAAGAGTAAAACCCCCGCCCCGACAGGGGCGGGGGGGGGGGGGTGCAGAAAGTCAAGATGGGTTATTTCTTTTATGTATTTTGTTATATCATAAAAGGCTAATTGAAGGTGATAATTTGATGACATGAAAATGAATATTAATATATTATATTAATAAAATATATAGTGTGGTTATAATTTTGAATAATTATAATTAGAGATAAAGGTTTAATTTAAATTATAATTTTGTTAAATTATAATGAATATTATTTGATTTATTTTAATCAAGTAAATATTAATTTAAATTATAATTTATGTAATTATAATTTAATAAATGCATGATTAATTATAAATTATAATTTGTGTGTTATAATTCAATATTTACATGATTAATTATAATTTGTGTAATTATAATTTAGTAAATGCATGATGTAGTTTAATTAATTATAAATTATAAATTATTTATAATTTAATTAATATAAGATGTGATTATAATTTGAGCAATTATAATTAGATAAAATGTTTAAATTATAATTCATTTAATTATAATTTAATTAATATGAAACACATAATTATTATTGATTTAATTATGTGAGCATGCCTATTTGGTGTAATTAATTATGTGACGGTTAATTATTTACTTATTAATTAAACTAGAAATAGTTAACCTATATGGGTTAATCAATTATGTGAATTAGTTACGTGTTAACTAATTTAGATTATTATGATTAAACATATATGTGTAAGAAGTGTTAAAAAACGTGATTGTATTAATAGCTTGCGTTGAGGCAAGTCTTCTATCCCTGAACTCGTAAATTATATACAAGTTCTTTAAATTCAAATATTCCTTGTTTGAGGCTGTCTTGTTATTTATACATTGGACAAGTATTTATTGAAAGTTCATGTCTTAACTTATGTGACCTTGACTTATTGTTCAAGCAAGGTCCAGCTTATCTTTTAAATGCTTTAAGTTTGATTCTAAAGCATATAAGTTTTCCATAATCTTTTATTTGTGAATTATTCTTGATTGTTGTAAGTCGATTCAACTATTCATTAGTTGATGAACGTTGAATTCTAAATTACCCTTCTAAGCTTATCCAAACCAAACTTTCTTTGGTACGGACTTGTATTCAAATACTGAGATGAACAACCCTATTTATTAGGGGAGGTTACTACGCAGAAGCGTTAAATGTAGTGCAGATACATGGTACGAAGGGCTGATTCCTCTAAGTACGAGTTAAGGTCCATAGTCTTAATGACTGTTAAAAGTTTTAAATAGAAATATTTATAACCTAGGACAAAAGTTCAAGGTCTTATGACCCTCAGATGATTTCAATATTCGAAATTCTAAGTATTGATGAAAGAATTATAATTCAATTCTTTATTGTTGATGAAAGTAAAGTTATTCAAACTTTTTTAAAGATATTCTTTTGTGTCTTTAATATTGATGCATTCTAGTGAGCTGTTGTTTGCTCACTCTTGCATATTAAATAACTATTGCAGCTAAGGTTGAAAGTGTTGATACTCCGTCAACTAGTAAAGGCAAGGGGAAGCTGAACAAGTGAAGACTTGTTTTATTTTAAAATTTGTAATAAGACTTTTAATTATGTTTTTATTTCCGCATTGAATGTTTATGTTAAGGTTAGATTAAAACCCTGAGATTTATGCTGAAGAAAGTTGTAATCATTTTGATAAGGAAGATTTTATTATTTATAAAGGTTGTAATTTATTTTTCAATTATTTATTATTGGGTAGATGTATGTTATATTTAGAAAGTGAACACCAAATCATGTGAAAATGAAGTACCGGGATTTGGGGGTGTCACATATACCTTTTGTTAAGGTAATCTAGAGGAACCACAGTGCTGAAGAAGCTACGTGGGAACTCGAAGATATAATGATGAAAACTTATCCATAATTATTTGATTAATTCTTTGTATATCAATTCTGGGGACAGAATCTTTTAAGGGGGAAAGAATGTGACGAAGAATGAGTTTTTTTTAGTTGTGATTCTGGGGACAAAATCCTTTTAAGGAGGGAAGATCGTAACGAATGAGATTTTGGATATAAATTTTAAATATTTATTGAATTAAATAAATATTTTAATTAAATTATTTATTGAGTTAAATAAATAATTTATGTGATTATGTTATAAAGTAAATTAATTAAGTGCAATATATAAATTAAATGAATGTTAATATTAAATTGATGTGTAAGTAATTTTGTGGTGTAGTTCTAGTTTAATTGAGATAATTAAATTAGATGAGTATTATGTGGTATTTGATTTACTAATTTGTTACATGAAATTATAATTAATGAGTAAATTATAATTGTGTAGCGATTTAGTATTATATGACAATTTTATTTAGTTAATTGTTGTTAGCTTTAATTTAATTAAATTGAGATAGTAAGATTTAATTAAATAAAGTGTGACATTGAAAACTATATGTTAAATAATTTATTAAAATAAATAAAAAGGATTTTAAATTAGTTTTGCCAAACAAGACCCTTAAATTTGCTTTAATCTTGTTTTACCAAACAGGGCCTTAACTACTAAAAATCTGTTTTTAAATTACAGAGGTTTTGCCAAACAAAGCCTTATGGCTTTTGATTTTCAAAAATATTATAACTGATATGTATTTAGTAGAGGGATTAAATATTATGTCAGTTATATATTTTGCTATTATGTTTTATAATATATGTATTATATGTATATATCAGTTTTATAATACGTTAAGTTAGAAAGATAGAGTTAGTAAGTGTTAGAAAGAAGAATAGTGTAAACACAGAAAGAAGAAGAAAGAAGGAGGAAACTTAGTTAATCAAAACTAATATCACCATCATCATCCTCTCATAATATAACAAAGGGTATAATTCAAACTCTATAATTATTAAAATCATATTGTTATGTTCTACATGGTTTTAGTTCTCTGTATATATGAGTTTTTATGAAATTTATGTAAACATGAATTCTATATACAATTTGTGTTATAACATGCTTATATATGATTGAGATGATTGTTTTTGTAGTTTAATTCATGTAAATATGATGAACATGAAGAAATCATGTTCATAGCAATTTACAGTAAACTTATTTTGAAAAATAGTCTTTAATTATCAAAGTTGTGTTTGATGATGCTTTATTATATAAATTGATTATAGATTATGATAATATGTTAAGAAACGAACAATACATGATTTGAATTATGTGTTTTGGTTTAAAAACAAAGTCACAATATTGATTTTCATCAAGAAAACTTAATAATGGCTTTTTCTTCAAAATAACAAAATTAAAGGTTTTTAATCATGTATTGTGATATATATATATATATATATATATATATATATATATATATATATATATAAGTGTTAAAGAATGCTAGAATCATGAAGTTATCATTTTGTGAAATTTTATATGCATTATATATATTGATTTTTGAGTTTGGTGTGAGAAAATAAGCCAAATTGACTTTTTCCTGCATAAAGTCGCGAACTGTCAGAATGGTTGGCGCAGTGGCGCGGCCTTGTCGCTCCAAGGCATAAGAGGAGCGAGCCCGCGCCATGCAGCGCAGCCGCGTCGTTCCAAGGTTTACTTGGAGCGCGACCGCGCCAGCCATGCATATTGTCAGAAAATTATTTTTAAATGTAAAAATTTATGAGAATAATGATGTAATAAATATAAAAGTATTTTAATAAAATTTAATGTTAATTGGACAGTATTGAATTATATTTTTAAAATATGAAATATATAATTTAAATTATAATTTGATTAATTTAATTAATGTGAATGTATGATTTAATATTATAAGTTGATTCGATTAATTGTTTAGTTGTTGAGAATATGTAGGTTGATTATATTATGTGATAATTAGTAATTTAACCTAATAATGAATTAACCTAGGTGGGTTAACTAGTTATGTGAATTAGCTATGTGATAACTAATTTATGTTACTATTATTAATTACGTGTACGTAGGATAATTGTGAAACGTGATTGTAATTGATAACTTGCGCTCGAGGCAAGTTTCCTATCCCTAACTTGTTATTTATATGCAAGTGTTCTAAACTCAAACCTTACTTTTATTGAGCAAGATCCTAATTATATCCTTACTTGAGCATGTCTTTTTATTTATGCAATGGACAAGTAATTTATTGAAGTTAAATATTGAGTTAATGTGACCTTGACTTAATTGTTCAAGCAAGACATATTTTATCTTTCAAATGCTTTAAGTTTAATTCTAAAGCATAAGTTATTTCATAATTTTTTATTATCAAATTCTTATTATTGTAAGTTGATTCAACTACTCTTTAGTTGATGATAGTTGAACTCCAAATTACCTTTGAGTTTATCCAAACCAAACTTTCTTTGGTGCGGACTCGTTAAACAAATACTGAGATGAACAACCCTTATCAATAGGCGATTATCATGCGAAAGCGTTAAGATGTTTGTGCACAATACATGGTACGAAGGGATGATCCCCCTAAGTACGAGTTAAGAGTCCATATAGTCTAACGACTGTAAAAGGTTTAAATATAAATGTTTATAACCTACAACATAGTTCAAAGTCTTATGACCCTTAGATGATTTCTATATTCAAATTCTGATTTCTGATGAAAGAATAATTATTCAATTCAGTTGAAGCTATTCAGTAATATGTCATCACTATTGTTTGTTATTTCAAGTGAGCTTTTGTTTACTCACTCTTGCATTATATAACCATTGAAGCTAAAGTTGAGAGAGTTGACGAACCGTCAACTAGTAAGGGCAAGAGCAAGATGAACAAGTGAAGACTTGTTTATATCGATGATATGATGTGTAATAAGATTTTAATTATGTTATGATGTTTTATTTCTGCATTGACGATGTTAAGGTTAGATAACCCTGGGAACGTTTTGAATAAGTTGTAATTCTTTTTATATGGAAGATTTTATTTAATTATTAAGGTTGTAATTTATTTTGCATTCCTTATTTATGGGCAGTAGATATGTTTTATGTAGATAGTGAGCACCAAATTTTGTGAAAATGAAGTACCCGAATTTGGGGGTGTCACAAGTTGGTATCAGAGCCGTATTTTAGGCTATGAACCTTAGGTGGGGAAAACCTTAGGTAGTAGCCTTATAGGAGATTGAAAATATAGTGATGATAGCTAAAGATAATAAACTACCTTATGTGTTATGTGTTTATGTTTAAGTATGCGAAGAGTATCGATCGATGACACGTAATATTTAAACTTTAAAATTTTGTTGTCAAGATGATGAATATTGGAGAATCCAGTCAGGCTAGGGAGGAGTTATCCTAGATGGCTAGGGACGAAGAGCCCCGAGACATCCATACAGTCTGGGAGCATTTGGTTTAGAGAGAGCCATCTCCAATGATCACCATAGTTATTCAGGAGCATGAGCCAGTTTTGGACCGAGAAGATGAGGATGAGTCAGAGGAAGAGGAGGAGGATCCTTAAGAGGAATTTCCACCTAACACTTTTAGTGCAGTGATGTACGAGGAGGTTTACGACTGCAACGTTGAGCTACATGGTCGAGTAGGAGAGCTTGAGGAATTGGTAGACGAGAGTCGGACTACCATAGAACAGAGAGAGGAGACGATTTAAGAGTTAGATGATGAGCTTGAAAATACGAAGTGGGATCTAGTCCACGCGAAGAGCGAATAATATGATGCACTAGCTGAACTAGCGGAAATAAAGAACGACATTAAAGAGGAGTCAGCGAAGCGTGCCGGAGCTAAGGATGCTTGTTTAAGGGCTACTATACGTGTAGATCAAGCTAAGAACGAGGTTCAAGTAAAAAAGGCCAAGCTGAGAGAGACAGACTATGCCTTTCACACGGCTATAGATAGGGCCCAGGATCATGTCTTTTATTGCCCAGCTCAGTTCAAGGATTTACCGTGGTATATGGTGGATCGCAGAATTGTGTATTGGTATAGATAGGGCCCAGGATTGTGTATTGTTATAATCATGACCTTTGGTGTTACAAAAAAATGCTAGTGGTGAAAGTTCTCTTTGGCCCATAATGCAAAGGTGGATAAGTGTTTGACATGATCATGACCATTGGTGATACAAATGAATATCTTTCGCCCGTAGTGCAAAGATAAAATGTTTATTTGCATAATTATTGATTGGTGTTACAGGGATAAAATATTGATGATGGGCTTTCAGATCATAGAAGATATTAGACAATATGCTCTGCTTAACTTTTTTAATGGATTGTTATTTTCACTGCAATTGTTGATCTAAAACTTGTTGTCTATTATATTTTATCTGATTTATTCTTGTTGAAGGCTAAAGATAATTTATTCTTCATTATCTTAGTCATAATATTCTTTATTGTGCTAGTTGTGCTCACCCTTTTCCTTTCATTGTTCTCCTTAGGAAATTAGAGTGTCGTTGGGACTAGTCGGCGAGTGGAGTAATGATCCGAGATAGTTTCTATAGAAGTCTCCATTATGTTGTAAAATAGTGTGACAATAATTATTTTGAGGACTTAATTTGAGTGTGGATATTTTCGTAATATATTCGACATAATATCTATATTAAAATTCACAGTTTGTGTGGTCGTATTTTGCACGACAGTTTAATAGTTATAAATATGAAGATTTGTATTTGGATTTTGTAGTATGTATTTGGCGACTCAAAATGGGTTGTGTGGGCCTATTTTAGGGGCGTCACAGTTGGTATTATAGCTTAGGGATATGATCTCTGGTGGAGATCTGGGATTAGAACTTGGAGGGGTGAACGAATGAAATCCTTTGTTGGTGTGTCCTACCTAAGCTTTTCATTATTTAATTAGTTGATCGGGATATAAGGATAATATATGACATGTCAATTTCTTTAACTAACCATTGTTTTGTGGCTATATTTAAGAATGGCATCTGAAAATCAAGTGGTGATCTATGAGACAGTTGTGGGTGAGAATCAGGAAGCTACAAATAATATTGAGAATCAGGAAGCTGTGAATAATTTTATTGCACACTTAGAAAATCATGCTGGTAACAATATAAGGAATGATGATTTCTTTAGAAACTTTATGCAATTCTTGTAGAACTAGGCGAGAGAGATTCCTGCTCATAATACCGGTAGAAACGCAGGTAACTCATGAATGGTTGCTGCCAAGCAATTCAAGGAGTTGGGACCACCTGAATTTCTCGGAAAGCCAGATCCACTCAAAGCGGAGGCGTGGTTCAAACAAATGACGAAGATATTTGATGTACTGCATTGCACTGATGATAAAAAAGTTCTATTCGCCACCTTTATGTTTTGAGGACAGGCAGACCACTGGTGGGAATCAATGAAGAGCACACATCACTCAGCACTCGAAATGTATTGGGCAGAGTTTTAAGAGCTATTTAATGACAAGTATTTTTCAGAGAGCATTCGTCATAAGAAAGAAGTTGAATTTATTATGTTGGAACAGAATAATATGACGGTTTCACAGTACGAAGTCAATTTTGTTGAGTTGTCCTGATTTGCGCCCCAGTTGGTAGATAATGAAGAACGCATGACTCGGATGTTCTTACGAGATTTAAAATTTGAAATTCGTCAGCATCTTATCTCTCATAAACTGCGTGTATATTCAGATATTGTGCATAGGGCTCAATTGGTGGAACGAGAGAAAGAAACATTGTAACCAGGAGATAATAACTGACAGCGAGATAATACCTACGATAATAGTCGTACCAGTGGCAACAGTCATCGGAACAATGATAACCAGCGTAGAGGAAATTATCATGCTAGAAATGGTAACCACTTAAGTGGTAATCCTGGCCAAGATAATAGAAGAACTGAATCAAGTGGAAATAACTTTAAAAAGAGGAAATTCAACAATGACAACAGAAAGACGTCGACATTAGCACCAATACCAAAATCAGTTTCTAGGGGAGGAGAATGATCATCAGTCGTATGTTACAAATGTGGACATGAGGGACACATCAATCCAAACGGTACATAGAAACCCAAAGTGTGTTACAGTTGCATAAAGGAAGGTCACATAGCTCGAATGTGCCCCATAGCAAAGTCAAGTCCAGCTGTGATGGTGACACCAAAGGCTATCCCGAACAAGTCAAAGTCGGTGGTTCAGGGGAGAGCTTTGTCGTGACTTACCAAAAAGCGAGGAACCTGAATAAAGTTATCACTGGTAAGATAATCAAAAACTCTTGCGAAGTCTATACCTTATTAGATACCGGTTTTACCCACTCTTTTATTTCACCTGCTTGTGCTCAACGTTTGAACTTGACCCTTGAGAAATTAGACTTTGACTTATATGTTAAAACTCCGTTTAGATAAACCTTCATTACATCCACTATTTATAAATCTTGTTTGATTCAAATCGGCACTCTCACATTACCTGTTGATCTCATATCTTTGAAAATACTTAAATTTGATGTGATTTTAAGAATCGATTGGTTAACTAACCATCATGCTAAAATTGATTACTTTCGTAAGGTCGTTAGTTTTCATAGTCCTAATCAACCTGTTATGTGAATTCAAACAACCAAACCAATCACTGTCATCTCTAGCCATATAGCCATTCATTTATTGAAAAATGAATGTCAAGCTTTCTTAGCCCATGTCACTGATTTAAACAAAAATACATCAGATTTAAATGATATTTATGTTGTTAATAAATTCCTTGATGTATTTCCCGAAGAACTTCCTGGCCTACCCTCATAACGTGAAATAGAATTTAGTATTGACCTTGAACCCGGTACAAAACCCATTTCCAAAACCCCATATCGAATGGCTCCTATTGAACTTCAAGAGTTAAAAGCCTAACTATAGGAGTTGTTAGACATCAGCTTCATACGTCCTAGTACATTGGGTGCTCTTGTTTTATTCGTAAAGGAGAAAGACGGGAGTATGCGACTTTGTATTGACTATCGGGAGTTGAACCATGTCACCATTAAAAATAGGTACATGTTACCTCACATTGATGACTTGTTTGACTAGTTGCATGGTGCTAAATTCTTCTCAAAGATCGATATTCGTTCTAGATATCATCAATTAAAGATTAAAACTGATGATATTCCAAAGACTACCTTCAGAACTCGATACAGGCATTATGAATTCTTAGTAATGTCTTTTGGATTGACTAATGCTCCTGCTGCCTTCATGGATATGATGAACCAGATATTCAAAGAATATTTAGATCATTTTGTGATTGTCTTTATTGATAACATCCTCATTTACTCCAAAAGCCGTGAAGATCATGAGCAACACTTGAGGCTGATAGTCTAAAAGCTTCGTGAAAATAAGCTATATTCCAAGTTGAAGAAATGTGAGTTATGGCTTGAGGAAGTAGCATTCCTTAGGCACGTGATATCGAAACATGGAATATCAGTTGACCCGACAAAGATTTGAAGCAATACAAAGTTTGGAGCAACCTAAGTCAGTAACTGAAATACGCTTTCTAGGCTTAGCTAGTTATTATCGGAGATTCAAGAAATTCATGAAAGGATTTTCTTGAATCGCCACTCCATTAACTCAGCTGACTAGAAAAGATACAAAATTTGGATGGAGCGAGGAATGTGGGAAGAGCTTCCAAGAACTCAAGAGGAGACTCATTTCAACACCTGTTCTAACAATACCATCAGGTTCGTAGGGATTTGTCATCTACAACGATACTTCAAGCAAAAGTTTAGGATCTGTTCTCATGCAATATGGGAAAGTTATAGCCTATGCCTCACGACAACTCAAAGAATATAAGAGGAAATATCCTACTCATGATCTAGAGTTGGCAGCTGTCGTTTTCGTGTTGAAGATCTAGAGATACTACATGTATGGGGAGAATGTGACGAACGAGAATTTTGTAAAGTTATTTGAATATTTATTAAAATAAATAAATATTTTTGATGATTTAATTATTGAGTTAAATAGTTAATTCATGAATTTGTGGTAGATTAATTTAATTATATGTGTTAAATCAATTAAATTAATGTGTAGTAATTTAATAGTTCAAAGTATATATTTAATTGAGTTTATTTGATTAAATGAATTAATTAAATAAGCATAATGTTACTCTAATTAATTTAATAATTAATTATAGAATTAATGAATTGACATAATTAATAAATAAGAATATTGATTATGTGACAATGTGAATTAATGTAAAGTTATTATATTTTATTTAATTGATTTAAATAAAATTAATTGATTTAATTAAAGTGTTACAATTAAGTATATAGTAAACTAGTTAATTAAAATAAAGGAAAAGAGGGAATGGTGTAAGACCCCAACTTTTATGAATAAAGATTTAATTTTCTCTATATATATTGTTTTAAATAGTAAGGTGTTGATTTGATGAATGTGGTAAGTTATGGGGTGATTTGTGCAAATTTTGCAAAAGTTAACAAGTGGTAATAAAATATTCATTGCTGTCGGGAAATATTCGTTTGGTCGGGGAATATTCTTGTTGTCGAAAAATATTCGTACGACGGCGAAGCCATTTGTGGGCCCACAACGAAAAAACTGTCAGATGAAGAAAACGACAAGAATGAGTTTTCTAAAAATAACGGCGTGGTTGTTACCATTAAAACTTTTGAAATACCTGGTGGTTAAAATACAGTAATACGCGGTGTTGCACAGTAGCACACGGTATTACACAATAATTTTAATTATTGATTCTTACGTAAGAAGTCACTACTCAATAATTCTCACAATAATTACTGTTCAATATTTTATATTATTGATTTAATAATTGTTACATTTATAATTGCATAATATTTTATTGATTCAATAATTGTCATTGCACAGTATTTTAAATTATCAAATCAATAATTCATATTATTTGAATAATATTTTTAGATAGCATTATTGGCAATGTCTAAGGAAGTTCTATCTAGGAGGGGTTATTTAATTGCGCGCCAGTAAGGAAAAATCCTTATCGGAAGGCCCCCTCTTTCTTGGGAACGATCTGGTTGTCAATATTATATTTCTGTAATATTATTTATGAATAATTAATTGTTGATTTATATGATAAGGAATTTTTTTTTGTAAATATAAAAGAAGGAATTAGTGTTGAGGTGTTTTTTATCAGTATTGGTTGTTAATATTGCGAGTTATAATAATGATGAATATATAAATGTTGTTAAAAATTAATTAATATATATTGAGGGGATTTTTATGAAGTATTTGTTGTAAATTTTGCTTATTTTATGGACCCCCCATTTATCCATTTTTAAAAATAATTGGTATATATATATATATATATATATATATGTGTGTGTGTGTGTGTGTGTGTGTGTGTGTGTGTGTGTGTGTGTGTGTGTGTGTGTTTGTGTGTGTGTGAAAGTGACATGTGGGGTGGGGCCCACATGTGGGATGAAAATAAAAATGGGGTGGGGGGGAGGTAACGTATGGGGGAGGGAGTATTATATATATATATATATATATATATATATATATATTATATTTCATTTAAAGTTTTTGTTTTATTAAAATATTTAATTGCACAGTAATGAATAGTAAAAATTAAAAAAAATCAGTTTTCTCCGTCGGTGCGCGCCCTTGAACGTGCAATCCGTGATTTTTCCTAAATAGTATCCTTCCATTCTCCTATAAATAGGATGCTTAGTTTAGAAATGAAAATCACACCAGAATCAGAGAATTCTTCTTCTATAATATTGAGCGTATTTCTTTAGAGTTTAAGGAAGCTTTGAGTGTAGAAAATAGTGCAAGTTTTTGTCCACATAATATCCGATATACCAGTCAGAAATACTCTTCTGTTAAGGTAAGGGATGTTATTTTCTTTCGTAAATGATGTTATTCTTTTCAATATCATTATACCAAAATATTGGCATGAATTTTATTATGAAATTCTAACTTTTTCCGTCGGGGTTACTATTTACGTATACGACACTATTCACGTATACGGCACTATTCACAAAAAAATTAAATTTTCTTCTATTTGTCCAAGTTGGCTATTATGGGTCCTATCTTTGATTGGATCCAAGTTTTGATCTTTATTCTTGAATTTTGCTCCACAAAATATCATTATGGAGTGTTCTTAAACTTGGATAAATTAAATTACGAATATTTAATCTTTGTTCTTTATCTCACTGGATTCGTTATTTATATTGTTTTTCATCATCCTCAGTCCTAAATGGTGATATAACTGAATATCTTTAGCTTGTAGAGCAAAGATGAATGATTACCTGATGAATATCTTTGGCCTGTAGTGCAAAGATGATTGATTACCTAATGAATATCTTTGCCCCGTAATGCAAAGATGGACAGGTGTTGAGATGAATATGACCAACTGGTGATACAAATAAATATCTTTGGCCCATAGAGCAAAGATGAATATTTGATTCAAGATATATATTGATTGATGTTACAAGGATAAAATATTGATGATGGACTATTAAATCACAGAAGATAGTAGACTTCATTCTCTACTTAACTCTTTTAATGAATTGTTATTTCCGCTGCGAATATTGATCTAAAACTTGTTGTCCATAATATTTTATCTGATTTACTAAAGACTAACGATTGCTTGTTTTTCATTATCTTAGTCATAATATTCTTTACTGGGCTAGTTGAGCTCACCCTTTTTATCTACTGTCCTCTTCAGAGAATGAGAATGTTGCGAAAACTAGTCGGGGAACAGTGTAATGGTCAGACTAGAGCTGTAGTAGTCCTCACTATTTTAATAAAATAGTGTGATAATAATTATTGAGGACTGAATTTGAATATTTATATTTCGTATTTTATACGATTTGTATTGAAACTCATAGTTGTATGGTCGTTTTTCTCACGACCTTTTGGTGTAAAAGATTTGTATTTGAAATTCTGTACCATGTATTTGGCGAGTCAGAATGGGTTGGTATTGAACCTATTTTGGGGGCGTCACAGTTGGTATCAGAGCTTAGGGATATGATCTCTGACGGAGATCGGGGAATAGAACTAGGAGGGGAGAGATGAGTAAATCCTTCGCTAGTGTGTCCTACCTAAGCTTATCTGATATTTAATTAGTTAGTCGGAGCATAGGGTTAATATGTGATATGTTAATTTGTTTAATTAACCCTTATTTTGTGGCAGTATTTGAAAATGACAGCTGAAAATTTAAGCAATGGAGTGAATGAGACCGTTGAGACACCTTTAATCACCAACCAGGAGAACGTGCAACAGGAAGACAATACCACTGATCAGACGATGAACGATGGGATGTTTAGAAGCTATTTGCAGTTCATGCAAAATCAGACGAGGGAGACTCGTTCGCAAAATACAGGTGGAAATAATAATAACTCGCGACTTGTTACTGCCAAGCAGCTCAAAGAGTTGGGACCACCAAAGTTTCAGGGAAAGCCAGTTCCAATTAAGGCAGAGACGTGGGTTAAGCAAATTACCAAGATATTTGATGTCTTAGGATGCATGGAGGAACAGAAGGTTCCATTCGCCACGTTTATGTTCCGTGGAGAGGCAGATTACTGGTGGGAATCTGTGAAGCGTACCCAGCTTGCCGCACTCAAGATGTCGTGGGAGGAGTTCTAGAAACTGTTCAATGACAAGTACTTTCCAGAAAGTATTCGTCAAATAAAAGAGGTAGAGTTTATCAGACTGGAACAGAACAACATGACGGTGTCCTAATACGAGGCTAAGTTCGCAGAGTTATCCCGGTTTGCACCTCATTTGGTGGAGAATGAGGAACGTATGACGTGGATGTTTCTGAGAGGTTTGAAACCAAAAATTCGTTAATACCTCATTTCTCAAGAATTTTCTCTATATTCAGATTTGGTAAACAGGGCCCAATTAATAGAACGTGATAATAATTATGTTCAACCAAGGGACAACAACCAAGGTCGTATAGGTGGCAACAGTCATCTGAACAATGACAACCAGCGGGGAGGAAAGTATCATAACAAAAGCGGTAACCACTCCGGTGGTAATCGTAGCCATGATAATAGAAGAAGTGAGTTGGGGGGAGATTTCAAGAAGAGAAGGTACAACAATGAGAACGTAAAAACATCGACAGCAGCACCAACATCAACTGTTTCTAGGGAAAAAGAATGACCACCGGTCGTATGCTATAAATACGGGCAAGAGGGACATATCAGTCCCAACTGCACACAGCAATCCAAGGTGTGCTATAACTGTGGAAAGGAAGGTCACATTGCTCGAGTGTGTCCTGTAGCGAAACCAAGTCCAACGGGGATGGTGACTCCAAAGGCTGTCCCGAACAAGTCAAAGTCGATGGTTCCTGAAAGAGCGTTTGTCGTGACTGTCCAAACCGCAAGGAACCCAAACGAGGTGATCACGGGTAAGCTAATCATAAACTCTTGCGAAGTTTATACCTTTTTAGACACCGGTGCTACCCATTCTTTTATTTCACCTGCTTGTGCTCAACGTTTGAACTTGACTTCTGAGAAATTAGACTTTGACTTATCTGTTGAAACTCCATTGGGAGAAACCCTCGTTACATCCACAGTTTACAAATCTTGCTTGATTCAAATTGGTACCCTCACCCTACTTGTTGATCTTATATCTTTGAAAATACTTGCATTTGATGTGATTTTAGGAATTGACTGGTTAACCACTTATCATTCCAAAATTGATTATTTTCGTAGGGTTGTTAGTTTTCATATTCCTAACCAACCTGTTGTACGAATTCAAACAACCAAACCCCTAAAATCAATCAATGTCATTTCAAGTCATAAAGCTATTCGTTTATTGAAAAACGGATGTCAAGATTTCTTAGCCCATGTCACTGATCTAAACCAGAATACGTTAGGTTTGAATGATTTTTCTGTTGCTAATGAGTTTCCTGATGTATTTCCCGAAGAACTTCCCGGTCTACCCCCAGAACGTGAAGTTGAATTCTTTATTGACCTTATACCCGGTACAAAACCCATTTCTAAAACCCCATATCGAATGGCTCTCATTGAACTTCAGGAGTTAAAGGTCCAACTACAGGAGTTGTTAGACATTGCTTTTATTCGTCCAAGTACATCTCCTTGGGGTGCTCCTGTTTTATTCGTAAAGAAGAAAGACGGGAGTATGCGACTTTGTATTGACTATCGGGAGTTGAACCATGTCACCATCAAGAATAGGTATCCGCTACCTCGTATTGATGACTTGTTTGACCAGTTGCAAGGTGCAAAATTCTTTTCAAAGATCGATCTTCGTTCTGGATATCATCAGTTAAAGATTAAAACTGAGAATATTCCAAAGATTGCTTTCAGAACTCGATACGGGCATTATGAATTCTTAGTCATGTCTTTTGGATTGACTAATGCTCCTGCTGCTTTTATGGATATGATGAACCGTGTATTCAAGGAATATTTGGATCAGTTCGTGGTTGTCTTTATTAATGACATCCTCATCTATTCCAAAAGCTGTGAAGATCATGAGCACCACTTGAAGCTGGTACTTCAAAGGCTTTGTGGAAACAAGCTATATGCCAAGCTGAAGAAATGCGAGTTCTGGCTTGAGGAGGTAGCCTTCCTTGGGCACGTGGTATCAAAACGTGGAGTATCTGTTGACCCAGCGAAGATTAAAGCAATACAAAGTTGGGAGCAACCAAAGTCGGTGACCGAAGTACGTATCTTTCTGGGTTTAGCTAGTTATTATCGGAGATTCGTGGAAGGCTTTTCTCGAATTGCTACTCCATTAACTCAGCTGACTCGAAAAGATACAAAATTTGTATGGAATGAGGAATGCGAGAAGAGCTTCCAAGAGCTCAAGAGGAGACTCATTTCAGCACCTGTTCTGACAATACCATCTGGTTCGGATGAACTTGTTATTTACAGCGATGCTTCGGGCAAAGGGTTAGGATGTGTTCTCATGCAACATGGGAAAGTCATAGCCTATGCCTCACGGTAACTTAAAGAATATGAGAGGAATTATCCTACTCATGATCTACAGTTGGCAGTAGTCATTTTCGCATTGAAGATCTGGAGACACTACCTGTATGAAGAGAAAGTGGAGATTTATACGGATCATAAGAGCCTTAAATATTTCTTCACTCAAAAGGAACTCAACATGCGAAAACGACGTTGGCTTGAGCTGTTGAAAGATTACAACCATACCATCTAATACCATCCTGGAAAAGCGAACGTGGTAGCTAACTCGTTGAGTAGAAGATCATATGCGTGAACAACTGCAATGATGTCAAGTATACGTGTAGAACCAGCTTTAATTGATAAAGTTAAAGCTGCTCAAACTATAGACCTAGAGCTGATGAATACGAAAAAGAATGTGAAAAAAGGTGCTATTCCAGAAGCAAGAATCGATGAAAAAAGAATACTTTGAGTCAACTCCAGACTTTGTGTTCCTAACGATTCTGATTTAAAGTATAGAATCATGATGGAGGCACACAACACACAGTTTGCAATCCATCCTGGGAGTACCAAAATGTATCGTAATCTTCGACATACATTTTGGTGGAGCAATATGAAGAAAAGGATCGCGGAGTTTATCTCGAAGTGTTTAACGTGTCAAGGCGGAGCATCAAGTGCCAAAGGGTCCATTGCAACCACTTGAGATTCCAAAATGGAAGTGGGAACACATTACCATAGATTTCGTTACGGGTCTTCCCAAGGTTTCTCAAGGCATAGATGCGATTTGGGTTAATGTCGATAGATTAACCAAGTCTGCTCATTTCTTGCCTATACGAGAGACTTATTCACTGGAACGTCTTGCTCGTATGTACATAAATGAGATTATGAGATTGCATGGCATGCCAGTATCCATAGTTTTGGATCGTGACCCAAGATTCACTTCACGATTTTGGGTCAGTTTACATAAAGCTATGGGCACGAATTTACGATTCAGTTCGGCTTATCATCCTCAAACGGACGGACAATCGGAAAGGACTATTGAAACTCTTGAAGATCTATTGAGACTCTGTGTTCTAGACTTCAAAGAGAGTTGGGATAAGTACCTACCATTGGTGGAATTCTCATACAACAACAGTTATTAGGCAAGTATAGGCATGGCTCCATTCGAAGCGTTGTATAGGAAAAAGTATCGTTCTCTAGTATGTTGGGATGAGGTGGGTGAAACAATATTGTTGGGACCGGAGTTAGTACGTATGACTACGAAAAAGATTTAAATGACCCGACAACGTATACAAATGGCACAAGATCGACAAAAGAGTTATGCGGATCTTCATCGAAAGGATGTGGAATTTAATGTTGGGGATCATGAATTGTTACGTGTTGCTTCGTGGAAGGGAGTTACGAGGTTTAGCAAAAGAGGAAAGCTCAATCCACGATTCATTGGTCCATTTGAGATTCTTGACCGAGTAGGAAATGTAGCCTATAGACTTGCTTTACCTCCAAGCATGTCTCGTTTTCATAACCTTTTTTACATATCCGTGTTACGTAAATATGTGAAAGATCCAAACCACATTATTGAGTTAGAACCGGACGAGATAGCTGAAGATTTAACGTATGAGAAGGTACCTGTCAAAATCTTGGCTAAAAAGGAACAATTCCTACGCTCGAAGATTATACCCCAAGTTAAAGTTTTGTGGAGGAACCATGATATCAAGGAAATGACCTGGGAGTTAGAATCGAAAATAAGGTATTCTCACCTTTTCGACATACCAGGTATGTACATCAATTTCGAGGACGAAATTTCATAAGGAGGGGAGGTTGTAAGAACCCAATTTTTATGAATAAAGATTTAATTTTCTCTATATATATTGTTTTAAATAGTAAGGTGTTGATTTGATAAATGTGGTAAGTTATGGGGTGATTTGTGCAAATTTTGCAAAAGTTAACAAGTGATAATAAAATATTCATTGTTGTCGGGGAATATTCGTTTGGTCGTGGAATATTCTTGTTGTCAGGGAATATTCATACGATGGCGCAGCCATTTGTGGGCCCCACAACGGAATAACTGTCGGATGAAGAAAACGACAAGAATGAGTTTTCTAAAAATAATGGTGTGGTTGTTACCGTTAAAACTGTTGAAATACATAGTGGTTAAAAAACAGTAATACGCGGTGTTGTACACTAGCACACAGTATTGCACAGTAAGTCTAATTATTGATTCTTACGTAAGAAGTCACTACTAAATAATTGTCACGGTAATTACTGTTTAATATTTTATATTATTGATTCAATAATTGTTACATTGATAATTGCATAATATTTTATTGATTCAATAATTGTAATTGCACAGTATTTCAAATTATCAAATCAATAATTTATATTATTTGAATAATATTATTCTAAGGAAGTTCTGTATAGGAGGGGTTATTTAATTGCGCGCCAGCAAGAAAAAATTCTTATCGGAAGGCCCCCTCTTTCTTGGGAACGACCTGGTTGTCAATATTGTAGTTCTGTAATATTATTTGTGAATAATTAATTGTAGATTTATATGATAAGGAAAAATTTATTTTTGTGAATATAAAAGAAGGAATTAGTGCTGAGGTGTTTTTTTTTTTATCAATATTGGTTGTTAATATTGCGAGTTATAATAATGATGAATATATAAATGTTGTTAAAAATATTAAGGGGATTTTTATGAAGTATTTGTTATAAATTTTGCTTATTTTATGGACCCCCCATTTATCCATTTTTCAAAACAGTCGGTATATATATATATATGTGTGTGTGTGAAAGTGACATGTGGGGTGGGGCCCACATGTGGGATGAAAATGAAAATGTGGTGGGGGGGAGGTAACGTATGGGGGAGGGAGTATTATTATTATTATTATTATAATTACCTACCTTATACGGTAGGTAATATATATATATATATATATATATATATATATATATATATATTATTTTATTTAAAGTTATTGTTTTATTAGAATATTTTATTGCTTAGTAATGAATAGTAAAAATTAGAAAAATCAGTTTTCTCCGTCAGTGCGTGCCCGAGAACTTCGTCCGAATTTTTCCTGTGCAATCCGTGATTTTTCCTAAATAGTATCCTTCCATTCTCCTATAAATAGGATGCTTAGTTTAGAAATAGAAATCACACCAGAATCAGAGAATTCTTCTTCTATAATATTGAGCGTATTTCTTTAGAGTTTAAGGAAGTTTTGAGTGTAAAAAATAATGCAAGTTTTTGTCCACATAATATCCGATATACCAGTCAGAAATACTCTTCTGTTAAGGTAAGGGATGTTATTTTCATTCGTAAATGATGTTATTCTTTTCAATATCATTATACCAAAATATTGGCATGTATTTTATTATTCAATTCTTACTTTTTTCGTGGGGATTACTATTCACGTATACGACACTATTCACTTATACGGCACTATTCACAGAAAAATTAAATTTTTTTCTATTTGTCCAAGTTCGCTATTATGGGTCCTATCTTTGATTGGATCCAAGTTTTGATCTTTATTCTTGAATTTTGATCCACAAAGTATCATTATGGAGTGTTCTTAAACTTGGATAAACTAAATTACGAATCTTTAATCTTTGTTCTTTATCTCACTAGATTCGTTATTTATATTATTTTTCATCATCCTCAGTCCTAAATGGTGATATAACTGAATATCTTTGACCTGTAGAGCAAAGATGAATGATTACCTAATGAATATCTTTGGCCCGTAATGCAAAGATGGACAGGTGTTGAGATGAATATGACCAACTGGTGATACAAATGAATATCTTTGGCCCGTAGTGCAAAGATGAATATTTGATTCGAGATATATATTGATTGATGTTACAAGGATAAAATATTGATGATGGACTATTAAATCACAGAAGATAGTAGACTTCATTCTCTACTTAACTCTTTTAATGAATTGTTATTTCCGCTGCGAATATTGATCTAAAACTTGTTGTCCATAATATTTTATCTGATTTATTAAAGACTAACGATAGCTTGTTTTTCATTATCTTAGTCATAATATTCTTTACTGGGCTAGTTGAACTCACCCTTTTCATTTACTGTCCTCTTCAGGGAATGAGAATGTTGCGAAAACTAGTCGGGGAACAGTGTAATGGTCAGACTAGAGCAGTAGTAGTCCTCACTATTTTTGTAAAATAGTGTGATAATAATTATTGAGGACTGAAATTTAATGTTTATATTTCGTATTATATACGATTTTTATTGAAATCCATAGTTGTATGGTTGTATTTCTCAGACCTTTTGTTGTAAAAGATTTGTATTTGAAATTCTGTACCATGTATTTGGCGACTCAGAATGGGTTGGTATTGAACCTATTTTGGGGGCGTCACAATGAGAGACAAACAAACAAGGCCCTATGGGAAGTTGGGGGTGGGATAATATAACTAACCACTAACGTATACGTATTATACTAAGTACGCTTATATTATCAGACTTATATGTTGAAAAGTTAGAGAAAGACCATAGAGAAAACTCAGAGAGAAAAAGAGAAAAATTTGAGAAGTTTAGAGAAAAAAAGAAGAATTGAGAGAGATTGAAAGGAAGAGAGATTGAGAGAATCATTGTGTTGTCTTTGATTTTATCATCTTCATTACTAAAGGGTAATTCTTCTTTTAAGTTTTAAAAATCTAAAATTCTTAAAGTTCTTCATTACGTATTGTTAAGTTTCTGTGAAAAATTGGGTGTCATAATTAAGTTATGATATGACTATATATATGGGTGTGTGTTTATATAGTGTTTATGTTTGGTATGAATGATTTAAAATGATCAATTCATACAATTAGGCCTTAATTGGGTTTTTGAAAAATTACAGAGTTTCTTTTACGTGTTCTTAAAAATTCTCTGTTAAGTATTATTTTGAGAATTAAATCAAGATATGATCATATATGTATTCGTATATGTTAATATCATGGGTTGTATCATGTATATATGAATTTCACTGATCACACCATGGAATTTTGTATTAAAATTGGCTTTCAAGAATGACAGAGTATAAATGTTGTGTGTATAACCCATATGGGTTAAATAAATGCTTAAATCATGTGTGTATATTAAAATTGACACTTGATTATAATAATACATGTTTAAACAAAGAAACCAAACTTTGAACGGACGGATTCGGAGTTATAACGAATCTGTGACGTCAAATTTTATGTTTTTCTTCAAAACTATCAAGAACACCAAGAACAGTGAAATTTCATTATTTAATTCGAGTAATTGCAAATGTTAAAAACATGTTAATAATATTGTATGATGTTTCTATGAAGTTTATACTTCATAGAAATCATGGTACTAGTTTGATTTGCATTTAATTGGGATTATTGGGCCAATAAAGTGTCAAAATCGCGAACCAGAAAACGTAACAGCTGTATGCCCTGCCCCAGCGGGTCCCCATAGCCATAAAGCCCCGCCCCAGCGGGGGTGGGTGCTGTCTAGGGGTTTTTTGTTTTAGTTTTCGAGACTGTTTTGACCTCCTGTAGTAAAATAAGCATAACTTCTTTATACGAACTCCGATTAAGGCGATTCAGGATGATTCGGAAAGATAACGAGTAGATATACAATTTTTATTATTCTAAGTTTTTCGATTTAAAGTCGTTAAGAGGGGTCAAATTGGCCATCTTTGTGATTGATGCGTATTCGGAGGCTATCGGAGGGCGTCGAACATGCACGTACGCAAGTGTAGTGCTCTCGACGATAAAAGATTTTGTTTTAAGTTATAAAACATGAATATTATATGATTTGAAGTTCATGTTAATAAACTAAGTTATTGACATGAATAAGATAATGTGAAGGTTCAAGTTAACAAACTAAGTGCGAACTTGAATATTGTGATTATAAAACTTGATTATGATTGTTTAAAGGATTATACCTATAAGATACGCATATTGTGAATTCATACTCATGCTATGTGGTTAGTTAATAAGTGAACACTAGGAACCCAGTTGTAAGTTGACTTAAATGAAAAGTTCAACAGTTGAACATAGAAGTTATGAAACTAATCTATATCATATGCATAATGTAATGTGTAGGACGTTGAATAATTGAATTGTAACTAGATTTGTAGCTTGTGCACGAGGTAATTATTCTATCCCTAACTTATTATTGTTGAGCAAGTTTCTAAACCTTATTTTTATATTGAGCAAGTTATAGACTTAAATTCTATATCAAGCAAAGTTCTTATTCTTGATTACTCAAGTTTAGAATTTCATATGAGATGTTATGATTCTTTTAAAAGTATCATTTCAGTATACAACACTTATTCGATTGTATACCCTTGAGAAGTAATTATTCAAATTTGAATATTATTTATTGTTGAAACCTTTAAAACTAGCGAACCCTTAATGATTCGACTAGTCCACAGTTGATGAGCGTTCTAAATTCCAGAACTACTATTGAGTTATCCAAACCAAACTTTATTTGGTGCGGACTCTGATGTCAAACTGAGATGAACAACCCTATTAAAGGGGAAGTGGTGATGCTTTAAGCGTTGAGGTATTGTGCACAGTATCGGTACGAAGGGCTGATCTCCCTAAGTATGAGAAGTAAAGTCCATAGTCTTATGACTGTTAAAGGTTTAAAGGTTAATATACTTGACAACCTAGGACATAGGTCTTATGACCCTCAGATGTAATTTGATTCTCGATTATTATTCCTGATTCAAAAGTTGAGCTTTCTTTTATTCAGATTTCTTTGATTTCACTCGCATGTTATTATTGTCATATTTTTATACTTGCGGGTATTCGTGCTCACTCTTGCATAATAACATTGCAGCTAAGAATGAAAGATGTGATGAACCTTCTAGTAGCAAGGGCAAAGGAAAAGCGAACAAGTGTTGAAGACTTGTAGTGTTATTGATATGTTAAAGTTCAAGACTTATGTGTAATGATTTAAGACTTATTGTTTACGTTTTCGCAACAGAGATTTAAGGTTAAGTATAACCTGGGATTTATTATGTATTTACTATTTCAGATGTTGTAACCCTATTATAGGGAGATGATGGATTATTTATCTATTTAATGGATTTTTATTATTATGGGTAGATAGTCTTATGATATTTGAACAATGAACACCAAATCCTGTGGAAATTAAGATGCCGAATTTGGGGGTGTCACAAGTTGGTATCAGAGTCGTAGGTTATGAACCTTAGGTGGGGAAAAACCTTAGGATTAGCTGTGACGGACGAGAATTTTATAATTTATTTTAAATATTTATTGAATTAAATAAATATTTTTATGAATTTATTTATTGAGTTAAATAAATATTTGATGGAATTGTGGTAGATTAATTTAATTATATGTGTTAAATTGATTAAATTAATGTGAAGTAATTTTATAGTTCAAAGTGTGAATTTAATTGAGACTATTAAATTAAATGAGTTATTTAATAATTATAATGTTATTATAATTAATTTAATAATTAATTAGAGATTTAATGATTTGTCATAATTAATAAATAAGAATTTTAATTATATGATGATGTGATTTAATGTGTAATATTATCTTTTATTTAATTAAATTTAAATGATATTATTTGATTAATTAAAGTTTGACAAATAAACTATATAATAAATAAGTTAATTAAAATAATCAGAAAAGGAGTTAATTTGGACAAAACAAACAAAGCCTTAGGAACATGGGAGCAGTTAAGGCCTGATGTGCTTAACTGCTACCCATGATTTCACCGGTTAATGTTATACGTAGACTTATATCTATACTATTCATTCATATTATATTCATATTAGAGAAAGCTTTAGAGAGAAAAGGAGAGAGTCTGAGAGAAAATTGTGAGTTTAAGAAAGAGGTTTGGAGAATCATAAAGGAATTTTATCATCTTCTAGCAATCTTAACAAAGTAGCAAGGGTAATTCCTTACCTTAAGCTTTTAATTTCACGTTCTTAGTTTTCTCCATTAATGTATATTGAGTTCTCTGATAAATGAATTTCATGAGTTATTGTTCATTACTTGATGTTAGATGTTTATAATGCATGCATAACCTATTTATATCTGTTTTAAAGTAATCAAATCCGTGTAATCATGTTTAATTAGAGTTTTATAAGTTACAGAGTAAGAACATATGAATATGACTTATATGTACAAAAATTCATGCTTTAATTGTATATTAAACTGAAAATTGATGATTGATTATGATTATGCATGTAAAAACGAAGAGAACAAAATTTAAACGGACAGATTCGGTGTTATAACGAATCTGTAATGCATGATTTCTTAAAAATTGTCAAAACTATGAAATATATCAAGAACATGAAAATTATGTGTTCTAATTTGATTGTTTATGTGATTTAAGTTGTTAAAAGCATGCTAAGAAGGTTGTTAAAAGTTTGAGTATGATTTTGGAGTAAATTATCTTATTTCTGTGTTCTTCACATTTTCTGTCAGACTTCACTTCGTCGCGGCGCTGATTCTGTGAAGAAATAGGGTGCTGTAGCGCCAGGCCAGTGCTGGCAAACGTGTCACGGCGCTGCAGCACCGGTTCTGTGAAGGAACCAAGCGCTGCAGCGCCAGGCCTAGGGCTGGCTGATGTGGCACTGTGCCGCAACACCAGTCCAAGAAGCCGGCTGACGTAGGCTCAGCGCCGTAGCGCCGGTCTCCAGTTCAAAATGGGCGCTACAGCGCCAGCTAGTAGAATGACCCCAAGAATTTTATTTAAGTGTTCAAAGTTCAGAAATGTATTTTAAAACTTAATGTAATGAACATGATAACGTGTTAAGCATATATTGAGATATTAAAATAAATTATTAACTTGTCAATGAAGTTTTACGTGATTAATTGATAAGTTTAATACGTGGTTTAAACTCGTTATTCATGAAGTCTAATAACGTGTTTAAGCACTGATGTTTATGATTCGATGAGTATAATCAGACTTAGAATTAATTGATATTGTGAATGCAATGGTATGTAGGATTAATTGAGGAACATAAATTATAATTGTAGCTTGCGCACGAGGCAAGTTTTTTATCCTAGATTCATTATCGTTATGTATGTTTCTAAACCCTACTCATACATTACGCAAGTTTTCTTATTCCATCTTGATTACATTTACGCAAGTTATAAACCCTATCATTTTATTGAGCAAATTCTTACTCTTGTTTATTCAAGTTCAAGATTTCATATGAGATGTCTTAATTCTTGTGAAGTAATACTTCGGTTATACAATACTTATTCAATTGTATACCTGTGAGATTCATTATTTGATTTAAGTTTCATTTTATTCTTGAACCTTGTCAGACTAACGAACCCTTATTTATTCGACTAGTCTATAGTTGATGAGCGCTTTAAATTCTAGAACTGTTATTGAGCTTATCCAAACCAAACATTCTTTGGTGCGGACTCTGATGTCAAACTGAGATGAACAACTCTTTTTAGGGGATTATTTACACGTTAACATTGAGATAATGTGCACATACATGGTACTAAGGGCTGATCCCCCTAAGTACGAGAAGTAGATTTCATATAGTCTTACGACTGTTAAAGGTTTAAAGTAGAAATACTTGATAACCTAGGACACAGTTCTTGGTCTTATGACCCTCAGACATGCTTTTGATTCTTTTTATTCATTCTTAATTCAAAAGTCGAGCTTTCTATTATTTAGAACTCACTGATTTCTCGCATGTTATTATTGTTATTATATTATTATACTTGTGGGCAATCGTTGCTCACGCTTGCATAATAACATTGCAGCTAAGATTGAAAGAACTGACGAGCTATCCACTAGTAAGGGAAAGGGCAAAGATAACAAGTGATGAAGACTTGTTTATTTTATTTGAGAATGTTTTGTTGAAGACTTATGATATTATGTTTAAGACTTAATTATTTCTCATGTTTTCGCATTTATGTTTAAGGTTAGTTAACCTGGGATTTATTCGTTCAGATGTTGTAACCCTTTAAGGGGAGGATTTCTATTTATTTATGAGTTTTTTTTATTATGGGTAAATAGATGTGTTATTATTGGATAGTGAACACCAAATCCTGTGGAATTGAAGTACCCAGATTTGGGGGTGTCACATTAGCTATGTTTATTGTCTTAGTTCAAGATCTGAATATTCTAATTACTCATACATCATGAATATGAATTCTTTATTAGGATATAATACAAGACATAGCATTAAAACGACTTCTCCATTTCTTACGAACACTAAATTAAGGATTGTTCATAACTTCTTGGTTCATAACTTATAGTATCAACTTTGTGATTACTATCTGATATTAAGTTGTATTACATGTTTTATACTTTGATACAACCATTTAAAGAGGTTATATAAACTTCCCCTGAACCATACACTTGAAAGCTCATCACTAGGTCTGACTGACCATCGGCGCGCTGCAGCGCGGCAGCGCTCAGCTCCAGAACTACTTTTCTATAACACGAACTCAACCTCTTCTTTTTACAAAAATTTCCAACTTTTCCATCTAACCTCCAAATTAGTCAATTACAGAAGTTATAAACTTACTAAACACAACATAACACATATACAAAATGATTTCAACATCTCAAAAACTATAATTAACTAACTTAAAGATTTAAATTCCATGTCCATACTAGTTTTTGCTATTTTAATGTATAATACAAAATCACACACCAAGAATTCGTTTTACAACCATTTTGATTCATTCAAGTTGCATTGTTTTCGTATTTCAGAGTATTATAATAATCAACCACCAATTTATGATTTTAAGCATGGATTTATCACCATTTTTGCCTCTAAACAGAGCATAACATACATAATAAAACAAAACTCTAATTCTTCCTCTTTTATGCATAAACACGAATTTGATGGCTTCAATTTCAGATATAGACAAAACTAAATAGATTAATTATACTCAAAACACATATAACCTAACTCTTCATTAAATCAATCCACCAAAATAATTTTATAGTGAAGAACTTTGAGAAAATATAAAATAGAAATTTAGAATTGGTTTGCTTACCTTTTTAATTCTTCTAAGCTTAGTTAGATGATGAAGAATGTTTATTAATCTCCTTCTGCTTCTTTTGAATTCTTAAAGATTCTTTTCAACTTTCATAGAGGATTCTATTTCTCTCTCTCTCACTCATAATTTCTCTCTAAACAGGCTGATCACCTATATGTCTGTAAGATATATCGGTTTGCAGATAAATGTCTATTGAAACCTTTTCAGAAACAAAGTTTATGGTCTTTACGATTTTATCATGATACAGAAAGCTCTTCCTAAGCGAATCTTTTGAATTCTTAAATTATTCATATCTCTTCACAATTATTGAACAATTATGGAGGATTTCTAATCCGGAAGTTGGGTGTGGATAGAATGAATTCCTTAAGGGAAAGTAAGTCGTAGAATACGAAAATGGTTTATGAATCCTTAAAGAAGGAAAAAGGATGAGTAATGAGTAATAAAGATTTTCGGATAATGAATTGATCAGAAATAGTCACGGTAAGATTAGAAACATGAAAGAATGAAAAAGTAAGTCCGAGAATTATAGGACTTTTAGAAGATTATGAAGAATGTAATTGTTCAGAAATATCATTAGAAAAAATAAGACATTGAGAAGTAATAATACTCATAACTGAATCGAGATTAAACAGCAATTGTGAATAAGAATTGATTAAGGAAAAAAGGAGATAGGTGATATAAAACCTAAGGAAATGGTACGTTGAAATAATTCAACGATAAGGTTACGAGAAATAATAAGATCTAAATCGATTAAGAACGATTCGGTATTGTGATTCCGGGGACAGAATCTTTATAAGGGGGGAAGAATGTAATAATCCAAATTTTTGGGAATTATTAAAATAAGAATTTAATTAAAAAAATTCTTATTTAATGATATGCAAGCTATGTGACGTGAATATATGGCTAATATGTGCAGACCTGTATACATAATTGTGTAGGATACAAGAAGTGAGGTTAAACTAGAATTTATAACGGTAATCACCGAACAAGGCAAGTATTCTAACATTTGCATTTACTTTATGCAATGGATCTTTGTGTATGCAAGTATCAAATTCTTACTTTTTATTAAGCAAATATCTGGAATTGACCATATTGATCATGTTCTTTCTATTCTTGCAAATATCTTGAGCATGTTTCTTTTGTAAGCAAGAAAGGTATATTGATATGCTAGCACAAGTTTGCTAACTTGTGCAATCTAACATTTATATGTCCATATATTTCTAATTACTTCAAAAATTCCAAACTTAGTTATTTATGAGCAAAGATTCTTGTTTTGCTTACTTTTAGCAAGTATCCTAACTTATAGAAATTCTATATTATGCGAGTTATCTATAGTGGTATGTTTATACAGGTTTCCTAACTTGTGTAATTATGTCCATTATTCAAATTCCTTTCATTGTCTCAATAATTATACTGTATTGCAAATCGTGGAATATTATTGGTTTAGGTAAAGCTGTCCATCCAAATTATTTTGGGTTAAAATTCAAGGCTGACTAAGAACATCCCTTATTTGGAAAAAAACTTATTATGCCAAACAGACAATGAAAACAAGCAAGTAGTGTTGATCAACGCAGGGCATAAAGAGCTGATCACCCATCATGTTCGAGAGTTAAGACGGTTAAATAGTTGAATTATTGTTATACCTATTTATAGCAAGAAAAATAAAGTTCATGGTCGACTGACTGCTCGGCATCAATAGTCACTATGTCATTTCAAAAATGCAAGCTATTTGGTTTGTTATTCGGGAATTGATTCAATGGCTTCACAACTATTGATCTGTTGTAGAAGTATTCTCAAAGAAAATATTTAACTCTTTCATATATGGTTTATTGCAGTTTATTAAATGTTGACCAATTGAATGCTCATTTTTGCTTTAAAATTAAATGTTTTCAGTACACATAGCAGGGTCTGGCAAAGATAAGGGAAAAGAGTAGGTGAATGAATAGTTGAAGAAAGTTATTTGTAATAACTAGATGTTTTGTAATAGATAGACTTTTGTATGAGATATTATTTTATCTATCATGTCAAGAATGTATGTAAAGGTTCTCGTACCTGGGGGTAGCAAACTCTGATGTAATATTTCTAAGTATTTTATATATTAAGTAGGTTGTATGAATATTATCGTGAAGCACCAAGTACGGGTTGCAAGTACCTGAATTTGGGAGCGTCACAGAAGAAATGGATATTCCCAAATCTTCTAAATATGCTAGATTTCAAAATTTATTGGAATCGTGCTAACAGTCACACTATTGTGTTTTGAAAAAAAAAAGAATATATATAAATAATTGGTCAAGTGATGAACCAATAAGTTTTAAAAAGTTTGGTTGTTTCTTATGTCTATGCTAATTGTTTCAGCTGGACAAGTGATTTGAAAAAGATCAAAATATATTTTATATAGTCATTAATCCATCGTATTAATATGATGTAGATATGATAAATGATGGAGTCATCAATGCAGCTTAACCTAGTGTTGGATGTGATCTAAGGATCGTCAACCCACTATTGTATGATATAGTATGACAAAGTTATAAAATGACAACATTCTCAACGGACTGTTAAAACAATGCGGTACTAGACACAAATTCAGATATTGCTGATATTAAGCTTTTGATCTGTCCAACTAAATTGGTTGAGTATGGACTCCAGACTAAGTAAGAACTTCCGTATAATGGAATTATTTTATATTGCGTCCTAGGGATGGTAAAGAGGAACTGAAAGAAATTGTTTCGTCTAGATAGTGTTAACCAACACAGGAAAATCCAAAATGGGAAATTCTGTTTGCGCGAAATAGCGGCAAAGATATTATGTGTCAACACAGGGCATAAACAAGCTGATCACCTATATGTCTGTAAGATATGTCGGTTTGCATATAAATGTCTGTTGAAACCTTTTCAGAAATAAAGTTTATGGTTTTATGAATTTATCATGATAAAGAAAGCTCTTCCTAGGAGAATCTTTTGAATTCTTAAATTATTCATATCTCTTCACAATTATTGAACAATTGTGGAGGATTTCTAATCCGGAAGTTGGGTGTGGATAGAATGAATTCCTTAAGGGGAAATAAGTCGTAGAATACGAAAATGGTTTATGAATCCTTGAAGAAGGGAAAATGATGAGTAAAGAGTAATAAAGATTTTTGGATAATGAAATAATCAGAAATAGTCACAGGAAGATTAGAAACGTGAAAGAATGAAAAAGTAAGTCCAAGAATTATAGGACTTTTAGAAGATTATGAAGAATGTAATGGTTCAAAAATATCATTCGGAAAAAAAAGACATTGAGAAGTAATAATACTCGTAACTGAATCGAGATTAAACGGCAATTGTGAATAAGAATTGATTAAGGAAAGAAGGAGATAGGTGATATAAAACCTAAGGAAATGGTACGTGGAAATGATTCAACGATAAGGTTACAAGAAATAATAAGATCTAAATCGATTAAGAACGGTTCGGTATTGTAATTCCGGGGACAGAATCTTTATAAGGGGGAAGAATGTAATAACCAAGATTTTTGGAAATTATTAAAATAAGAATTTAATTATAAAAAAATTCTTATTTAATGTTATACAAGCTATGTAACGTAAATATATGACTAATATGTGCATACATGTGTACATAATTGTGTAGGATACAAGAAGGGTGGTTTAACTAGAATTTATAACGGTAATCACCGAACAAGGCAAGTATTCTAACATTTGCATTTACTTTATGCAATGGATCTTTGTGTAAGCAAGTATCGAATTCTTACTTTTTATTAAGCAAATATCTGGAATTGACCGTATTGATCAAGTTCTTTCCATTCTTGCAAATATCTTGAGCTTGTTTCTTTTGTAAGCAAGAAAGGTATATTAATACGCTAGCACAAGTTTGCTAACTTGTGCAATCTAACATTTATATGTCCATATATTTCTAATTACTTCAAAAATTCCAAACTTAGTAATTTATGAGGAACTATTCTTGTTTTGCTTACTTTTAGCAAGTATCCAAACTTACAAAAATTCTATATTGTGCTAGTTATCTATAGTGGTAAGTTTATACAGTTTTTCCTAACTTGTGTAATTCTGTCCATTATTCAAATTCCTTTCATTGTCTCAAGAATTATACTGTATTGTAAATCGTGGAATATTATTGGTTTAGGTAAAGCAGTCCATCCAAATTATTTTGGGTTAGAATTCAAGGCTGACTAAGAACATCCCTTATTTGGAAAAAAAATTATTTTGCCAAATACGCAACGAAAACAAGCAAGTAGTTTTGATCAACGCATGGCATAAAGGGTTGATCACCCATCATGTCCGAGAGTCAAGACGGTTAAAAAGTTGAATTATTGTTATACCTATTTATAGCAAGAAAAATAAAGTTCATGGTCAACTGACCGCTTGGCATCTATAGTCACTATGTCATTTCAAAAATGTAAGCTATTTGGTTTGTTATTCGAGAATTGATTCAATGGCTTCACAACTATTGATCCGTTGTAGAAGTACTCTCAAAGAAAACATTTAACTCTTTCATATACGGTTTATTGCATGTTATTACTTGTTGAGCTATTGAATGCTCATTCTTGCTTTGAAATTAAATGTTTTCAGTGAAACGTGAACGCATAGCATGATCTGCCAAAGATAAGGGAAAGGAGTAGGTGAATGAATAGTTGAAGACTGTTATTTCTAATAACTAGATGTTTTGTAATACATAGACTTTTGTATGAGATATTATTTTATCTATCATGTAAAGAATGTATGTACAGGTTCTCCTACCTGGGGGTAGCAAACTCTGATGTAATATTTCTAAGTATTTTATATATTAAGTAGGTTGTATGAATATTATCGTGAAGCACCAAGTACGTGTTGCAAGTACTCGAATTAGGGGGCGTCTCAGAAGAAATGGATATTCCCAAATCTTCTAGATATGCTAGATTTCAAAATTTATTAGAATCGTGCTGACAGTCACACTATTATGTTTTGAAAAAAAAGAATATATATATATATATATATATATATATATATATATATTGGGTCAAGTGATGAACCAATAAGTTTTAAAAAGTTCGGTGGTTTCTTATGTCTGTGCTAATTATTTCAGTTGGACAAGTGATTTGAAAAATATCAAAATATATTTTATATAGTCATTAATCCATCGTATTAATATGATGTAGATATGACAAATGATGGAGTCATCAATGCAGCTTAACCTACTGTTGGATGTGATCTAAGGATCGTCAACCCACTATGGTATGATGTAGTATGACAAAGTTATAAAATAACAACATTCTCAACGGACTGTTAAAATAGTGAGGAACTATGCGTCATAAAATAATTTTTAGTATTTTAATAATTAAAGAAGTGTCAAATGCCATTTGAGTCGGCTAGACACATATTTAGATATTGCTAATATTAAGCTTTTGAACTGTCCAACTAAATTGGTTGAGTATGGACTCCAAACTAAGTAAGAACTTCCCTATAATGCAATTATTTTATATTGTGTCCTAGGGACGGTAAAGAGGAACTGAAAGAAATTGTTTCATCAAGATAGTGTTGACTAACACAGGAAAATCCAAAATGGGAAATTCTGTTTGCGCGAAATAGCAGCAAAGATATTATGGGTCAACACAAGGCATAAACAGGCTGATCACCTATATGTCTGTAAAATATGTCGGTTTGCAGATAAATGTCTGTTGAAACCTTTTCAGAAACAAAGTTTATGGTCTTTATGACTTTATGATGATACAGAAAGCTCTTCCTAAGCGAATCTTTTGAATTCTTAAATTATTCATATCCCTTCACAATTATTGAACAATTGTGGAGGATTTCTAATCCGGAAGTTGGGTGTGGATAGAATGAATTCCTTAAGGGGAAGTAAGTCGTAGAATACGAAAATGTTTTATGAATCCTTTGAGAATGAAAAAGGATGAGTAATGAGTAATAAAGATTTTCGGATAATGAATTGATCAGAAATAGTCACGGGAAGATTAGAAACTTGAAAGAATGAAAAAGTAAGTTCGAGAATTATAGGACTTTTAGAAGATTATGAAGAATGTAATGGTCCAGAAATATCATTAGAAAAAAAGACATTGAGAAGTAATAATACTCGTAACAGAATCAAGATTAAACAACAATTGTAAATAAGAATTGATTAAGGAAAGAAAGGAGATAGGTGATATAAAACCTAAGGAAATGGTACATTGAAATGATTCAACGATAAGGTTACAAGAAATAATTAGATCTAAATCGATTAAGAACGGTTCAGTATTGTAATTCCGGGGACAGAATCTTTATAAGGGGGAAGAATGTAATAACCAAGATTTTTGGAAATTATTAAAATAAGAATTTAATTATAAAAAAATTCTTATTTAATGTTATACAAGGTATGTAACGTAAATATATGACTAATATGTGCATACATGTGTACATAATTGTGTAGGATACAAGAAGGGTGGTTTAACTAGAATTTATAACGGTAATCACCGAACAAGGCAAGTATTCTAACATTTGCATTTACTTTATGCAATGGATCTTTGTGTAAGCAAGTATCGAATTCTTACTTTTTATTAAGCAAATATCTGGAATTGACCGTATTGATCAAGTTCTTTCCATTCTTGCAAATATCTTGAGCTTGTTTCTTTTGTAAGCAAGAAAGGTATATTGATATGCTAGCACAAGTTTGCTAACTTGTGCAATCTAACATTTATATGTCCATATATTTCTAATTACTTAAAAAATTCCAAACTTAGTTATTTATGAGCAACTATTCTTGTTTTGCTTACTTTTAGCAAGTATCCGAACTTACAAAAATTCTATATTGTGCGAGTGATCTATAGTTGTATGTTTATACAAGTTTCCTAACTTGTGTAATTCTGTCCATTATTCAAATTCCTTTCATTGTCTCAATAATTATACTGTATTACAAATCGTGGAATATTATTGGTTTAGGTAAAGCTGTCTATCCAAATTATTTTGGGTTAGAATTCAAGGCTCAGTAAGAACATCCCTTATTTGGAAAAATTTTTATTTTGCCAAACAGACAATGAAAACAAGCAAGTAGTGTTGATCAACGCAGGGTATAAAGGGCTGATCACCAATCATGTTCGAGAGTTAAGACGGTTAAATAGTTGAATTAATGTTATACCTATTTATAGTAAGAAAAATAAAGTTCATGGTCGATTGACCGCTCGACATCTATAGTCACTATATCATTTCAAAAATGCAAGCTATTTTGTTTGTTTTTCGGGAATTGATTCAATGGTTTCACAACTATTGATCCATTGTAATATTATTCTCAAAGAAAACATGTAACTCTTTCATATATGGTTTATTGCATGTTATTACTTGTTAAGCTCATGAATGATCATTCTTGCTTTGAAATTAAATGCTTTCAGTGAAACGTGAACGCATAGCAGGATCTGGCAAAGATAAGGGAAAGGAGTAGGTGAATGAATAGTTGAAGACAGTTATTTGTAATAACTAGATATTTTGTAATAGATAGACTTTTGTATGAGATATTATTTTATCTATCATGTAAAGAATGTATGTAAAGGTTCTCGTACCTGGGGGTAGCAAACTCTGATGTAATATTTCTAAGTATTTTAAATATTAAGTAGGTTGTATGAATGTTATCATGAAGCACCAATTACGGGTTGCAAATACACGAATTTGGGGGCGTCTCAGAAGAAATGGATATTCCCAAATCTTCTAGATATGCTAGATTTCAAAATTTATTAGAATCGTGCTGACAGTCACACTATTGTGTTTTTTTAAAAAAAGAATATATATATATATATATATATATATATATATATATATATATATATAAATATTGGGTCAAGTGATGAACCAATAAATTTTAAAAAGTTCGGTTGTTTCTTATATCTATGCTAATTGTTTCAGCTGGACAAGTGATCTGAAAAATATCAAAATATATTTTATATAGTCATTAATCCATCATATTAATATGATGTAGATATGAAATAACCTAGTGTTGGATGTGATCAATGGATCGTCAACCCACTATGGTATGATGTAGTATAACAAAGTTATAAAATGACAACATTCTCAACGGACTGTTAAAACAGTGAGGTACTATGCGTCATAAAAGAATTTTTAGTATTTTAATAATTAAAGAAGTGTCAAATGCCATTTGAGTCGGCTAGATCCAAATTCAGATATTGCTGATATTAAGCTTTTGAACTGTCCAACTAAATTGGTTGAGTATGGACTCCAGACTAAGTAAGAACTTCCCTATAATGGAATTATTTTATATTGTGTCTTAGGGACGGTAAAGAGGAACTGAAAGAAATTGTTTCGTCTAGATAGTGTTGACCAACACAGGAAAATCCAAAATGGGAAACTCTGTTTGCGCGAAATAGCGGCAAAGATATTATGGGTCAACATAGGGCATAAACAGGCTGATCACCTATATGTCTGTAAGATATGTCGGTTTGCAGATAAATGTCTGTTGAAACCTTTTCAGAAACAAAGTTTATGGTCTTTATGAATTTATCATGATACAGAAAGCTCTTCCTAAGCGAATCTTTTGAATTCTTAAATTATTCATATCTCTTCACAATTATTGAACAATTGTGGAGGATTTCTAATCTGGAAGTTGGGTGTGGATAGAATGAATTCCTTAAGGGAAGGTAAGTCGTAGAATACAAAAATGGTTTATGAATATTTGAAGAAGGAAAAAGGATGAGTAATGAGTAATAAAGATTTTCGGATAATGAATTAATCAGAAATAGTCACGGGAAGATTAGAAACGTGAAAAAATGAAAAAGTAAGTCCGAGAATTATAGGACTTTTAGAAGATTATGAAGAATGTAATTGTTCAGAAATATCATTAGAAAAAAAATTAGAAGTAATAATACTCGTAACTGAATCGAGATTAAACAGCAATTGTGAATAAGAATTTATTAAGGGAAAAAAAAAGATAGGTGATATAAAACCTAAGGAAATGGTACGTTGAAATGATTCAACGATAAGGTTACGAGAAATAATAAGATCTAAAACGATTAAGAACGGTTCGGTATTGTGATTCCGGGGACGGAATGTTTATAAGGGGGAAGAATGTAATAACCCAGATTTTTGGGAATTATTAAAATAAGAATTTAATAAAAAAATCTTATTAAATGATATGTTGGGATATATTGTATTTCATAAGTGAATACGTGTTATGCAATATGTGATTTTGTGTATAATAAATATATTAGTAGTATATATTTATTATATGTAAATAAATTATAGGAGTAATTTATTAAAGGAAATGAGAAGGGTAAGATTAAAATAATTTGTAATATTAAATTATTTTAATATGGTAAATGGGTGACATTAAATATACTTGGTGTATAACCACCATTTTATTGAAGAAATCATATATTACATTATTTAGTGTAATGTATGCATGTTTTTAATGTATTGAATTTATTATTATATTTATTACAGTTAAAATGTTGAAAACAATTTATAGAAGGGAAAATAAAATAATTAGTTATGTATACAAAAATTATTGTATACTTTAAATAAAGGATATTAAAATAAATTCTAGCGCTGAATTATTTTAATAAAGAGAGAATATTATTATTATTATTATTATAATATTACATTATAGGTATGGCTTGGTATGAGGTAATGTGTATGTTTATGTAAAATGGTAAATATATTAAGTTATTATTGCTATATGTAAATAAATTGATATAATTTAATTTATAATATGAGAGAATAAATTTATTATTTATTTTCTATATGTGATACGTGCATGTTTAGTGTAACATGTAATTGTCAATTAATAAATATTTTTATATATATATATATATATATATATATATTTATTTATTTTGCGAGGGAATGAAATTGTTGTGAACAATTAGCATAAAGAATTAGGGAAGATGATTTAAGTATATAATATTTATATATACTTTACTCAAGAGTATTAAAATAAGTTCTTGTATGAATTATTTTAATAAAGAAAATATATTATATATTTACTATAATATCTTAAGGTAGTAAATAATTTCTTAATTGAATGAGATAATGATATTATAATTGTTGTAATGTCTTAAGAAAGTAAATAATGGTATTTGCATGATAAATGATGTGTGGCATATTTATTTTATTGGTATAGAATAAATATGTAATTAAAGTATATTATATTATGTTTATTATGGGAATGGTGTAATTTGTACATCAAGATGGGATATATAATTATATGGTTCTTAATGGTTAAAATATTTAATGTGGTGAATTAGTAACTTGGGATGTCAAAACTTAGTTATTATCTATTGGATAATTTATTTCTTCAATGAGAGAATTAAAAGAATAATTGAGCAAGTAGTTAATTTGACAAAATAGATTAAATTCTTAATTAACCAAGTTACTATAGCAAGTTTGTTTTCAAAGTCCATTCCATTTCTATTTTTCCATGAATGGGAAAGAGGAAAGAAGAGTATTGTCTACTCTAGAATTGTGCTTGGACTCCAAGATTGATAACTTGGAAAAAATAAACTAGAAAATTTTTCTTCCCCATTTCCTTGCTTTGTGTCGTGAATGTGAGAGAGGGAAAAAGTGATTGAAGCTTCATATGAATTGTTTTGAATTCTTCATATAGCCGAAATGATAAGTTTGTGAAGCTCCGTTTCCTTGCTTATGATTAGTTTGTGACTCATAATCATATGGTATGTTTTTGAGCCCCTACGCATATGAACAGTCTCTGATTGGTTCTTGGACGTATTGCTAGGACAAGTTCTTAAACTCATATTTTTATGGCAAGTTCCTAAACACATAATGTGTGATAAGTTTGATGAACTATCTCAGGGTATAGGGTTAGTTTAATATAGTGGAAATTAATGGTATTAGAGATGAACAGAATTGTATAGTGAAGTTTTGGAAACAATGAAAATGGGTGAAGAAGATGTAATAATCCACAATTTCAGTATATATTAAAATAAGAATTTTGAGAATAATTTTTTATTTTTACTATTATAATATATATATATATATATATATATACTGTAGTGAATATGTGCTATAATGTATGTAAATACGTGTGATGTAGTGTGTATGCGATAAATATATATTTATTGTATGATTTCCTTCGAATAAATTTTTTGCGAAAGAAATAATGGTTTAAGGAATAATTTCTAATAATAAAAATTATTAGAAATTATATTTTTATATTAGATAATAAAATAATTTCTGGGATGAAGCAATTTTATTTTCATACCTAATACATTTCCATGTATATATAATACATTTAAATGTAATTGTTGTGAATATTATGTTTTAAAATAGAATAAACATAATATGGATTATATATATGTTATATATGAATATATATATATATATATATATATATATATATATAAATATATATATATATATATATATATATAAAGGAAAATAAGAAATATGTCATTATGTATATTAAAATTGGGAATAAAAACATACTAATAATATGAAAAGAAGATGGAAATGTGATTAAGATAATAAGTAAAGAAAGGGAATTAAAACTAAGTTTAATAAAAATGGAATTGGCCAAATAATCCCTTAAACTAAAAGCCTTGGCTATTATTAGATTAATCCTAAGCTATGTTCGGCTGGAAAAAAAAGAAGTTATGTCAGTTTCGGTGACAGAGAAGAAGCTGGAGGTGGCACTTGGAGGTGGAATTCGTAAGCTTCAAGCTTAAGTATTGTGTTGCCCAAGTAAAATTCGTGTTATGCAAGGATTATAGGGTCTATAAATTGCAGCTCTCTTCCTTCTTCTCTCCACACTACCGACCGGAGCTCTCTCTCCTCTCACCGTCCGGCTGACCACCCTCTGACCTCTCTTCTCCTTCCTATCGACAAATTATAGCCCAACCCTTTCATTTATAGCAGCCTGTAGACACTCGAAATTTTGTTTTCCTGTTACTAACTATGTAGGAGGGTAAAAGCATCTTTTTCACACTCTAGAGATAACCCTGGAGGACCACAACATCAAATCCATCCCCAAAGACAATCCCGTGATATCAAATCAACCCTCAGAAATGACCCTGAGGAAGAATAGAGTCAACATCAGTCAAACCTCGGAGATAACCCTGAGAGAAGACAGCTACAGTTGCGTCAAGCCCGGAACCAAACTGGAAGGGTAAAAGAGTAATTTTGTCAACTCAACATCAAATCAGATCAAATTACCATGAAAAAGGTCATACAGAACCAGTACAATAAATCTCGATTGAAAACTACGCCAGACAGCTCAACGGACTGACTGCGAAGATTTGAAGATCTGGTCATGGACCAATCTTTCCAGATTCAAAAAAGGTCAAGTCCCGTGTCATTGCGTAACTCTTGGAAAGGGCTTTAAGGAAAGGTATAGCACGCCTCAATCGAACTCCCGGATTGAAAGTGATGCAGGTTCGAAGCAGATAACACGTTGGTCAGAGTGCACGTACTTCGAGACAACGGGACCCACGAGATCGGGGCCCACTCGAGGAGCAGCAGGTAGACTCGTGGATGCCGCGAGTAGACCCGCGGCTATTTTGGTCTATAAATAAAATCCCCCACCAGCCAAAAAAGAAGATAAAAAAATGAGAAAAGAGAGGAAATTCCGCCCATTTCAGCTCTTAACCCTACCTACAGTGCTCCTAACTTCAATTTTATTCTTCCAATACGTTTATATCGTATATATACTAACATATCAAATTTTAACCGCTGAAAACGAAGTTTTGAAGCCCTCCAAGTGGTTTAAAACCTTTAGCGCTACACACTGTAAGATTTCTTGTGATCTGAAGCTTTTTACTGCTTTATCATATATATATGAGCGTGTATATATATTTATAGCTTCTGGTTTCGCCTGGATTTTAAATTTGTGGCCTTTTTGGCTTACTTTCATGTATATATAAGTATATATATATATATATATATATATAAGTATATATATATATATATATATACTTATATATATATATATATATATATATACGTTTTTAATTGCTTTTGCAGCCTGGATTTCAAATCTGTGGCTTTTATCGCTTTAATATATATATATATACTAACTTGTTTGGCTTGGATTGCTAATCCGTGACCTTTTCAACTTCAATATATATATAACTATATATATTTACATTTAATTCAGTCATGCCTGAATTATAAATCTGTTGCTTTTTCTGCTTTCATATATATATATATATATATATATATATATATATATATATAACTATATATATATATATATAACTATATATATATATATATAACTATATATATATATATATAGGGTCCGTCTCCTAGCGAACCATAGGGAGCGAACTAATGACGAACTAGCTATAGCGACGGTTTTTTTTGTCGCTATAACATAAAAAACCGGCTTTCTATGTTATAGCGACGGAAAAAACCGTCGCTATAGCCAGTTCGTTTTTAGTTCGCTCTTTATGGTTCGCTGGAGAGACTGACCCTATATATATATATAACTATATATATATTTGTACTAACTTCGTTAGCCTGGATTGTCAATCCGTGGCTTTTTCTCGCTTTAATATATATATAATTATATATATATATATATATATATTTACATTTATCAGTCAAGCCTGGATTGGAAATATGTGGCTTTTTTAGCTTTAATATATATATAAGTATATATATATATATATATATTATTTTTTCAATGTGATTAAATATATGTTTTAACTGTCCATTTGATATGAATCTGTTCTAATATGAAGTTTGTGGACTAAATTCATCTAAATCTAGCAATTTCTAACTGTCAACCGGTTCAAAAGCTGTCAAACTGGAACCGTTGAGCTATAATGGCTAAGATTTATTTAAATCTAGCTTTCTTTCTAGTTTTGTAAATATTAAAGCGACTACGCGACCCTAGATCCTTATCTAAAGGGAACGAGAAGCTTTGGCTACTCGTATGCAAGGATTTAACTGATGAATCCTTTGTCTTGCGACGTCTAGATTTCAATTTGCCTTTTATTTCAATATCTCGATTGTGCAGGCTTTTTGATAATATTCTGTGAGCCTAGGAATCATGGGATCTATGATTAACCACAGGGATCTCGATACAATTCCCACGATTGACAACTTTGCATTATAAATACAGCTTGCCTGTCTTTTTGTAAATGTAAATCAGAGGGACCTTAAAACGGTTATTCGGATTTAAGGTCTCATAATAGTAAATTGTGGCTTGTAGCGCTCAGGTCACTTCGATGGCTTTCACGCCCATAAGGAGCCCGACACTTGTATATATATTATTTGGTCGATGATGCTTTGCATCTCGACAATAAAATCAAAATTAGCCGAAGGCAGAATATAATGGAAGTATCAAAAGGATTCAGTTCCTATGTTAGCGAAAGGGTTTGAAAACCATATTCCAAAACATCACTTCCATATCTTGTCTAAAAATGGATACTTCAAATAAATCAAACCCTTCGTATATAGGTCCAACGAAGCATAGCACTACTTCCAAATAAAGTACTTAGGCCCAATTACTGCAAGCACACACACATATACACTGCAAATAAAACAAGGGAATTGAAAAGACGCGGTAACCGTGTTTTACGGAAGTCGGGGGGGGTGCCTAACACCTTCCCCATGCTTAATTAAGCCCCCGAACACTATGAATCTCGGTTTTCAAGGCCAAGTTAAACAGAGTCCAGTAATTGGGACTACTTGCAAACTATTCAAACAAAACTCGGTTGAGTTGGTACAACCATTTAAAATATACCAACTGGCGACTCTATAAAATCAAACTTTTTAAATCGTTGATATTATATGTCGGTCTTTTCCTAAAAATTCACCATTCAGATCAAACAAATGAAAACAAACAAGGGTAGAAACATATTAGGGAAAAGGGGATCGCCAAAAAATTTTCCCGACATCGACAGGTGGCAACTCCGCTGGGGACAGTAGAAGGCTTAAGCCGCATTTCAATCTTTTCAGAATTCCCTTTTTTATGCATGTGTGGATGCTGTCTTTACATTGAATGGATGTAAATAAATGTTTTACTACTTTATAGTAGTGCTTCGCACAAATGTCATCATTTCATACGGTGAGACGCGTTGTATGTGAATGTATGTTGTGTGATTCCTCCACTAGGAGGCGAACCCGTCGGCGTTTGATTATTGGACTCAAAGGAGACTAATCCTGCGAGGCTCAGGAAAGGCGCCACTCAGATCCGCTCCTATTGAAAGATCAGAATAACTTCCCATCTAGTAAATTGCGATGATCTGGGGACCTTCATACCGAAAATTCGTGAGAGTAGCCTAAGATAGGTCAGCCTCTAATAAACCAAATGCAAAAGGGAAGTCCCTACATGCCTTTCTCTTTCAAATTCCAAGTAAATTCTAATATAAATTTTAATTCCATGAAAATATCAAATAAATGTAAATATACATTTCATTCCCAGTCAATTTTATTTTTGGACAGGTATCAAATCTTGTCATATTATCCTGTCAGCAAAACAAGTAACCTCTGTTTTGCAGAAAAACATTAAAAACCCCTACAAACTAACACATTGCATAACATGCATATTGTTAGTGTCTATCAAGGCTAAACTACCTAATAGTCTTGTAGGTAAGATTGGTCCCATTGCCAGATCAAAATCTAAAAAGGTACAAAGCCTATCTACCGACATGGCTGAATGTGCCCGACACGAATCAGGTTCTGTATCTCGAAATAAGATTGAGGGACTTAAGAATCAAATAGCAGAGTTTGCTATTCTTTTAAAGGAACAAAGTAAAAGCACTCAGGGCCAGACAATGCTCAATCAAACAGAGTCCTCCTCATAGGGTGGCAATCAAAGTGCTGACAAAAAGGGGGAAATGCAGATATATAAACCTCGATCCAGTGAAAAAACCAACAAAACCCCTGAAATCACAAATTTCAGGGAAGATCGGGAAACTGGCGATATACGAAGAAAAGAACAACAAATGGAAGAAACCATCTGTTCAATACAAGGAACTGGAACATATGGAAGTGTCAATTATTCAGATCTCTATATTTTCCACGGGATCATTATCCAGACAAGTTCCAAGTCCCAGATTTTGAAAAAAACAACAGGAAGGGAGATCCTTATACCCACCTGTAGGTATATATTGGAGAACTCGGATCCTATGCAGAGGATGAGAAGCTGAGAACGCAGTTATTTCAGAAAAGCCTAACTGGAGAAGCTAGAGCATGGTACGCTCGACTTGATATTGCCAAAATTCACAGCTAAGAAGAGTTAGCCCATGCCTTCCTAGATTAGTACAGTTTTCAGTCACAAATGGCACCAGATCGATACCAAGTGACTGAAGTCAAAAAGCAGAGTACTGAGTCTTTTCATAAATATGCCCAAAGATGGAGGCGTATGGCGGCACAGGTCAGCCCACCTATGACAGAAACTGAAATGGTGATGACTTTTATAGGCATCCAAGAGGCACCTTACTATAAGAGGATCCTAGCTAGAATAGGAAAGCCATTCTTAAAGATGATCAAACACGGCGAAATGGCAGAGATGAGCCTGAACGTAGGCAAGATTAAAGATCTCACTGCCTTGGAAGCAGTCACCGAGCATATACAGTCTGGCAACTATGTGAACGCTCCCAATAGGGTACCCAAGAAAGGCGATGAAGAAGTATCCCTCGTTTTACAGGGGCAGGCTAAGAGACCCAACTATAGTCCCCCTATTTGGAAGAATGAAGGCAATCTGTCATTACAGCAATAGCCCGCGTTCAACCAATATCAGGACAGAAAGAGAAAATTTAAAATAATGGAAAATCAGGTGTTCACTCCACTAGGCGATTCCCTGGGAAATGTATTGGAGTTATTAATCAAACAGAAAAAAATTACCGAATTGGCTCCACCTCTAGATCCAAAAAGTAAACGATACAATCCAAGACTGAGATGTGCTTACCATTCAGGGTCTTCGGGACACGATACACAAGATTGTTGGTCCTTAAAGCATAAAATCCAAAATCTGATCGAAAGCGGCGAAGTTGTGGCCCAACAACCTGACCATCCCAATGTCAACACCAACCTTTTGTTACAGCATGATACGGAGGAAGTGAATATGATCGGGTCAGGAAGCGTCGAAATGTGTCCAAATCGTAAATACATACAAAGGATGGCGAAATACCCCCAAAGGAACAAAATAAGTATCCTAGAGTTAGAAAATTAAGAGGAGGGTATGATAGTGATGCAAAAATTGGATACGATCCAGCATCAACTAACTCTGTTGGCTAATCTGATAGTGCGCCAACATCAGGATACAAGGCTGCTTTTCACTCAACTATCAGAAAGCCAAGAGAAAAAGGAGGTTATTCGGAATGTAAGCCTATCTCCCTTCAAGATCGGCCAGCTAAATGAAGAAGATTAAAGCATGCTGAATGGATGAGAAAGGTAGAATGATAAAATTACTAGAAGATCTTGTCAAAGAAAAAATCGTCCAGAGGAATGCGAATTCCCAAATAAGAAATATCAAGCAACATTCCAAACACTAGAAAACCCTCGAAATCCTACGGCACCGAGAGTCGGTGAGAGTAGGCGGAGAAGGGTATTCACGCCTTTAGGGGACTCATTGGAAAATGTGTTAGCATTATTGGTTGCGCAGAAAAAGATTACTGAGTTGCTGCCTCCTACAAATCCCGATATAAAAAGTTATGATTCCACGAAGATATGTCTATACCATTCTAACTAATCTGGACATGCAACTGAGGAATGTTGGTCTCTAAAGCATAAAATTTAGGATCTCATTGAAAATAGAGAACTGAATATTGAAGTCCCCATGACTAGAAAGGGCGAAAAAGAAATAAAGAGCTTAAGATGTCCACTCGAGACAGATAGTTTAAAGGAGGTGACAGCTGTGAGCACGAATCCTGGCAGAACACAAGGTGAACTGATCTTAATGCTGGGAGTGACAGAGGAGACAAGAGAGTCCTCAAAGGAAATTCATCTGCCACCATCAAATATCTTGTTGCCCAAAGCCAGCAACCACATTCCTAATTTTACCCTCTTGGATGATGAGGAGGAAATATTGATCCTACCTAGTGTGAAAAAAGCCAAAAAGGAAAGTTCCTTGCGAGAAATACAACAACAGTTCGAGAGTGATTTCATAGTCAAATCCTCTCAAGCCCATGAAAAAGATAAAGGAACAGATGAAGAAAAAAGTGGTGAAGTGTTAGGGAAGCCAACCCATCGAGGAATCTAGAGTTCATCCATTTTTGCGACGAGTCTAGTTTCAGCTTCCATAAGAGACATGTTGAATCAAGAGACGATCAAGTTATGACCATAATTGAAGATATTTATGATCAGGAGGTAACCTCCATCGCGATCCTCGAAGGCAATATAACCACTGACAACTAGACTATCAGGCCTCACCTAGCCAGAAAGATGTAGATATAGAGGATAAAATTGTGAGTTTTAGGGACATTATCACTTTCTTAGCGTTATGCCTTTTACTTTCTATGCATGTAAATATTAGAAAAAAACAAAAATATCAAACTAATCAGGTTTAGTCAGTTTGAATATGAACTACGAATGACCTAATCTCCCCCATCCTCGAGAGTACGTAGGCAGCCATCTATGGTGCGGTCAAACCAAACAAAAAAATCCAAAAACCCTTCAAACAAAGCTCAAACCCAAATAAACATTTTTCAACTGTTCAGGCCAAGACTGAACTACGTAAGACCTGATCTCCCCCAGCCACGAGAGTACGTAGGCAGCCATCTTTGGTGAGGTTTAACCCTCAAAAGAAACATCCAAAATTCCAACCCCAAACATAAACCCAAATACAAGTCTCAAGACACCAAATTAAACCTGAAAAGCCTACATCCAAGAAAGACACTCAAGATCGATGACCTATGTTAAGAGGACTCAATAGCACCTCAATGTTGTTCCATCAAATCCGAAGCAATTCTCGAAAGGAAGAAGGAGCGATGCATTAAGACAGCCTATCCCAATGATAAAATAACATACATCCTAAGATACAAACCTTCAGCAACTCATCACTTTTGAAGTGCGAGAAGACTTGATCTCTTTTGACCTATAGAAGAATAGGGGCGACCGTCATGAAAAAGTTTATCTCATACCCGATGATATGTTCCTTGAGAAAAAGGCCACCTATCAAACATTACAGATCAAACCAAAATTGGTTGAAGCCATCACCAACTAAGTTGAGCTCTCAAATCCAATTCAGGGGACTCTGAAGGGCTTTCGACATCAATCATCAAAATTGAAACAATAACACAGCGATATATCAAGAATGATCATCGGCAAGGACCTTCAAAGAGCTTACATCCTCAATCTAAAATAATCATCGAATCAGAAGAAAATCATCAAAGCCAATTACACCCACAAGTTAAAAATAATTACTGGGGAATCTAAACATCAAGGCCCATATCCGCTACATGTTCACCATGTGGGTTATGAGGTAAAAGACTCTTGCAATCTCGGCGTCTTATCTGCCCATATGTCAAATATACAACAAAGCAATCACCCCAGATGACAAGCAAGATCGGGGCAATTTTAGAATCGGCGACAACCCAATATTGGGACCCTTACATCAAGCAAGACTGGGGTAATTTCAGAAACAATGACAACTCAACAGTGGGGCAATCATCGCCCATCCTAAAAAGGAAAATGCATCAGTCAGCACCATCAGCATGGTCCGTCATCATCATAGGGACCTTCATATCATTTCACTAACGATCCAATATGATCTTTCAGTCTTTTTAAATCATGTTTTTCTTAAAATATAAATAAATCCACATGTGAGGTATAACTCTTTTATCTCTTTATAAGCTTTCAATCTCTATTTACACACATTAGCAATGATAAACATGTTAAGTATAGATAAATCTTGCGTGAGAATCTTAGAAAAGGGTTTTAAAAAGAGAAGATTTTTTTTTCTTAACTTGTTATGAATTGGATTAATTTTGATAAGCGTTCATGGAGCAAGAATCACGGGAACGATTAGAGAATTAAGATAATTCAACCTTTTGAGTAGGCACGACAACCTAGTTTAAAGCACTTTTTGGAACAAACTTGACATCATATGCATGTCTGTACTTTGCGATTGCCCTAACTCTTAGTTGTGGGGTATGAAACTATGGCGACAGGGAAGACAATTAGTAGACAACCTAATGTCTCGAATCGTGGCCTGGGTTACTCGAGTTATTAAGCCTGAGGAATGTCTTTACACCTGGTAAAGTCATCTAGTTTCGGAGTCACCGGCTTAACGCTCGTTACATGGGTAACTCAGTGCTTTAGAAAACGAGCATTACGACGAAGAGGAAGGCAAGACCTAAGCAGATCCGAATCGTGGTCTAGGTTACTCGAGCAATTAAGCCTAAGGGGTGTCTTCACAATTGGTGCCTTAAAGTCGTCTGGTTTGGGAGTCACCGGCCCAACACTCGCTAAATGGGTAATTTAAGCCTAAGAAAACGAACCTTGCACAAGCTCAGGTAGGAAGCAAATAGAGTGACCGCCTGACTTATCTCGAAGTATGGCCTTTGTTACTCGAGTAGGTAAACTTGAAGGGGTGTCTTTACACCTAGTGCCCTAAAGTCGTTCGATTTGGGAGTCATTGGTCCAAAACTCGTTAAATGGGTAACTTTAATAGCCTAAAAAATGACACAAGTTAGGCGAGAAGGAAAGAAAAAAAAATTTAGAATCTTGTTAAAGAGATCATCTAAAAGTCAGGATAATAAAATCCCTGCTAAAAGTTGCATCACTTATAGTGCACATGTCAGATGAAATCAATTTTGCGAAGAATAACGTCTAGAGCAAAGATGAAGAATCTCTTATAAAGGGAGATAAGTCTTTTGAATCTGATCCTATCCAAAAATAATGACCATGGATGCTTCAAAATTGCCTTATGATTTCATAACTCATTCCATTTCATGAACTTTAACTTCAAATGCCTCATTCACAAGATTATACTAATCCTGATGGCCCAAGCCGTCAAGCTTTTGCACATTCTGTTATTCTTTTAATGTGCAGGATGTAGACACTCAAAATTTTGCATTTATGTTAGTAACCCTGTAAGAGGGTGAAACTGTCTTTATTACCCCGACAACACTGGGATGTCAAGTGAAGCCACGGTGACCATACCGGGATGTCAAGCAACCTCGGCGACAACCCCGGGATGTCAAGCTCAACCCCAGTCACTATAACGGGATGTCAAGTCAAAACCCTGGCAACACCAGGAGGTCAAGTGAATCTCTGGTCATAATACCGGGATGTCAAGCAGCCCCAACGACAACCCTGGGATGTAAAGCTTAACCCCGGTCACTATACCAGGATGTCAAGACAAACCCCGACAACATCGGGATGTCAAGTGAAGCCCCGGTGACAATACCGGGATGTCAAGCAGCCCCAACAATAACACCGGGATGTCAAGTTCAACCCCAGTCATAACCCGAGAGGTACAGCAACCCCGACAACAACACCGGGATCTCAAGTCAAACCCCGACGACAACACCGGGAGATCTAATTCAGTCCTGGTCACAACCCGGGAGGTCCAATCACCCCAGTCACAACCTAGGAGGCCAAATCAACTTCAAATACAACCCCAAAGCATCACATCATCCCCAAATTCAACCTTAGGAAACCAAGTCAGCCTCGAAGACAACCCTGAGGATAAACAGAATTGACTGGGATCAAAACCTCAGAGATAACCCCGGGAAAATAGTCAAACACCGTGCCAGTATAGGAGACAACCCCTAGAGGGGCAAAATAGTCTGTGAGTGGCTGAGCTAATGGCCAATGATGCCAGTAGAAGGAACAAAGGGAATGCGGATATCTCCCGTGGTGCTTCGAATAACACGCTTCCTAAATAGAGCTCCCAGCCTCCCACTGTCAAAAAAGGAATTAAGCGAGTGGACAATGAAAACTCCCAGCCAGTGAGAAAGTCGTCCTCAAACCCGATTATCAAAAAGTTTGAGGTATACGGGACCAACGAGATCGACTAGGCCGTCAATAGCTCTAGCTGCAGGCGGGAGTGGGGGAATCCCTCGGCTATAGGGACCTCCGTTAATGTGGAAAGATGCCAATGTCGTCCCCTCGGATATGTCTCCAAGCCCAGAGTAGTGGCAGGACGTAGGCAAGGAAGCCTCTCATATGCCCAAAACTAGCCATGCCAATATCAAAAGTCCTCAGTGATCAAGACATACAAACATAAATGAGGAAATCAAAAATGTATAAGAGAAATGTACTCACCAGCAGAAATGGGTAAAAACCTAGCCAAGCCTCCATCACACCCTCTGAGCGCATGCGCATCCCTTGGAGAAAATTGGCAAAGGTATAGGTACCCAAATCAAAATCACTAAAGCGCTCCACATATCGAGTAGCGCTGACCAAGGCAAAGAACACGGTCGAGGAGTTGCCTATAAGGAAACAACCCCTGATGATCACTAAAAATAGTTGCCGCAGGATGCGATCTCTAACCCTCTGATCATCAAGCAGAGGCTCAATCATAGCCCCACTTTGGGCATCTACGCTCAAGGGACCAGAACGGACAGTCTAAACCTTGATGGCCGTTATAGGAACTCCCAAGAGGGACCGAACGACAGTAGGTGAAATGTCAGCCACAACCGACACTGGCTAACCTGCAAACTATATCCCGGTGATAAACCTCCAGTCCATAGGTGTCATCATCACCTCGCAATCCAATAAATAGAGAGACTGGGTCTGGTGGAATCAGCGCTCTGATAATGTCCCTCAGATAACCCCAGGGGCAACGGCGGGGAGAGATAAAAAAGAATGCCTGAAACTCACAGGTATCAACAATGGCCCTGTACTTCGGATGAAGAGTATGGTACAAAGAATGCACATTAAACCAGTTCCCCTTGGGCTGTGTAAATCCTGAAACCTACATCAAAAAACCAATCCAGATCAAACCTGTGCCTTGAAAATGGTAAAAAAAAGATAGAAAATCCAGAAGAAAAACTTCAATCCCCTCATTGGCATGAAGGTATCTCAATGGATGGCGCCTTACATCTCCCAAAAGCTCCAGAAGTGGCACCATAATGCCTGAAAGCTCCGTACATGGAGCCTGACCTGAAACAGGATCAACAAAAGGTACATCCTCATCGTCCACATCAATCGGCGGATCAACCCGGATAGGACGAATCACTGACTCAGCTAATCTGCGAGGCGGCCGGGCCAACTGTGGCTGAGGAACATCGGAGACTCTCCTCCGCCTAACTCCTGTAACGACCCTGCTGGCACTACCGGGTCTATCTGGCTCCATAACCTGGATGAAGTCTCCAAATTACCTCAGAAAGGGTGAGGTAAGCCTAAAACCTATGGCTTTTAAAATTATCAGTAATTCCTGCAATTTTAAGTGGTAAAACATGCATGGGTCAACCAAAATCCCTAGTAAAGTTAAAATTGCAAGTTTATTAAATGCTCTGGCCTTTAAAAAAATTTTGCCAGCATCTCCTTTGTAAAATGGACTGTCTGCATGCACACAGGAATGACTAGGTGGCCATTCAGCAGTACACCTACCCAAAAATAGAAATAGTTCATATTTATGAAAAAAAAATAAAAAATAAACTCCCTGTGGCAGCTAAATTACCACATGCATTTTTAGTTGAAAATCCAGGCTCACTTGGCCTCAAAAAGGATGAGTAAACTGATCAAAAAGGGCGCCAATTGATTGTCTCAGAATTTAAATTTTTTAACATCAAAACGTTTAGCACAGTAAAATATGCATATTTACTAAGTCTAAATTTTTTTTATCAAGTCATATATGCATACATATTTGATACATTGTGTTTAAAAGCACACTACGTGGTTTACAACATTCTAAAGGTTAAAATTAGAAAAGAAAAGATGTAAACCTTACCAGAGATGTGCAGAGCGTTTCTGCGGTGACGGAATCTGAAAAAAGCTGCCTGAACTCCATAGATCTGAGAAAGAAAATCGGATTTCTTTTAGGATTCAAAATTAAAAATGAATTTGAAAAGCCACAGGAGCTCAACTTCAACTCGCAGGAGGGAGAAACCCCACCTGTGGCTGCCGCACCCCTACCTGTGGCTCCCTAGGTTGGGGCCCACCCCTTCCAGCTCGGCCCAGTTCGAGTGGAAATGGAGTTTATAGAAGCTAAAAAGTTAAATCCGGGAAAAAACTGCAACGCGATTGAGCGGATTGGCCTGAAATCTTGCGTATGAGCGACGTATTCCTGACTGAAAAAAGAACTTCATGTAAGCCATTGGTTATCATCCCGAAGCGATATCCGGGGACCAATGATGAAAACTGCTAAAAACTGTCGCTATCAGAGCGTCGGGAAAGTTCGACGGTATGAACGGCAAGTTCTGACTGTGTTAGGGCATCCAGGTTGATCCGAGGGTGTGATTTGCTAGAAAGAATACCCCCCACATAAAAATTGATCAGGACACTAGAAGCCTTTGGCGACAACCCCAGTGAAGCATTATGAACGATCAGGTGATGTCAGCCATTGAAGGCTACTTCAACGAAGGTCAGAATGAATGATAGTTCAACCATTGGCGACAACTCCAGCAAAGCATCGGGAGCGATCCGGCGATGTCAGCCGTTGAAGGCTACTTCAACGAAGGTTAGAATGAATGACAGTTCAGCCGTTGGCGAGAACTCCGACGAAGCATCCAGAACGGTCTTGTGATGTCATCCGTTGAAGGCTACTTCAACGAAGGTCAGAATGAATGACACTATCAGACAACTCCAGCGAAGGATCGGGAACAATCCGGTGACATCAGCCGTTGAAGGCTACTTCAGCGAAGGTCAGAGGGTCAAACACTATCAGCCGTTGGTGACAACTCTAGCGAGACATCGGGAACAGTCCGGTGGTATCAGCAGTTAAAGGCAACTTTAGTGAAGGTCCGAGTGTATGACACTATCAGCCATTAGCGATAACTCCAGCGCAGCATCGGGAATGAGCCAGTAACAAAAAGTAGTGTATCAATTTATCCCCACAGCGGACAGATGATGGAATCTATTATACAAATCCCTCGAGGGAGCACCGAGAAGGATTGGTGATTCAACCAACCGTTGCAACCACCGTTCGAGTGAGCAACGAGAAGGTTCTATGATGGTCGAATCTGCAAACTACCATTTGGGTATGAACCGAATCAAGATCAATCGACCTGTGTAGGCTACCATTAGGGTAGGCATCAACAGAAATGTCGGCATCGATCGAATCGTAATTCAAACCGTTGGCGACAACTAAACGTAGCATCGGGAAAGATCCGATGATGTAAACTGGTGAAAGCCATCATCAGGATAGGCATCGAAAATCTCCAAGGAGGTCACTCATCACAAATAGAATATCCCCAGCGGAGAAGGAAGTCAAAAAGCTTATCTGAAGGTGAAGAGTGTTGATGAGAACCCCAACGTCGAGTTCAGAAATGCCGAACGACATCAGCCGAGGGAAAATCTTCCCCAAAAGGCTATCATGGATAACTTCATCCCCAACAGAAAATGACGAGAACAGCCAGTAAGGACCTACCCGTGATAGCCTACCAGCAAAAAATGACGTAAATAGTCATTAATAGCCCCATCACCATAAAGGTATGTAACATTCATAACCTATCATGCCATGCATTGCATTATATTTGCATCTACCATATTTTCAGTGTCTAGCAATCTTTATCATGTTTATTTCATTGCATTGCATAAACATGATAAAGAGGGGCATCTGTAGACACTCAAAATTTTGTATTCCTGTTATTAACCCTGCAAGATGGTAAAATCGTCTTTATTACCCCAGCAACACCAGGATATCAAGTGAAGCCCCGGTGACCATACCAGGATGTCAAGCAACCCCGACGACAACCCCGGGATGTCAAGCTCAACCCCGGTCACTATATCGGGATGTCAAGTCAAAACCCCGGCAACACCGCGAGGTTAGGTGAAGCCCTGGTCACTATACCGGGATGGTAAGCAGTCCCGGCGCCAACCTGGGATATCAAGCTCAACCCCGGTCACTATACCGGGATGTCAAGACAAACCCCGACAACAACGGGATGTAAAGTAAAGCCCCGGTGACAATATCGGGATGTCAAGAAGGCCTGGCGACAACCCCGGGATGTCAAGTTCAAACCCGGTCAAAACTCGAGAGGTACAACAACCCCGACAAAAACACCGGGTTGTCAAGTCAAACTCTGGAGACAACACCGGGAGATCTAATTCAGCCCTGATCACAACCCGGGAGGTCCAATCACCCCGGTCACAACCCGGGAGGCCAAATCAACTTTGAAGACAACCCCGAAGCATCACATCATCCCTAGAGACAACCTTGGGAATCCAAGTCAGCCTCGGAGATAACCATGAGGACAAACAAAACCTACTGGAATCAAAACCTCGGAGACAACCCCGGGAAAACAGTCGAAGACCGTGCCAGTGTAGGAGATAACCCCTGGAGGGGTAAAATGGTCATTTTACCAACTTAAAGCCAATTCGGTCAAAATCAAGCTGAATTGATGCAATGAAGGTCAGAAAGAACCATAACATTGATCTTAAGTGAAAATAGCACAATACAGCTCAACGGATAAACTGCGAAGAAATGAAGATCCGGTTGTGAACCCATCTTCTTGAACTCAGAAAAGGTTTAGTCCCACGTCATGGTGATGCTCTCAGTGAGGGCTTTCTGGAAAGGTATAGCACACCTCAAGCGGACGCTCCGATCAAAAGTTAGAAAGTTTTGAACTTGACATCGTGTTGCTCAGAGTGCACGTACTTCAAGACGATGGGACCCACCATGTGGACCCTATCACGTGGAGCCACAAGTAGACCCGCGGCAGCCGCGGGTAGGCTTGATTCCATTGGGTCATTAAATACAAGTGCCCCATTGCCAAAAAAAGAAAAAAAAATTAGAAAACACTCTGAAACTCCGCCCATTTCGCTTCCTAGCCCGACTTCTTGTACTCCAAACCTCGTTTTTATTACTCTAACACGTAGGTATACTCATATACTACAACATTCCAAAAATAAACCGATGGAAACTCCCGTTTGAAGCTTAAGAAGTGGCAAAAAGCCCGTGTAGCAGTCCTTTGTAAGTATTTTTACGATCAGAACTTATTTCCTACTTCATTACGTCTATTTGCACTTGCACGTAAAGTTTTATTTCCTGGTTTTGCCTGGAACTCAGTTCTGTGGTCATTTTTGCTTACTTTTTAGTACATATATACGTTTTTTTCGCATTTGCACAGCCCGGATCGACGATCCGTGGCATTTACTTGCTTTTATGTATATATACATATATATATATATACTAACTGGCACGGCCTGGATAGCTGATTCTTGGCCTTTTTAACTTAATTATATATATATTTGACTATATATATACTAACTTTTCAATTCAGTCAAGCCCGGATGGCAAATTCGTCGTAGTTACTATTTTTATATATATAACTATATATATATATATATATTTTTCTGACTTCGTTTGGCCTGGATTACTAATTCGTGGACTTTATTGCTTTAATATATATAATAACTCTATATATTAACATTTATATTTCAGTTTGGCCTGGATTGAAAATTCGTGGCCTTTTTACTGCTTTTATATATATATATTCGTGGCTCTTTACAACTTTTATAATATATATATATATATATATATATGTATTTCAATTCTGTCGAGCCTGGATTACTTCGTGGCTCATTTACAGCTTATATATATATATATATATATATATATATATATATATATATCGATTCTGTCAAGTCTAGATTACTCCGTGGTTTTTTACAGCTTTTATAAATATATATATATATTTCCATTCCAGTCCGGGCATAGGATTGGAAATCCGTCGCCCTTTATTGCTTTAATACATATATATATATAATTTCATTCTGTCAAGCCTGTATTACCCCGTGGATTTTTACAGCTTAGTTCTTCGGTTCCTTCTCGAATAGATACTGAAATTCTAAGTAATCCTTCTATTTCTGACATTAAATTAAAAGGAATTTTTAATCAAGGTCAAACTAGCCATCCTTGTTACACCACTAATGAATCGGTAGAATATAAGAAAGACCTTTCTCCTACAACTTCAGAATTACCTACTCAGTCAGATTTTGAAATTCCTATTAATCCTCAGTGAAGAGTTCTAACATTCCAGTCCGGACATAAGATTGGAAATTCGTCGCCCTTTACAGCTTTTATATATATATATATATATATATATATATATATATATATATATATATATATATATATATATATTCTTTATCCATTGTGATTAAATTTCTGCTTTAAATTTTCATTTGACATGAATCGACACTGATATCAATTCCGGCAAGTTAGATTTCTTTAAATCTAACCCTTTCTACCTTTCAAATGGTTCAAAATAGGTCCAACCGGAACCGAAAAGCTAGAATAGCTAAGATTTATTTAAAACTAGCTTTCTTCCTAATTTCGTCCATTATTAAAGCAACCTCGCGACCCTTAGATCGTTATCTAGTGGAAACGAGAAGCTTTAGCTATGCACATGCCAGGATTTGACGGATGAATCCTTGGCGTTTATGACGTCTAGATGTAAATATATATTTTCTACAAATATCTGAGATGTGCAGGTTTTCTTGGCTTCTCTCTGTGAGCCTTGGAATCGTGGGATTCATGATCAAACTGATCAGAATCTGATTTCCACGATGGACAAACTCCACATTATAAATGTACCCTGCCAGTTTTTCTGTAAAAAAGTACATCCGAAAGACCTTAAAATGGTTATCCGGGTTTAAGGTCTCAAACATAATGAAATAATGGTTTGTCGTGCCAGAGTCACTCTAATGGCTGTCATGCCCATGAGAAGACCGGCACTTGTATATATTTTGTGGTCGAGGATGCTTCGCAGCCCGACAATCACCATTCAAATTGAGCCCAAAGGCTGAAAAGATAAAAATGGAAGTATCAACAGGCTCTATTCCTATGAGAGCGTAGGGGTTTGAAAACCAACCTTTCAAAATATCATTTTTATATATTGTCAAAAAATGGACTTTTGCAAATCAAATCAAACCCTTCGTATATAGGTTGAACGAAGCAAGGCACTACTTTCAAATCAATCAAACGTAGGCTCAATTACTTCTAGCATTCACACACACACATCGCAAATAAAAAGGAAAATATTGAAAAGATACGGTATCGTGTTTCATGGGAGTTGGGGGGTGCCTAACACCTTCCCCCCACTTAACCAAGCCCCGAACATAGAACTTCAGTTTCAAAGATCAAGTTTCGACAGTGTCTAGTAATTGGGCCTACTTGCAAACAAAACTCGGTTGAGTTGGTACAACCATTTCAAATCTACTAACTGGCGACTCTGTAAACCGCTCAAATCGTCGACATGATACATGTTGGCCTTTTCCTAAATAACTCCACCCTTCATAAAACAGATAAGGCAATAAGGGTAGAAGAAAACAACAGACTTAAGAAGAGAGATAGATTCCGTCCAACTTAACGGTATTTTTTCCCGACATCGACAGGTGGTGAATCTGCTGGGGACAGTAGAGGGCTTAGGTCGCGTTCAAATCTTTTCAAAATTTCCTTTTATATCTGCGTATGTGGATGATGCGCCTTTACATTGAATGGATGTGAATAAATGCTTTACTGCTTTATATTAGTGCTTTGCATAATGTCATCATTTCATACGGTGAGACGCGATGTATGTGAATATGTATGTTGTGTAATTCCTCCACCAGGAGGCAAACCCGTCGGTGTTTAATTACTGGACTCAAAGAAGACTAATTCTGCGAGGCTCAGGAAAGGCACCACTCAGATCCGCTCCAATTGAAAGATCAGATTAATTTTCACTCTAGTAGATTGCGATGATCTGGTGACCTTTATGCCGAAAAGCCGCGAGAGTAGCCTAAGATAGGTCAGCCTCTGATTAACCAAATCCGAAGGAAAGCCTCTTCATGCCTTCCTCTTTCAATTCAAATACCAATTTTATAATTCCAATGTAAATATCAAGATTCAATGTAAATATACATTCCATGTCATGTAAATCATGTCATACTATCCTTTCATCAAAATAACTGACCTCTGTTTTACAGGATAAGATTAAAAAACCTCAAAAATAAACACATTGCATGGCATGCATCCGGTTGATACCTACATCAGGAAATTAACACACCTGTGTTTGTTGTAGGTAAAAATTGGTCATGTAACCAGATCGAAATCTATGAAAGCACTAAGTCCATCTCCAGACATGGCTTCAAGTGCTCAAACTGAATTTACCCCAGTCTCTAGGGAAGAGGTTGAAGGATTAAAGAACTATATAGTCGAATTGGCTATTTTCTTGAAAGAACAAAGGAAAAGCCTTCAAGGGAAATAAACAACCGGTCATACAGAACCATCTACACCCGGTGGTAGTCAAGAGACTGGAAAGAAAGACACTCAGATTCTGGAACCACAAAACCATGATATGACCAACAAATAAAATCACCAACCTCGATCCAAAGCAGGAAGCTGATGATATTCTGAAGAAAGTACAAAAAATGGAAGAAACCATCCGGTCCATCAAAGGGACTAGGGCATTTGGAATTGTTAATTACTCAGACTTATGTATATTCCCAGGGGGTCGTTATCCAGAAAAATTTTAAGTCCCTAATTTTGAGAAATACGATGGATTGGGAGACCCCTCACTCACTTAAAGGTATTCATTGGAGAGCTCGAATCCTATGCGGAGGACGAGAAACTCATAATGCAATTGTTCTAGAAGAGTCTAACCGGAGAGGCTAGAGCCTGGTATGCTCGTCTAGATAATTCCAAGATTCACAGCTGGGAAGAGTTAGCACATGCCTTTGTCAATCAATACAGTTTCCAATCTAAGATGGCTCTAGATAGATATCAAATAACCAAAATCAAATAGCAAAGTTCTGAATCATTCAGAGAATATGCCTAAAGATGGAGGCGGGTAGCAGCGCAAGTCACCCCACCTATGACTGAGTCTGAGATAGTCATGACCTTCATCGACATTCAAGAAGCTCCGTATTATGAAAGGGTCCTAGCAGGCATAGGAAAACCATTCTCGGAGATGATCAAGCACGGAGAAATGGCTAAAATGAGGCTGAAATCTAGGAAGATAAAAGATCTTATCGCCTTAGAAGCTGAGGTCGAGCATATCCAATTTAGGAGTTATGGGAGTAATCCCCGGAGAGTACACAAGAAGAAAGAAGAAGAAGTGTCCTTAGTACTGCAAGGACAGAATCAGAGGGGCGGTTCGAGCAGCATGCCCATTCATAGAAGGAGCTATTCCCCTTTTCAAGCTCTAGCCCAACCTTCTAATCCTCCATTTTAGAAAACTATGGAGGCCAGACGTCAGAGAACGTTCACCCCCTTAGGGGGTTCACTAGAAAATGTGCTGAAACTGTTGACAGTACAAAAGAAGATAGTTCAACTCCTTCCACCAACCAGTACCAGAGGAAGGAATTTCGACCCAAGTAAAAAATGTGCATATCATTTCGGATCCCCGGGCCATGATACACAAGACTCTTGGTCTCTCAAGAACAAAATCCAAGACTTGATAGGCAACGGAGAGATTGTGGTGACCAAACCGGAGCAACCGCATGTGCAAGACAATCCCCTCCCTCAACACAAAGAGGAGAGTATCAACATTATTAGCACGAAGAATTGAGAGGGATTCAAATACCACCGATATGTCGGAGAATCAACTCAATCAAGTACCAATAGCCCAGACAGTTGGGAGCTCTCAAAATGATGATTCCTGATAGAACAGGAAATTAAGTCTATCAAGGAACAGATTGGACAATTAGCCGATTTGGTCGTGTATCAACATTAGGTAACTAGACAGCTGATAAACCAGACTAACCAGCATGAAGACAGTCCTCCCACACCGAAAATTAACCCCATCGCTATGAGAGACCATTACTGATTTCATAAGCATGAACCTTGGGGCAACAAGGTGGCATAAGGAGGAGAAGTTCCAAGCTGATAGGGAATTTGCCTTCCAAAGGAACTTCACTAATTTGAACCAGCCAATGAAGGAAATCCTACAAATATTGATCAATGAGGGGATGGTTACAGATTTGTTACCCCTAGTAAACCCTCGATCCAAAAAATTCAAGCCTGACAAGATCTTCCAGTATCACTCTAATGCGCTCGGTCATGACACCGAGGATTGCTGGGGACTTCGTCACCTGATTCAGAATCTTATTGAAAGTGGTGAGCTAATCAAAGAAAATCAAAATTTTGGCTTTCCCGACGAAGAAGCATTTTTTATTCCCACGGCATGGAATCAGGAAACAGTCAATGTTATTTCTTGTGAGAAGGAGCCAGCCGTGACACCCTTAATACTACCAGGGAAAGGGGTCCAAGAAACACAGAATCCTGTGAAATTAGCTGCGCCTGAACCTTTAATATTTCCCTTCAAACCGCAATATCTGGTGGTCATCCTGAAGAGAGTCCCATGGAACTATGGGAAGGATGAAGATTCAACTTCAAACAACATTGCCATTATACCAAAGGAGAATCTACTGTACCTGCCTCAGCGGGTGATCAATTCAGTTACCAAAGCTAAAGGGAAAGTGGCTGAAGAGAAAATCAAAGAATTCCTCAACAAAATTGGGTATAATGAGATCAAGGTGGTGCAAATCTTGAAGGATGCACCTAAACAGATGTCCATCTTGGATCTGGTCTTATCCTCGGTAGATCATCGCAACATTCTGGTGAAAGAACTGGAGGAAGCCCATCTGCCAAGGACGGTCGATACTGAGAAATTCCGTCATGTGATAGAGCCCATCTTCAACAGCAATGTGATATCTTTCATCGATGATGATATACCCGCGGAAGGGACGGGCCATTGTAAGTCACTACACATAGCAGTGATGTCCTCATGGTATGTGATTGGTGGAGTACTGGTAGATGGAGGATCATCCCTAAACATTAGTTCATACTATACCTTAGAAAGAATGAAGATCAACCCAAATCGGATTCACACCAGTCATGTGGTTATCCAAGCTTTCGATGGATCTCGCCGAGATGCTATGGGAAAGATTGAGCTGCCACTGGAGATTGGTCCCCATACTCTCTATGTATCCCTCCAGGTACTCAACATTACCACCGAATACAAATTATTGCTAGGAAGGCAGTGGATCCATATAGCGGGAGAAGTTCCATCCACCCTCCATCAGCAGCTCAAGTACATTATCAATGGCAACCTAATCACGGTGAATGCTGAACCAGAATACCCTGTCTGCATATAAGGAGACATGCCAGTGATCAGTCTGGATGCAGGGGTTGAACCTGCAAGTTTTCAAGCATTAGAGGTGAGCAATATTTAGTACCTACCTGTGGGTGTACCAGCCTGTAAACCAAAGGTCTCTCCCGAAGTAATGACAGTTGGCCAGGAAATGGTGTCTTTGGGTTTCCGCGCTAGAGAAGGGTTAAGAAAGAATCAGCAAGGTATCAAAAATCCGGTGCAAATCCCGAGCCAGCCAAGGAAGGCCAGATTGGGCTATTCATCCGGGTCAAACCACTAAAACCCACACAAGCATCCGAAGGTTTCTGCTTCCACTATACTACTGTCAAACCTCACTGATGCAGGATTCGTGAAACCTGTAAGACCCCAACTTTTATGAATCAAGATTTAATTTTCTTTATATATTATTTCGAAATAGTAAGGTGTTGATTTGATAAATGTGAAAAGTTATGGGTGAAATGTGCAAATATTTCAAAATAAGCAAGTGGTTATAAAATATTCATTGTTGTCGGGGAATATTCGTTTGGTCGTGGAATATTCTTGTTGTCGGGAATATTCGTACGACGGCGCAGCTATTTGTGGGCCCCACAATGGAATAACTGTCGGATATAAAAAGCAACAGAAATAACCTTTTTATAAATAACGACGTAGTTGTTACGGTTAAACTGTTGAAATATCTGGTGATAAAAATACAGTAATACGGGTTGTGCACAGTAGCACACGGTATTGCACAATATTTTGAATTATTGATTCTTACGTAAGAAGTCACTACTCAATTATTATTACAGTAATTACTGTTCAATATTTTATATTATTAATTCAATAATTGCATGATATTTTATTGATTCAATAATTGCTACCGTTGATATTTTGTATTATTGATTCAATAATTGTCACTGCACAGTATTTCATATTATCAACTCAATAATTCATATTATTTGAATAATATTATTAGATAGCATTATTGACAATGTCTAAGGAAGTTCTGTCTAGGAGGGGTTATTTAATTGCGCGCCAGTAAGGAGAAATCCTTATCGGAAGGCCCCCTCTTTCCTAGGAAAGACCTGGTTGTCAATATTGTAGGTCTGTAATACTATTTGTGAATAATTAATTATTGATTTATATGATAAGAAAATATTTATTTTGTGGATATAAAAGAAGGAATTAGTGCTGATGTGTTTTTATCAGTATTTTGGTGTGGAAAACCATTCGTTTATGGAATTCGGATAATTTATGTTTGGAATTTGGAAAAACTTCCTTCTAGAAAGTTGTGGAGAATTAAATTTCCTATGAAAAGGATATAGAATTTGTATTTTTCTGAAAAAGGGCTATTTATTATGAATTATTGAAGTTTCAAAAAATAAATATTTTTTTAATAGGAGGTGGGCCCCACTGGTGACTGATGGCCTTTGAGGCGACTGGAATTTTTTTAAAAAAAAAATATTATTTTATTAAAAAAGTCTACTTTGGCATCCTAAGCTTTTCCTATAAATAGGGTGCTTAGGTTAGAATTGAAAATCACACCAGAATCAGAAGTTTTCTCTCTCTATAATATCGAGCATATTTTTGTGAGTATTTAGATACTTTGAGTGTTACTATTCAGTGCAAATTTTCTTCGGTGTTATATCCGTTATTCCAGTCAGAAGTACTATTTTTTTGAGGTAAGGGATGTTATTTTCTTTCATGAATGATGTTATTCTTTTCAATATCATTATACCAAAATATTATCATGGATTTTATTATGAAATTCTTACTTTTTCCGTTGGGATTACTATTCACGTATACGGCACTATTCACAGAAAAATTAAATTTTCTTATATATGTCCAAGTTGCTTGTTAAAGTTCTTATCTTTGATTGGATCTAAGTTTTGAGCTTTATTCTTGAATTTTGTTCCACAAAGTATTATTATGGAGTATTCTTAAACTTGGATAAATTAGATTACGAATCCTTAGTCTTTGTCCTTTATCTCACTGGATTCGTTCTTTAAAATATTTTTCATCATCCTCAGTCCTAAAAGGTGATATAACTGAATATCTTTGGCCTGTAGAGCAAAGATGAATGATTACCTGATGAATATCTTTAGCAGTAGTGCAAAGATGGACAAGTGTTGAGATGAACATGACCACTGGTGATACAAATGAATATCTTTGGCCCGTAGTGCAAAGATGAATATTTGATTTGAGATGTATATTGATTGATGTTACAGGGATAAAATATTGATGATGGACTTTTAAATCATAGAAGATAGTAGACTTCATTCTCTACTTAACTCTTCTAATGAATTGTTATTTCCGCTACGAATATTGATCTAAAACTTGTTGTCAATAATATTTTATCTGAATTGTTGAAGACTAACGATAGTTTATTTTTCATTATCTTAGTCATAATATTCTTTACTGGGCTAGTAAAGCTCACTCTTTTCATCTATTGTCCTCTTCAGGAAATGAGAATGTCGCAGGAACTAGTCGGGGGACAGAGTGATGGTCCGAGTTAGAGCAGTAGTAGTCCTCACTATTTCTAATAAATAGTGTGATAATAATTGTAATGAGGACTTAGTTTGAATGTTAATATTTTCTACATATTTGTATTGACGCTCACAGTTGTGTGGTCGTATTTTGCACGATCGTGTGATATAAAAGTTTGTATTTGAATTCTGTACCATGTATTTGGTGACTCAGAATGGGTTGGGTTGACTGGACCTATTCTGGGGGCATCACAAAACCAATGAGGAAGATTCCCGTTGTTGTGTCAGACATACTATTTCCTCCAGTCCTACCGATAAGTGAGAGAAAAGCCCCAAAACCTGATGGGGAAAGCTTAAAGGGAAAGGAAAAGTTCCTGCACGAAGGACGAGACCCATTTGCTAACATGTACTTTCTCATGCACTACGAGGGGATGAACGATGATATCCTAGACAGTGATGACGAAGACCAAATTCGAATTCCTCACATCAAGAAGGGGAAGGGTGGCAATTTAAAGAAGAGTCCCGACCTTGATCTGAAGGATGTTTCAGTCGTCATTAGAGATGAGATAGATGAGCACAACTCCTGTATCCTCCCTATTCATGAGGACTTGACCATGGACAACTGGAGCAGTGTCCCTTGCCTCATTCAAAAAGGGTAAAAGGGCAGAGAGTCCATCTGCCCTGTAACATGGTTTCATTTACTGCTTATTTTGGTTGCACAGCTATAGTAGTAACTTTTGTCATGCTTTGCTAAATGCTTTGTATGTTTAAACAGTTTCATATATTAAAGCGAAAGCATTTTGTTTTTAGGACTCCAAAACTGGATTTGTTTGTCCCTGCTTATGAGATGCCAACCTATCACAGTGACTACGATTTTGATGTAGAACTGAACTTTAACTTGATGGAGATTGATCAAGAGGAGGTAGATGACTATGAGGTACCCGAGGAGATCAAAGAATGGTTAGAAGAAAAACACAAACCAAACCTCAACCAAACCACCACTGTTAATATCAACCTCAGAAAACCTCAAAGAAATCCAGATAGGCCTAAACCTCACCCCAAACCAAAGAATCGACCTGATTGAAATCCTAACTCAGTTCAAGAATGTGTTTGCGTTGTCGCATGAAGACATGATTGGCTTGTTTACTGACATTGTCATCCATCGACTCCCCATCAAAGATGGATTCAAGCCAATCAAGCAAATGCTCAAGCGACTGAAACCTGAATGTAGTCTAAAAGTCAAAGAAGAGGTTGTCAATAGTTCAAAGCTGGCATCATCATGGTATCAACATACCTGGAGTGGCTGTCAAACATAGTCCCCTTGCCTAAGTCGAGATGGAAGGTACGAGTTGTTGGGTTTGTACGAAATCCTGACGCAATCAAATTGCAAAAATTAGCGGAAGCATGGTATATCAGAGTTTAAAGAATTTCTACAAAACCATTATTCGGATCATCCTTTATGAAAATTATTAATTTAAAATGATAAATAAGAAGTTAAGGAATCATACCCTTGTAGAACGAAGCTTCCACAGGTACGAGTTCAACTCCTTGTTCTTTGTGACCTTATTGAATTTCTGGGTTAGATTCCTTCTTTTGATCAACGTTAGCCACCCAAGTGTTTGGCCTCTAGAGGTGATCCACCAAGGAATATGAATTATCAAGAAGGAGGGTGATTTGCTAAACCTAGTTTTCTATCCTCTATAGAAAAGGAGTACTCTCCAATTATTAAAATTTCATCAACTGATATCTATTATAAAACTCCTCTTATATAGATATTGGTCAACCCTTCTAATCCTATTAGACATGGAATTTCATTTAATTAATTAAACTTTTTTAATTAATTTAGGCTTCCCACCACATTGGGAATAATTAATTAAATTCATTTAATTAATTTGCCTCGTAATCTTAATAGGAATAAATGAGAGTAGTAATATTAAATTAATTACTAAACTCCTTTAGAAATTAAAATAATAATAATTATAATAATATTAATAAGTCTCCGCTTATTAATTTATATTTAATATTTCCAAAATATTTAATAATAAACATTAAGCTATTTAATTTATTCTATCACCATAGATTAAATTAATTATACTTAATGCATTATTACCATTATGTCATTACCTTCTTAAATAATTATTCTTCCTTTTATGGTATGACCCTTTAGGTTCTCTATATTAAATCGGTTGTGAATAAATCAATTAGAATAATTCTAATCTTATTTAAATAAATAAATTAAACTAATAATCTATTTAAATAAATAATATTTATTCTACAATAGGGATAAGCCTCCCTAGCGATCAACGACTTTTCAAATAATATAGATTTTAACATTAATCATAAAAGAACCTATGAGTAAATAGTTACCGTATAATTCAATCCTTCCACCATACAATTTCCTAATTAAATATAAGACATGGATTTACTTTCAAGTCTTATTTTATTCAATTATATGTATTTCGATTAGAAAATGCACAACTCTAAATAATACAAATTAGAAACTCCTTTCTAATTTCATTCCACCTTGGCCAAGGATTCCTGGGTTGTCATTTATCGAATCACATAAGACATATCTCCTCTTTTACTAGAGGTGGTAGATTCTTTATTGATCATTCATTATCTCCATATGTAACTCATTATACCCAAGCATACCCCTTTATATACCATAAAGGACTTTAAGGAATAAGTCAAAGTATAATTCATTACATACAAGATACTATGATGATCTCAAGTCCAAGGATCACTTGTACTACTATCACATTAGGAATTCCTATTGACAGGCGAGTAAAACTCCATTAGGTATTCTATAGCGAGTCACGTTCAGTGAACTTATTCTCCAATAAGCACCTACATACTTGCTTTAGTGTCTCCACATAAATGATCATGAGATCAATCATCCTCATCCAATGAGCAAGCAACATATGTACCAATCTATCCGGATTTACTAATCCCCTTTTTAGTAATCCCACGATTGGAAACTATTTTAGTTTTAAAGCTTTCTAAGAATTTAGATCTCATTAGCATGATCATCATCATGATTCTAAAAGCATTGCTTAAAACTATGGGTTATTTATATATTATAAAAATAGCACCATGTAGATAATTAAATGCCTTTAATAAATGAATATTTTTATTAATAAATAAATAAGATTGTCTCCAAAGTATATGCTTTATCATCACACATGATTGGCTTGTATGCATACTACTTTCAATCTCCCACTTGCACTAAAGCCAATACAAATTTTTGCTATGCTAAACGCCTTTAGCATCTAATGAATATACGTTTCAATCTTTCAATACAGATTTATATCCCCAATGCGGGATGTTCTACCCAAATCATTCATGGAGGAATGTTTAGACAACTTTATTTTGATCGATTTTAGCATAGGAATTTCATTCCCTATCAGTAATATATCAACATATAATACAATGAATGAAATAGCGCTCCCACTAACCTTCTTGTATACACATGGTTCATTCTCGTTTTTGATAAAAGCAAACTCTTTGATTGTCTCATCAAAACGAATGTTCCATCTACGAAAATCTTGCTTCAATCCATGAATGGATTGTTGTAGCTCATATACATGATTTGCTTCAATCATTGAAATAAAAAACCATCTTGTTGTATTATATATACATTCTCCTCTAATAATGTATATTTGAGGAAGGCGTCTCCACGTCAATTTTGCAAGATTAAGTAATAATAAGCTGCAATCGCAAGTAAAATCCAAATGGACTTGAGCATAGCTTCAAAATGCATTTTAAATTTTATAGTCATCTACCATTTCTCTGAGTCTTTATTACTCATAGTCTGTTTAGTAATTCAATGGATCATCATCATCCATGATGTATACCTCATCGTCATCCTCTATGACGAATCCATACCTTTCAGGTATATTCGGTACTTTTCCAGATTTACGAATAGGGTGTTGTACAGTAGGTGTCTCTACTTGGACAGGTTCATCCACTTGATTTATAGTGGTTTGTGGTTCTTGAATTTCTTCAAGATCTATTTTTCTCCCACTAGCCCCTTTAAGGATAAACTCTTTTTCCAAGAAGGTAGCGTGTTTCGTAACAAACACCTTTTGCACAGTAAGATTGTAGAAATAGTATCTCAAACTTTCTTTAGGATATCCCACAAACGTGCACTTATCAGATCTTGTCCCTAGCTTATCATTTTGAAACTTTTTCACATAAGCTGGACATCCCCAAATCTTAACATGCTTAAGACCAGGTTTCCTCCCTGTCCACATCTCATATGGAGTCTTTGGGATGGATTTTGAGGGGACCTTATTTAGTAGATATGAAGCCGCTTCTAGGGCAAAACCCCAGAATGATACTGAAAGATCAGTAAAACTCATCATGGATCGAACCATATCCAACAATGTTCGATTTCTCCTTTCAGATACTCTATTTAACTTTGGTGTACCTAGTGGAGTCCATTGTGAGATTATACCATTTTCTTTGAGATAATTGAGAAACTCACCGATTAAGTATTCTCCACCTCGATCTGATCGAAGAGTCTTAATACTCTTTCCCTTTATTTCTCTACTTCACTTCTGAACTCTTTGAATTTTTCAAATGATCCTGATTTGTATTTCATTAAATACACATATTCAAATCTTGAGTGATTATCAGTGAAAGTAATAAAATAAGAATACCCACCCCATGCAATCGTTGTCATAGGTCCACAAACGTCTGTGTGAACCAACGCTAACAACTCTGTAACTATTTCTCCATTTCCACTAAAATGAGATTTAGTCATTTACCCATGAGACAAGATTCACAAGTTAGATATGATTCATAATCAGATAGCTCTAAGAGCCCATCCTTATACAACTTGGATGTTTGATTGATATGACCAAGTCTACAGTGTCACATATAGGTATAATTAATATCATCTCTTTTTCTTTTCTTAGCTTGTTCTATTTGAAGTATATTTTCATTCAGGTCAGGTATATAAAGTCCATTTTGTAGATTACCATTACCATATAAAACATTGGTTTATAAATAGAACAACTGTTGTTCTTTATTATAATTTCAAGTCCATCCATATCTAATACAGAATTTGAAATAATGTTTCTAATGATATTCTGAAAAAATAACAATTATCTCAATAAATGGACTTGCCCGTAGGCTGTGCTAAACAATAAGTGCCTACAGCTATTGCAGCAACCTTTACTCCATTTCCCACTCATAGGACAACCTCATCCTTGTTTAGCTTTCTACTTCTGACCAGTCCCTTCACAGTATTGCATATGTGAGAACCACAGCCGGTATCCTATACCCAAGTAGAATTTTGACTTTCTGAAAAATTAATTTCAATCATGAATAAACCTTGATTAGAAGTTGAAGCTTCTTCAAGCTTCTTCTCTGCCAGAAACTTCTTGCAGTTCCTCTTCCAATGACCTGGCTCGTTGCAATGGAAGCACATTCTTTTGCTAACTGGATTGGATTTCTTTTATTCTTTTATGTTCACATTGCCCTTGGTCATCCGAGATCGGAAGAGCTCCTTAGATATCTCATATCTAGCAGACATATTTGTTCACCATATAACTCCTTGAGGTGAAACAACATAGTAGGAGCATCCATGTTTTCATGCTGACGCTGAAGCTCGTTATTCATAGATGCGAGCATGATACATTAAGCCACAGATGCATCATCTTGCTACTTTATAATGGTGGCAACTCTTCCTCAGAGACTATTTCTGGAACAGTTCTAGGGACAAGTGAATTTAGGACATAAGAAATCTTTTCAGCAGTGAGAACTATTCTCAGATTCCTTAACCAGTTCGTGTAATTCGATCCAGTTAGTTTATTAGCATCAAGTATGCTACGCAGTGAAATTAGTGATTTTGACATTTTTAAATTTCTGTATGTGAAAAGACAATATTTTTTAGCAAACATTTATTTTATTAATTTGGCATACCAAAATAAATTTAGGTCTTTATTTTAAATTGGTATCTCCCACTATTTTTATCAAAATATATTACCCTCACTTATATAGTTTGGCAACATCTAATTAAAGATTTGCTAGTGAGATTAAGGATCCCATTTCAAATGTATATAGCCTTGTGGATAGCACAACAAACGATATATAAATAAATAGGTAGACAACTCTTGTCAATTACATCAACATGTAACTCTTTTTATTTTGCCTCTTAAATCTTAATGGTCAAGTGTGTGCACATCCGAACTAAAATAATTTAAGTTAAGTCCAGCCTAGCACTTCTATAAATTCAAAAAAAAAAATGTTCGTCCTTGTGGATAGCACAATAAGACTATATTGTTCAATTTTCATGATAAGCATCAAATGTGATTAATTAATATCTTAAATACGCAATACTCGCCTTGTGGATAGCACAACAAGCTCATATTAAATATTTAATACTCTATTAATTTATCATGCTAGAAGGCGACATTCGATATTCCAAATATCATTAAACGCTTCGGACTTAATATTATTTCTTTGAGGGGTTTGTTATTATTTGTCTCATCTTGTTTAGCGCGCATGCACACACACACAAACACACACACACACACACACATATATATATATATATAATACGCGTTATTTTATTAAACATACAAAGCATGTTTACATAAAATATAATATATATAATATTTAGCATGCACATATAGAATACTATATTCTACCCGGATTGATTATGGACTTTTATTCTAGTTTGGTTCACTAGAACCACCAAGTGAACCAAAAGATCAAACCTAGTAGTGCAAAAATTTAAATTTAAACGTAACTATTACATTTAAACCCGGGCTCCATACAAACGGGTCTTCACGTGCTCCTTGCTCTTTGGTCTCCAATTTTTTTCAAGATAATTCTAACTATCTCTATTACATAAACTATTTAAAATTAAATAAAAACATTGATCAGCAGTCAAGAAGAAGTACATAGGAGGGAGATAGAATTTACATCGAGAAATAAACTAGAGAAGAAGAGGTACGCAGACCTCATTTAATAAAATCCATTCATTCAAGCATTCAACTAAAATAAAATCCAATCACATTGGTCAAATAGTCCATAATCAATCACTATTTATTATCATACATATCACCATATATATCAATAAATAAATATCCATCTCATAAATTAAAACACTCCATATATATATGAGTATCATTTAATGGGCAATTTTAATTTCCATGAAATCTAATTTCAAGATTAAAATAAATTATTTGTTTTAATTATAAAATTATTAAAAATATTATATATATATATATATATATATAATATAACCATATATATATAATATATAAAGGTAATTAGATCACCTTTTGAAGAAAAAAAACTTCCTACTGGGTAATAATTTCGTTATATATATATATATATATATATATATATATATATATAACATGTTCACAGCTTTTAAAAAACATCTTGCAAAGTGGAATCACATTATACATTATATCCACTTTCTGAAATCAAGCTGCAGGTTCCGTTTTTTTTTAATTCGTGGTTTACTTTTGTTTATTAACGAATCAGTGAGTATATATATATCACGTGATTTTGACCCACAGATGACTCTATTTTTTTTCTTTCAAAAACTTATAATAATAATAATAATTTTATAAAATTAATTATGCCCAATAAATTATTCTAAATACATACCCATATATATATGAAATCAAAACAATTAATAGTTGCATAAAGGTTTGGCTTTGATATCACTGTTGGGTTTGTACGAAATCGTGACGCAATCAAATTATAAAAATTAGCGGAAGCATTGTATATCAGAGTTTTAAAAATTTCTACAAAACCATTACCCGGATCATCCTTTATGCAAATTATTAATTAAAACGATAAATAAGAAGTTATGGAATCATACCCTTGTAGAACGAAGCTTCCACAGGTACAAGTTCAACTCCTTATTCTTCGTGATCTCCTTGAATTTTTGGGTTAGATTCCTTCTTCTGATCAACGTTAGTCACCCAAGTGTTTGGCCTCTAGAGGTGATCCACTAAGGAATAGGAATTATCAAGCAGGAGGGTGGTTGGCTAAACCTTAGTTTTCTATCCTCTATAGAAAAGAAGTACTCTTCAACAATTGGAATTACATCAATTGATATCTATTATAAGACTCATCTTATATAGATATTGGTCAACCCTTCTAATCCTATTAAACATGGGATTTTATTTAATTAATTAAACTTCTTTAATTAATTTAGGCTTCCCACCACATTGGGAATAATTAATTAAATTTATTTAATTAATTTGTCTCCTAATCTTATTAGGAATAAATGAGAGTACTAATATTAAATTAATTACTAAACTCCTTTAGAAATTATAATAATAATAACTATAATAATATTAATAAGACTCATCCTATTAATTTATATTTAATATTTCTAAAATATTAAATAATAAACATTAGGCTATTTAATTTATTCTATCACTATAGATTAAATTAATTACACTTAATACATTATTACGATTATGTTATTAGCTTCTTAAATAATTATTCTTTCTTTTATGGTGTGACCCTTTATGTTCTCTATATTAAACCGATTGTGAATAAATCAATTAGAACAATTCTAATTTTATTTAAATAAATAAATTAAACTAATAATCTATTTAAATAAATAATATTTATTCTACAATAGGGATAAGCCTCCCTAGCGATCAACGACTTTCCAGATAATATAGATTTCAACATTAATCATAAAAGAACCTATGAGTTAATAGTTACCGTACAATTCAATCCTTCCACCATATAATGTCCCAATTAAATATAAGACATGGATTTACTGTCAAGTCTTAATTTATTCAATTATATGTGTATCGATTAGAAAATGCACAACTCCAAATAATGCAAATTAGAAACTCCTTTCTAATTTCATTTCACATTGGCCAAGGATTTCTGGGTTGTCATTTAACGAATCACATAGGACATATCTCCTCTTTTGCTAGAGGTGGTAGATTCTTTATTGATCATTCATTATCTCTATATGTAACTCATTATACCCAAGTATACCCTTTTATATACCCTAAAGGGCTTTAAGGAATAAGTCAACGTATAGTTCATTACATACAAGATACTATGATGATCTCAAGTCCAAGGATCACTTGTACTACTATCACATTAGGAATTCCTATTAACAGGCGAGTAAAACTCCATTAGGTATTCTATAGCGAGTCACGTTCAGTGAACTTATTTTCCAATAAGCACCTTCATACTTGCTTTAGTGTCTCCACACAAATGATCATAAGATAGTCATTCTCATCTAATGAGCAAGCAACATATGTACCAATCTATCCGGATTTACTAATCCCCTTTTTAGTAATCCCACGATTGGGAACTATTTTAGTTTTAAAGCTTTCTAAGAATTTAGATCTAATTAGTATGATCATCATCATGATTCTAATAAGCATTGCTTAAAACTATGGGTTATTTACATATTATAAAAACAGCACCATATAGAAAATTAAATGCCTTTAATAAGTGAATATTTTTATTAATAAATAAATAAGATTATCTTCAAAGTATATGCTTTATCATCATACATGATTGGCTTGCATGCATACTACTTTCATATATATACATTGCTTAATAGAGACTGAATTCTCCAGCCCTTTCATATTCCCATAACAGTTGGATATGTTGCACAATTAACTAGCATTGAAAAGAATGGGGAGTTAGAGAATGGAAGAGTTTGTGGGTGTAAAGGATTGTAACTCCGTTCCTCTCTAAATCTTCTAATACGTATACTCCCTTGTCCCAAATCAGTTGTTATGTGGGCCCACTCCAGCTGCTGATCAACATATTAAAATATTATTTTACCCCATTAAATCACTTAAATAACCATTTGACTGTTTTGCCCTCCGTAGCCAACCGTTTCGATACTAATATCGATTCCTACTAAAGTCGACGTTCCGAACGTCATGGAAATATCCATTTTGTCAAATTAGCTTCCAAAATTTGTGGTTGACTTTTTACTCAAAAAAGTCAACTGGTTGCCTTTGACCAAAAAGTCAACCACGACACATTTCGTGGTTACAGTCTATCCTGACTAATTTCGATATTTCAGACTCAAATATGCAGTCCGCGTCTTTAAATTCTGCTCCGAACTCAATCCCGAGTTTTAATACCATCCCACAAAAGTAATCCAATTAATAACTACTTAATTAATTCAAATCGTTAAATTAAACTAAACCAACCATTTAAATACATCTCATCATATAACTTAAAATAAAACATATATGTATAACACATATACATCTAATATTAGAAATCACACAATAGTTTCACATAAATTCATTTATTGATAATTATTAAATTACATAACGATCTCGGTTATTATAGAAATTATGTAATTTTTGGGCTAAATTCCAATTTTTGAGAGTTTAGTAAGCTATGATGAAAATTTTAATGAAATTTCTTTGAAAGAATCAAATTCTAGCATATGTATGGGTTATGTGTAATTAGAATTAATTTATAAATAAAAGAACAAAATTTAAATGTTGTTATTAAGCATTAGTTTACTAAAAATCATTTTAATTTGATTTTATGCTTGAATTATTAGTGTAAGGATGGGATTTAGAGACTTGGTGGCTAGGTTTGGTGGTGCTGTGATATAAGGATAAGAATTATGAAAAAATCGCAAAACAAATCGATAAGAAACCAGGTCAAATAAAAATTATATGTATTATGTTTGTTAAACGGCCATAAAGAACCAACCCGAATAAAAACTTGGAATTTAATGAAGCGAATACCTTAAAAGAGTCTTAATATGTTAATTAAGGCTTAGTTGTTAAGCGAGTCAGGTTAAAACGGAACGAGGCGACTTTTGAACTAAAATCGCAACGTTGAAAAAGTAGTGCGAACAACCATTTTGGATGCATTATTTGGACAGCTTAAAATATCCAAATATTAGTGGGGATATTTTTTGAAAATACTTTGATATGCCATGTACAACATATCTAAAAATCAGACCAATCGGAGTTAAGAACAACGCGTGAGAAATTTGCGAAGTAGCTGAGTTGATAAGAAGCAGAACAGGGCGGCAGTTGTCGGCCAGGCAGCGTCCACGTCCTCCCACGCTCACTCGCGCGCGCTTGCTGGCAGTGCCTGCGCGCCGCCGGGCTGAATTGCTTCTTGACATCATTTTCGTGTGCTGTTTTGATTGGATTTAGTGTACTGTTTTCGTAGTAAGAAATTTTTCTAAAATACTATGACATGAGGTCTATAACATGCTAAAACTTTTACTATTATTCGACTCATGATTTAAGAATTAAAAATAGACGAATAGGCATGTCAGAACTAAAATTTGAGCGACGCCGAGCATTGACGCGCCGAGCGATTTTGACGTTCGACGTTCTGAATAGCGTTCCGACAAGATAATAAGTCATAACAAATCTATTAAAGTCCAACGAGCCAAGATTTGACTATAAAAGATATTTTATGTGACGAACAAGATTTTTGTAATTTAATTTAAATATTAATTTAGTTAAATAAATATTTTTCGATGAATTATGTATAGAGTTAAATAATTAATTGATGAAATTGTGGTAGATTAATTTAATTATGTGTTACATTGATTAAATTAATGTGGAGAATTTTATTATTCCAAGTATGAATTTAATTGGGCTTATTTGATTAAATGAATTATTTAATAAGCATAATGTTATTCTAATTAATTTAATAATTAATTAGAGATTTAATGATTTGACATAATTAATAAATGAAAATTTAATTATGTGACTATGTGATTTAATGTGGAATTATTCTATTTTATTTAATTGAATTGAATAAGATATTTGATTAATTACTTAAATGTGTGTGACATTATTAAACTATATAATAAGAGTTTAATTAAATTAAGTGGGAAAGAGTATTTATGAGACTGGCCAAACATGGCCCTAGGAGGAGTTGGCCAGTTAACCCACTAAGGGATTAACTGACCACGACAATGTCAGTTTAACTACACGTATAATTATATATCAGGCTTATATCTTATATCATTCATCAGAAGAGAACTTAGGGAAATACAAAGAGAGTTTAGAGAGAAAATTAAGAGAAAGTGTGAATTGAAGAAGAAGTAGAGAAGAACTTCATCATCATTGAATCATATACACAAACTAGCAGGGTAATCTCTTGATTCAATTTTTATATTTACGTTCTTATATACTCTCCATGAAAACTTTGTTCAAGTTCTCTGTGAAGAATTATTTTGATAATTAACTTAAGATGTGATCATATATATGTTAGTATATGTTTACAATATAGTTTATATCATGTATTCATGTGTTAGAGTAACCAATTCCATATAAACATACTATAATCAGAGTTTTCCATTAACGGGTGTTTTGAGTTCTCTGTAAAACAACTATTGCATGATCAATGCATGAATTGATGACTTATGTGTATATACATGATAATATATAATCATAACATGTTTTCTACCATCTATGTATGTTTTCAAACCATCAATTTCATATAAATATGTCGTAATTGGATTGTTGAAGTTACAGAGTATAAAAGTTGTATATATGGCCCTTACGAACAATTGTATGCCATGAATTATTTTTTTAACTTAAATTTGACAGTAGATTATGATAATACATGTTAAAACAAAGAAAACAAACTTTGAACGGACGGATTCGAAGTTATAACGAATCTCTGACGTCAAATTTCATGTTTTTCTTCAAAACTTTCAAGAACACCAAGAACAGTCAAATTACGTGATTTGATTCGAGTAATTGCATGATTTAAGATGTTTAAACATGTTAGTAACATTGTATGATGTTTCTATGAAGTTTATACTTCATAGAAATCACGGTACTAGTTTAATTTGCATTTAATTGGAGTAATTGGACTACGATCTATCAAAAATTGCGAACCAGAGTCTCACCAGCAGGGAGCCCCGTCCCAGCGGGCCCTGGTAGGCCAAAACCCCCACCCCAGCAGGGGTGTATGCTGTTCGGAGTGAAAATAGTGTAAGGCGAGACTGTTTTGACCTCTTGTAGTAAAATACGTATAACGTCTTCATACGATCTCCGATTAAGGCGATTCAGGATGATTCGGAAAGATAACGAGTAGATATACAATTTTTAATCTTTATGTTTTTTGATTTGAAGTCGTTAGTAGGGGTCAAAATGGCCATCTTTGTGACTGATGCGTATTCGGAGGCAATCGGAGGGAGTCGGACATGCCCGTACGCAAGTGTAGTGCTCTCGACGATAAAAAATGTTGTTATAAGTTATAAAACATGAATATTATGAAATATAATGATGTTTAACATTAATCAATGATGTTTTAGACAAATTGCGTGAGCATGTTAAGCGTACGCAAGAGGGACGAGTCAAGCATGCGATGAATGAACGTCGAAACGTCGTGCCTAGTGTAATACTATGCTATAACATACTTGAGGACTTGATGAGCATGTAATGCTATTCAATAACATGTTATTAACACATATTATATGATTTGAAGTTCATGTTAATAAACTAAGTGTGAACTTGAATATTGTGATTGTAAAACATGATTATGATTGTTTGATGGATTATACCTATATGATATGCATATTGTTATTTCATACTTATGTTATGTGGTTGGTTAATAAGTTAACACTAGGAACCAAGTTGTAAGTTGAACTTAAATGAAAGGTTCAACAGTTGAACATAGAAGTTATGAAACTAATTGACATCGTATGGATAATATAATGTGTAGGATGTTGAGGAATTGAATTGTAACTATATTTGTAGATTGCGCACGAGGCAAGTATTCTATCCCTAACTTATTATTTTTAAACAAGTTCTTATTCATAGTCTTTAAATTGAGCAAACTTTATACCTTCAAAGTTATTCGTGAGCAAGTTTGATACATATAATTCTTTGTCAATTAAGTTCTTATTCTTACTATTCAAGTTCAAGATTCCATATGAGATATTATAACCCTTTTGAAGTATTACCTCAATTATACAATACGTATTAAATTGTATACTCTTGAGATTTGTTATTCAAATTGAATATCATTTATTGTTCAACCTTGTAAGACTAACGAACCCTTATTGATTTGACTAGTCCATAGTTGATGAGCGTTTTAAATTTCATAACTATTATTGAGTTTATCCAAACCAAATTTTCTTTGGTGCGGACTCTGATGTCAAACTGAGATGAACAACCATACTATAGGGGATTTATGATGCTTTAGCGTTAAGATATTGTGCACAGTATGGTACTAAGGGCTGATCCCCCTAAGTACGAGAAGTAGAGTCCATAGTCTTATGACTGTTAAAGGTTTCAAGTATAAACACTTGACAACCTAGGACATGGTTTAAGGTCTTATGACCCTCAGAAGTTCTTTTGATTCTTGTTATTCATTCTTGAGTCAAAAGTCGAGTTTTTCTTATTTCAAAAATCTTTGATTCACTCGCATATTATTATATTGTTGTTATATTATTATACTTGTGGGCAATCGTGCTCTCTTGCGTAATAATAATATTGCAATTAAGAACGAAAGGTCCGAAGAGCCTTCTACTAGCAAAGGCAAGGGCAAGGTCAACAAGTGATAAAGACTTGTTATTTATTTAATATGTTTATGTTTAAGACTTATGTTAAAGTTGTGTAAGACTTATTATTTGTTTACGTTTCCGCTTTTGAGATTTAAGGTTAGTATGACCTGGGATTGTATTTATTATTCAGATGTTGTAACCCCATAAAGGGAGTATTTATTTTTATCTGTTGCATGGTTTGCATTTATTATGGGTCTGTACAGTGAACACCAAATCCCATGGAATTGAAGTACCCGGATTTGAGGGTGTCACATTTTATGCCGAGAAACCTCCTTTCGGACATAAATAATACAATAAAAATATATAATAAATATGAATTTTCATATTTAAGTGAATGTAAGCTGTAATTGGTATGAAAAATGGTTTTAAAAATGTGAATAGTTGCAAAGCAATAAAGCGTGGAATCGTTAAAAAATTATAATGGTTCTAAAAGTGATGAAACGAAGGTTTGATGAAACGAAGGTTTTCGGAGTTCAAAATGGAGATTTTGAGTTGATATTTATGTAACGATATATATATATATATATATATATATAGCACAAATGCGAGTTAATTATAAAACGAGAAATGAAGCAAATGTGCTGACAGGATAAAATGTTTATATATGAAGCAAATGTCTGAGTTGAGTGGACTCATGAGTGGACAAAAAGGAATAAAAATTATTTAAATCAAGAAATAATATAGTAAACTGATTTTTTTTTACTATAAAAGATATATAATATCTATTTAAAACCTGAATTCTCAAATAAAGACAAAAGATATTCCTAAAGTGAAATATAGATGATTTCAACTTGAAATGTAAAATGTTTACATACTAAAATGTGAGGGACCTTTATTTGGCGTAAAAAGGTTAAAAAGAATTAAGTTTTTAAATAAACTACTATTCGTTTTGAGCAAGACTAAATAATATTAGTTTGTATAAAACTAATAATTATTATTAACGAGTAAACATTAATGTTTTGTAACATATTTAATTATCTAATATGTGTGTGCATGCAAAAATGAATGTGTATGTATTGTGCAGTAACGTTATATTAAATTTTGTTGTAATCTCCAATTAAAGAAAGTTTTTCAGTTTTGTTATGTTTGTGGATTGTGTATGATTATATGGCGAGTTACATACCATGTTTATTGAATTGGTAAAGTCAAAATATGAATAAGTCAATTGGGTTATGGAACTCAATTTCTATATGTGATCTGTGATAGCATGTGTTGTATGAGAATGTGAGATGTCAAAGACATGTATAAATAAATGATATGCCTAGTAGAATAATTATTGATGCCTGAGTATATGCATAGCACGGAATTATTAATGCATGAATATATGTATTACAAAGAATTATTGATGCATGTAGAATATGCATAGTAAAGAAAGTATGTTGCATATGGTGAATATAGAGTTGTGTGCTATGTGAAACATGTTAGACTTTTAAATTTGCTGGGCCGTCGAGCTCAATCTTGCAAACACAAACATTTTGCAGGTTGACGATGTTATGCAATATTACTTGCTATTCGGATGATGAAGGTTGGATGTACGAAATGAATACATTTCCTTGAGTTAGAAATGGTACAAAGTTATGCTTAATGGTTTTGATATATGTAACTAGCAGCTAAGTGTAGTTTAAAATATTCAATAAAGAATATTTACTCTGGATGTATTGTAATGAATACTTTATAAAAATAAAGTGATATAGTAACATTAATATATAAGAAAAAATTCATATTGAGGATTAAGTTGTATATATATATATATAACTTTGATAAGAGAAATCATTAAATAAATATGATTTCATTATAAATGAGAATTGTAAACGTTGAGATTCAAGGAACGAATGAATGGAATAAAAGAGAAAAAAAAATTATTCTGCATTTTTAGCTATTTAAACATTAAATAATATTTTAAAAGCTAGAACAAGATAGTATTAACGCACAAGATCGGGAAGAGAAATAGTCCTGATTTTGGGGTCTTTACAGTATGTGTGTTGTCGTATTTTGAACGAAAGTATAAAAGTTGTATATATGAGAATTTGTGTTTGTAGTATGTTTTTTGGCGACTCAAATTGGGTGGTAAAGATCCGAATTTGGGGGCGTCACATTAAATGTTAGTCTATAGGTTGTTAGTCCCCCTTATTATGTGCCTCACAACATGTATTTATATGTTACAAGTCAAATTCCTAGCTTAGAAGGAAAAATAATCCAATTGGAAGTCAAAAAGCATGAAAAAAGTGTCCAAAACTTGGTCTGGTCGCGTCCCAAGTGCTGCTACCCTTCAACCGCGAGCTGTAGCGCATCATATGCAATAGTTGGGGCTTCCACAAAAGCTGCAATGCTTCATATGGGGCGCTGCTGCACATCTGCTGCCTTCCATGCATTGCTACCCATGAAAAGATGTGCAGCTACGCATGCCATTTTGCTACTTTGACGTCCGTTGGTAAAATGGTCATAACTTTTGATCAGGGAGGAGTTACGGGGCGTGTCACCTATCAAATCAAAGCTCTCGACGAGCTCTAAAATAAAATCTAAGTCCCAAGCCAAGACATATATCAAAATTGGTGATAACAGTCCTTACATCCTCCCTTCTTGCATTTACTTGTACATTTTACTCCGAAAGATGTCTGAATCGCGTTTCCTTGCTTCTTCCCATCAAATAACTTAATTAGTGATGATTGACTCGTTGTGGCTTTCCCTAGACCATCCATTCTGACACCCCCAAATCCGGGTACTTCAATTCCATAAGATTTGGTGTTCACTGTTCAATAATAACACATCTAACTACCCATATATAAAGTAACTCATAATTAAAAATAGAAATCCTCCCCTTAAGGGGTTACAACATCTTAAGCAAATCAATTCCAAGTCAACTAACCTTAATACATCAAGTGCGGAAATATAAATAAAAATAGATAAGTCTTAAACATAACATAGTGAGTCTTAACATCAACATTCTCAAATAAAAAATTAAGTCTTCAACACTTGTTTGCCTTGCCCTTTCCCTTACTAGTAGATGGTTCGTCAACTCTTTCAACCTTAGCTGCAATGTTATTATGCAAGAGTGAGCAACAATTGCTCACGAGTATAACAATATAATAATAATAATAACATGCGAGAAATCAATGAGTTCTGAATAATAAAAAACTCAGCTTTTGAATCAAGATTAGGAAACAAGAATCAAAAGTATATCTGAGGGTCACAGGGCCATGAACTATGTCCCAGGTTATTAATTATTTCTACTTTAAACCTTTAACAGTCGTAAGACTATATGGATCTTACTTCTCGTACTTAGGGGGATTGTAACGACCAGATATTTTAAGCTCCTTATTAATTTGATTTGTGATTTAAAAATTTTTAAGAGTTATATTTTCAAACTTATTTAAACCTTATGTGGTTATGTGCTTATGTGAATTAACCTATGCGAATAAATGCTATGATTTTATTAAAAGAAATCACTAATGGTTATTTAAATTAGTAGATTAACCCTGAGACTTTTATATTAGAATATTGATAAAAAGTGTTAGTAAATTATATATTCAAATTTCTTGAATATAGTGTAGAGATTTAATCGGGATTAATTATTTATATATGAGTAATTAATTGGGAGTGTATTGATTAATTATTATTATGAATAAATAATAATTAATGAGTAAGAGATTAATAAATATAATAATATTATATTGATAAATTGTTTTATACAAGCTTATGTTATATTAATGGTAGTAAACTATATATTATATAGTATAAGGTGGCATATTAATATGTCTATATATTATATGTATAGACTATATAGTAAGACTAATGGCATTATTAGAGTTACATCATAATATGGCTTATGTGACATGATATGGGTGGAAAGACATTAATATGAATACCCTATAACTTAATATTATATCAATAACATTATTAATTGATAATGATTTCATTAAGTTATTATAATAATAACAGTTATGGTATTGAATAATGAGCAATACACAATTATATTATATTTGGTGTTAGTAGGAAAATGTACATGGATTATATGTTGGTATATATGTACCTATGTGATACATGATATTATTGATTTCTTATTTGGAGTAACATTGGGACTTAAATGTATTTAGAATGAATAGATATAGTCTAAGTTTATACTATGTGTATATATATTATATGACTTTAGTGTTGTATTACACTTTGCATATTGCTGAGGATTCCTTGTCCCATATATGTGCCCATCTCATTCTTCCCACGTGAAGAGCTAGCTAGCTACCCTATAACTCTTCTCAATTTCCACAAAAATAGCCAATGATTTCAAAGGGAGTGGGCAACACAGTGTTTCTCAACTACCATTCATCAACCAATATACAATCATGTAATTCGTTAGTTTGATTTAGTGAGCAAAGTTAAGAACTGGATATCCATTTGCCTATATAAGAAGCTATTCTCTTTCTCATTTTCACATTGCTAGGATTTTTCATATACGTGTAAGTTGTTTAGAGAGATATCAGTGAGGGTGAATTAGTATAGCAGCAAGTTAAGTTCATTTACAGAGGTATAATCACTTACCTTCTTGTTCTTCAATCTCTGTAAAATTCCATTCATGTTCTTCAATTTTTTTCTGTTTCTGAGATTGCTAAGTTATTGATTTTCGAGTTAAACATGAATTGATGATAATTGAATTGTGATATATGATTGTTAAGGGTTATGTGGAGTTATAATCATGTTAGAATGGTATCATATCATGCTTAAAGTGTTTTTGTTGGAAAAATTTTGAGTTAGGCTGATGAACTGCCGAAGCAGTTCAATCTTGGTCGGATCAGGAGCCGACGTAGCTGCGCCGGGTTTATGCCTGGTTGCAGCGCAGCTGCGCAGGCCCTGGAAATCAGATTTTATTTTTTTGCTACAAGCCTGTCATGTCATCATGTAATACCTTGTTAGGACAGGCATGTGAACTAGCTTAATACACTTATATGAGTATATGAACATTGTGTAAACGTGTTTTGCTATGTTTGCATACAAGGTTTATGAAACAACATATAGTTATGAAATAAACTTAAGATTTCGTGAACGAACGTAACATATATGAAGCATGCCAGTGTTCTGATTTTGGCAAATATGTATACATGATTAATTTATATATATATATATATGTACGTAGACATAATATAAGTAAGTATTCCATGAGGCCACATGTATATGTTATGGTCACATGTTTGTTGAAAAGAAAATAAATGTTTTAAAAAGGGAAACTTGCAAATTCAAAAGTGAACTTTATCATGGACATAGCATGTACATATTTTGATATTATGAGCATAATAGTATGTTTACATTGACATGAAATGCACGTTTAAAGTGTTGTACACACTAGCATTCGAGATTGATGGATTTAAGGAGTTTTCAAGGAAAACTTAAGAACTTTTAAAGTAAACTTGACCAATAATTTTGTCTTGTGATGTGAGAGCATTAATGTGGCTTTGGTATATGTTTCTAATGCAAGTGAGTCATAGTTACAAAATACTTTGATTATACTAAAACGATCTTTGTGGACTTAGTATACTTTTGAAGGAGAACTTAAGATTTGAAAGTTAAATACCATGTGAGATATGTTGTGAACATATAAGCATAAGTATTAAGATTTCATTATGACTATAGACGTATTGACATGAACCGCATTTGTTTATGTACAGATTTCACATATGCATGCTTAATCGTATAAAATGAACTTCAACTATGTGATTAGAGTATATGTGTGTAGTATACTCGAGCATATATATTAAGTATTGTTTGGTCTCGTATGAGGTAGTATGACAGGAATAGCGAACCTTTAAAGTATGAACTTGTTTAACTTAAGGTTTACCAACATGAAAACATATGACTTCAAAATTGGATTAGGACGAGTATACTAGTTTCGAATGGGAGATTATAACTTGATAAGCATGTGTATTGGTTTAATGGAAATAGTTGCATGCTAGAGTTACGCCGGGACACTTTCAGACCCGAATAATTTGCTTAAGTCGGATTTTATAAGTTAACATATTATGATGCTATAAATGGTATGTTTCATATTGAACGTGATCTTATGTGATAGATTTATATAACGACTAGATTCTAGTATGTGTGAACTTATATTAGTTTATACATGCTAATTGAAAGGTCGACTTGTTAATGTTAGGTCTTTCCAACGCAGTTTTATTAAAGCTAAAATTAATTGTAGCTGAGCAAACAGGCAAGTATCCTAGACCCTTGTATTACTTTATTCAACGGATATTATAAGCAAGTATCCGAACCCTAGTTTTATTGTGCAAGTATTCTAAATTCTTGCACTACTTTATTCAATGACTCGAGTAAGCGAGATTCTAAACTTCACCTTTATTATGCAAGTTCCTATCCTTCTCATATTGTATTGAGAAGGTTATTATTGTATTGCAAGTCTCCCTAACTTTACTCAAATTTATATTGAGCAGAGTATTATCATATTGCAAGTTTTCCTGAACTACTTTTTTATTTGAGCAAGTTTTTCTTGACTTATACTTATTTATTGTACAAGTATCCGGACCCTATTGTGCAAGTATTCTAAATTCTTGTACTACCTTATTCAATGAACCGTTTAAGCGAGTTTCTAAACGTCACTTATTTTTGGTGAAAGTTTCCTATCCTTCTTATATTGTATTGAGCAGGTTATTATTGTATTGTGCAAGTTCCTCGAACTTCACACTTTGAGTATTGTGAAAGTTCTCCGAACTTCACACTTTGGTTATTGTGAAAGTTCCCGGAACTTCACACTTTGGTTATTGTGAAAGTTCCTCGAACTTCACATTTTGAGTATTGTGAAAGTTCCCAGAACTTCACACTTTGGTTATTTTACAAGTTCCCGAACTTCATTTCTTTATTATGCAAGTTCTCTAAACTTATACAAACTCGTATATTGTGCAAGTATCTTATCTTTGTGTTTACTTTACTCAAAGAACGTTGTAAGCAAATATCTTAACCTATGCATTTACTTTATGCAAGGGATCTATTATGGTGAAATTCCCCGAATTTCACTCTTTGATGTTGTAAGTGTCTAAGCCTATGCATTTATTTTATGCAAGGAATCTATTATCGTGCAAGTTCCCCGAACTTCACACGTTGAGTATTGTGCAAGTTCCCCGAACTTCACATGTTGAGTATTGTGCAAGTTCCCCGAACTTCACACGTTGAGTATTGTGCAAGTTCCCCAAACTTACACAAATTCATATATTGTGCAAATTCTAAACTTCACTTTATGCAAGTTCTCTATCCTTCTCATATTGTATTGAGTAGGTTATTGTTGAATCGAAAGTTGTTTACTTAATTGCTTGAACTTTATTTCCAAGCATGTTATTTAGTGGTTTAATTACTTATCAATTATTCCACATTGATATTATTGATGTCCGCACCTAGTGCATTTGAGCTCGTACAGTCTTGGACTTGTACATTATTTAAGGTTCTAAATTTCTTGAACTATATCAGTAAGAGTCTGAACCTTTGCTCGGTCAGACTAGTGTATGAAGTTTTCTTTAAAGCTATCCAAACCAATTGATGGTAAGGATTCTTGGACGGAACAGAACACCCCTCGTATGTAGGAGTGTGCCCAGGTATCTAATATATGATACGAGTAAGCAGATATAAGTGTTATGCATATTCACGTTGTACCCGAGGCTGATCTCCTCGAGGTACTAAGTTTCTGTAGCCAGAAGCTAGTAATCCAAAAAGGGTCAATTAGCTATTGAACACATTGAAAAGTTATAGTTCAAAGTCTACTCGACTATCAATCATTCTAAAGACAATTATTATCTTTGCTTTTAATAGTCATATTATTGAATCTTTCAGATATTCATAGTGTTGAATCATGCAGGTTGTTGAACCTTACAGATACTAATATCGTTGAATCATATAGATATTCATAGTATTGAATCATACAGATTGTTGAATCATTTTAACATTCATATTGTTGAATCTTTAAGATATTTATTTTGTTAATTGTCAGATATTTTTCCATTCATCATGATATATCCTTTATTGTTGTATTTAAACTTGCTGAGCAAACTTGTTACTCATTCTTACTATATCATGACTTATATTGCAGTTAAGTCCGAGCCCTCAAGGAAGGACAAGGGTAAAGGAAAGATATAGGATGGTTTGCAAGGAGCAGTCTTTATCTTTATGATTTGTTTAATTACTGTTAATGTAATATAAACCCTAATAATTATTCGAGGTTATGTTTGTAAGATTTTATTTAAGGTTATCGAATCTTGGGGCTAGTAACACCTTTTGAATGAACGACGTACGTTTATTATTTTCCGCACTTTAAGTTATTATATGTTGTTTAGAGGTGGATGTTATTACTGTTTCGTGACGACCGGACCAGGGTCAGAGGACCCGAATTCGAGGGTGTCACAGGGATCAGCCCTTAGTACCATGTATGTGCACAACATCTCAACGCTAACGCGTAAATAATCCCCTATAAAGGGTTGTTCATCTTAGTTTGACATTAGAGTCCGTGTTGTCCCCGATTGGGTATGACAATTACGCGCAAGTATACGCGGTCAACAAGTAATAATCAGTAAGTACAGATATCGTTCCCACGGAGAATTAATAGATAAAAGGTCGCCAAACCACTAGCACATAATCATTTTAGTCTTATTTAAATGAGCGGTAAAGAGTTTTAATTAAAAACTAAATTAACTAGACGAGTAAATAAACTTAAACTAGTTAATCCTAGAGTAAAATCAGATAATGAAGGCATGAGATCCCAATTTCCCTTAATAATTCATCTAAGTCAACATACTTTCAGTTAGGTCAAACTAATCGTCAAGGCTTGTTAGCCGAGAACACGAAAGTAAGAGAATGCCATCTTTCGATGCACCTAATTCATATCACATTTAATCCACATATGATAGAACGTACATGAACACCCACATTATCTAAATCCCTATATGTCTATGTGATTTACAAATAATTAAAGTTTAAGTCCAAGTTCTCTATTGATTACGAGCGGCGCTTCGGTATATGTCTATCCTAAGCATAAATCATACATTCAACGCCATGTAAACATACAATCGCCTGCTACTACGATTAGATCTAAATTCATACTTCGTCTTTCAAGTCCGTACAAATTATCACAGTAATTGGTCGCGAATCAATTAAGCAATGGAGCACAAATCGTAATAGACAATCATATAACGATAAACAAGACCAACATGGAAGGAAATCAATATAGACTACTCATCAGGTTCCATTGAAACCTCAAAATATAAGCTAACTCATACAAGAATTAGATATACCATCCACATATTGAATAAGCATCATAAGAATACAAATGAGAATCAAAGAGAAAATAAGGATAGAAAACGCAAATCTGATTTATCTTGATCAAAATATGAATTCTTGATGTTCTCCAAATATTTCAACCATCAAGTCTAATCAAACCCTAGGAAACTAACTACTTTAAACTAGCACTAATCTACTCCTAATCTAGACAAAAAATGTAAAAAGAGAAGAGAAAGAGAGAACTAGGGCTAAGCTTTCCCTTCAGAGGAGTCTCTCTGAAAAATGGGCATCAAACCCTCCTTATAAGCTTCTCCCGTTCAGCCTAAGTAAAAGTCAAAGCTGGCAGCATTTTGGACAGGTGCGGCCACGCGCGTTTAAGCCTTGAAGAGGGCGCAGCCGCGCGACAGTGCAAGTTTTGTTTTGCTGTTGCTTTGCTTCTGCACTGCTACACTTGGCTTCGGTCCATGCTCATGTTTGCCTTCTTGCCTTCTTGCAGCCTCGTAGCATCATGTTCCATTACCCCTTCACCCAAGCCATCATCATGTTTTAAGCCTATGTCTGTGCTTTGTCCCATTTTAGCGTTCTTTCATCCTTTTAAGCTCAATGAACACCAACAGAGTTCCTCAAATAGAAAACTACAAAAGAAAGCAAAAATATATTAAAAGCATAAGAATACTTGATTTTAAGCAACAAAATAAGTTGGTTACTATCCTAATAAGTGGTCATAAAAATCACTTATCAAATACCCCCAAACTTAAACGTTGCTTGCCCTCATGCAACCAAAACAAAATTAAACAAAAGATGCAATGCAGTAACTACAATGAATGCAACGTATCCTATCATGAATGCGAATCTCCGTCTCAGTCAGTATTGATCTTTCAAAGCAATGCCTCAGAAAACCACAAGATAATCAAATAGAAAAGCTACCAAAGACAAGACCATAAACATATCCTTGCAAATCCAAATCTGTCAGCACTGATGTATTGTGCGTTGTGTGCCTAGAAACCATTAAACATGCTTTGGAACAAATAAATCACATACTATGCTTCTTAGGGGAAAAAACAAGCTTCAACATCAAGAACAATAGTAAATCAGATAATTTTTAACTAAGACCATGCATTACTTAAGCTAAAAGTCAACAGGGGATTTATTATGCTTATTATGTACACAATCGACTGTGCAATGCCTAGTCCTCTTAGGCTATTCAATGATACCCGTGTAGCGAGCTTTCGACCAACGACTCCCAGACCAGACGGCCTTAGGGCGCTGGGTGTAGAGACACCCCGAGGGCTTACTTGCTCGAATATCAAAGGCAACAGAACTCGACGTAGTCGACGTGTTTATTCTATTTTTTTTCTTTTTCTTATCTTTTTCACTTTTTTTATTCTCTTTCTTTATTTTTCATAAGAGAGTGCGTCTTACGCTCCATCTCTCCCAACAGCATGCATACCCCCTGATTCCCCCAAACTTAAGCTTTTTACAGTCTAGTTATTATTATTAGATTACTGAAACTCTTTTGTTAAAACACAGATTTCCCACCAGAAGAAAAGTATGTGAACCTTTAAACTAAACACATTGTGACGCCCCCAAATTCTCTACATTTCCTGTAGCAGATTTGGTGCTCACGTAAATATTCTATAAGACAATAACTTCTATAAATCCAAAATTCACAGTATCCCAATTCAGTTAAGAGTTCTCGTCAGAACAATTACCATATCTAGATACCCTCACTTGGATGTATAGAGTTATAATCTTACAGATATTTCTTGCATACCAATACTTCCTATCTATCTGACATTCACAGCACAAATGATAAGATTGTTCTTGGAACTAGGGAGCGACCTCAGTGCTTACAGAACTCCCAAGATCATTCAATACCCTCATTCAGATGTATAGTTCATATAGATACTGTACTTGGTACTATTCACTATTAATAAGGTAAAACCATTCAACTAATAACTTAACAACATCATAATATCTGGTTACATATTGTTCAACTATTACATCATAGAGATACCAAATTATAATTTTTGTCTTAATACAATAGACATTCGTTCTTAAAAATTTACTTCTAACCACAAGTATGATTTCCTGAACCTTCTGGGGTATTAGATGCATCTGCAAAGGAAAAGAATATTTGCAAGGATGAGCTTTAAAATGCTCAGCAAGTTTTAAAGAATTATAGTTTATACTCACACAGTATCTGAATTGAAGGAACTTAAAGTTTAGAGTATTTTCCACATATATATACTGAGGTTTGATCTGCCAAACCCCACATATTACGAGTTTCTGTCAGTCATATAGACTTAGCAACCCGGGTTGATTTGGCCAACCACCCCAGCTAGGAGTATGCATATCATCCTATACAACCACCCTGTTAGTGTCAACCTGCCGGTCATTAATAACCACCCGGTCAATGTAAAACTGTCGGTCATTGATAACCACCCGGTCAATGTAAAACTGTCGGTCATTGATAGTATCAGTTTATATATTTGTACCAAACAATATTGGTTTCACCACAGTCTATGCTTTGATATTAAATCAAAATAATTTACGCAAGTAACAGTTCATATGTCTTGGTTATGCTTGAACAATAAGTCATAACCTTTTTCAAATTACAGATATCACGAATAATGGTTATAATAATTTCGTATATTAATTTAAAGGACTTATATTTAATATTGAAATTAAATGAAGTTAGAAAAACTTGCCTTTTATCACGATCGGCTACTTAAGTTATTTGAAAGTATACTTGCAACATATATATGTTATAACAGTCATTAAAAATGATAACAATTAATTTCTAATTAAACTATTAGTGACTGGGTTGATTTTGGAGTCCGTTCGGTATTTTATAACTTTATTGAATATCTATCGAATTAGTTTTTCGATAAACTTTATTTAAAAACTTTAATATCCTATTTAGATATTTTAGTTATTATTTATAAAAAATTTCAAATGATCAGAATAATTTTTAAATGATTTAATATAATTTAAAATTATTTTTAAGTTATTAATATTATTTTTAAATATTTAATAACCATTTAAAATGATTTTTAAATCATTAATATTATTTTTAAATAATTTATTTTATTTAATAATGATTTTTAAAATATTAAAACTATTTTTACATAATTTATTTAATATAATTATTAAATAAATTTATTATCATTAAAATTAATTTATTAATAAAATTCCATCCCAAAATATTAAAAGTTCTTCAATATAACTTAAAATATTTTCTAATACTTTAATATCATTTTAAATGATTTTTAAAATATTAAAATCATTTTTAAGTAATTTATTTAATATAATTATTAAATAAATTTAATATCATTAATATAAATTGAGCATTATAAATGCTTGTAAAAATGAATATTCGTGTACTATATTTGAAATAAATTGAGCATTTTAACTTCTTTATAAAATAAATATTCTACTATTCTATTTGAGATAATTTCAGCATTATAACTGCTTATAACATGAGTATTCTTACTAAATAATTGAAGAAAATCGGACATAGCAACTGCTTATAAAAGTATATTTTCTACTATATAAGAGAAATAGATCGGACATTATAACTTCTTGTAAAAGTATAATTTTTACTAAATATATAAAGAATAATGAACATAATAACCACAAGAGTAAATACCTCTTGGAGTTGCAAGCTTTAACTAATCCTTTGAAATCTTGAAACTCACCAAAAACTTTCCTTTCTCTCTCTACCAAAATTCTCCTCTCTCTAACCATATTTTTGGTTTTGAAAAAAATGAAGAGAAATGGCTCCTATTTATAGGAAAACATAGTTTCAATAATTGCACGTTAGGGGCTCGGCTTTTTATAGTTTGCCCCCGGCTTATTACAGTTTGGTACCCTGATTAATTACACTTTAGTGCCTCATTAATTGCACTTTAGTCCCTCGGTGACATCATCATGGTGACATCTTAATGATGACATCACCTTTTGTGTTTCTTTAATGCTGATGTCATGCTTGCATCATGCTTGCATCATCTGTATTTTTTTAAGGATGATGTCATGTTTGCATCATCTTTTCTCTGATTGATTGATTTAAGTTCACATGGATTGAAAGATATTTTGGTCATTTCACATATAATTTTAAAGGTAATTTGGTCATTTCTCCTCCAAAATGGTATTTTAATAATTTCTCACACAATTTTAAGGGTAGTTCGGTCATTTCGCCTCCAAAAGGGTACTCTAATAATTTCCCACATAATTTTAAGGGTAGTTCGGTCATTTCATATGTTTCCCTTAAAATTTAACCCTTAGGGTTTGATAAATATGTAACGACCATGAATTTTAAGCTCCTTATTATTTTAATATGTGATTTAAAATTTTAATGAGTTAGTTTTACGAGCTTATTTAAAACTTATGTAGTTATGTGATTATGTGAACTGAACCTATGCGAATAAATGCTAGGATTTTATTAAAGGGAATCACTAATGGTTATTTAAATTAGTAGATTAACCTTGAGACCTTTATATCTGAGTACTGATAAAAGTGTTAGTAATTACATATTCAAATTTACTTGATTATAGTGTAGAGATTTAATCGTGATTGATTAATTGATATTTGAGTAATTAATCGATAATGTATGAAATTATTATTGTTGAGGATAATAAAACATAAGAGTATAATTTAATAATAATTACTGAGTAAGAGATTTATAAATATAATATTATATTTACTTGGTTAATTGTTTTATGCAAACATGTGGTAATTAAACCTTTGATATAAGGTAGTTACCTTTATATATTGTATAAGGTGCTATGTGACATATTAATATGGCTTGTATTGTATGTATGGACTATATGGTAAGATTAACTGTATTAGATGAGTTATATATATTATTCCTTATGTAACATGATAGGTATGGATAGACATTAATATGTATACTTATTACATTATATCAATAAACGATTGTTATTTGATAATGATTTTTAATAAGTTATGATAATTATAATAATAACCGTTGTGATAATAATAATAATACCCAATTACTTTATATTTGGTGTTAATAGAAAATGTACAGGGATTATATGATTGGTGTATATGTACTTACTTGATACATTGTAATGAGAAATTACATTTATATTCATAACCCAAACTATATAAGGTGTATACATATATAACCTAAGTGTTATACTACACTAGCAAGTTACTAAATTTCAATTGGTTGTCCAACATTGCAATAACTATTTTAATGTATAAATTAAATATATACTATGTGTATATATATCTAAATATAACATTAGTACATGAAATGCTAGTTGTTGAGGTTTGTTGAGAGCCCAACTCTTCCCACACGTGAACTCTCATGCTACACTAGTCTATCTTCTTCTCAATTTCCTCATAAATCATAGCTAATCATGAGATGGGGAGTGGAATTCATGAGTGGAATCACCCACCCTCACCAACTCTCTCTTGTCCATTGTACATTCATGAAATCCTTTGTTTTGATTTGGCGGGGAAAGTCAAGAACTGGATACCCATTTGCCTATAAAATGAGCTTCTCCTTCATTGTTAACATTGCTGAGTTTTCATAAATGTAAGTTATTGAGAGCATATATATCTATGATTAGCATCCTTGAGTAAAGAAGGAGTTAAGATAGCAGCAAGTTTCAGAGGTATAATTACTTCCTTGTTCTTCATTCTCTGAAAAAATTATAATTCCTTAATTCTTTGAATTAAACATGTATTATACAAACTTCTAATGTTGTTATGTTACTTAGTGTTATACAAACTTCTAATGTTGTTAGAATAGCAATGTGTTATGTTAGAAATAATTTTCGTATAAAATTTCTGAGTTTGGGCTAACCAGTTGCCGAAGCAGCTTGTTCCTGGTCGGCCCAGGCAACTGCGCAGCTGCGCCAATGTTGCACTAGCCAGCGGCGCAGCTGCGCCAGGCATGCACCAGACCACTTGGTTTCTGTTTTGTTTTATGTTCATGCTAACTTATGGTACTAGTTTAGAATGAGCATGCTAGCATGAGTGATACATATGGATATATTGAGGCAACGTAAGCATGTTTCACTAATAGTTGCACAAATACTTATGGTTTGAGATAAACTTAGCGTTTCATAAACTAACTTCAAATTTGGAAACAAACTCGATATGTATACTTGCCATGTTAGCATTCTGACTTTGCAAGCATGATAGCATGACTTAGAATTGCATGAGAGGCATGTTGACTTAGGTATACGGGTTTCATAATATAATATGAACATGTGAACCTCACTAGTGCACATTCCTAACGAAAATGGAAGTTTTGAAAATAAACTTTGACATGTGTGTAACACATTGAGGTACTAATTTTACAAGCATGTTAGTATGGTTTAGAAATACATGAATAATCCATTGACTTGTGTTTATATGATTCGTAATGAAGCGTGAGCATGTTGAACTCATTAGTGAACGTTACTAACAACAACATAAGCTCTAAATGTGAACTTTGACGTATACGTAGCATGTATGAATTCTGATTTCATGGTCATGATTGTGTGTTCTATATAAACATGAGAACTAAGTCTAATGTGATAGAACACACTAGCATACTTGATCATAAGTTAAGACGTTTTCAAAAGAGAGACTTAAGACTTTCAAAGAGAACTTAACCAAGACTTGTGTCTTTTAGATTGTGACCACTTAGATACATGTATGTGACTTATGTATACATTCTAATACATGTGAATCGTGATTACGAGATGCTTTACATGTACCGTGTTGTCTTTGTGGACTTGGTGTAAAGTTCAAAGAAACTTAGAATGTGAGAGCTAAATAGCATTGATTTCCATGTGAATGATATTATGATCATGCGAGTATGTATATTAGTATTAATTAGGCCTATAGACATATTGACATGAACCTCACTTGGTTAAACATAGATTTCAACTATGCACGCACATTCATAGAAAATGAATTTCTAAGGCATGAACTATGTGATTAAAGTATACATGTATTGTTTGCACACAAGCATGGCTATTCAACATTGTTTAGCCTCATTATGTAGTATTATGACTTTAATAGTTTACCTTGAGGCATGGACTTGACTAACTTAAGGCTTACCAGCATTGAACCTTATAACTTAGAATTATGAATAGAACCTTGCAATATGTGTATCTTAAACTATATTGCATGATTAAATTGGAATGCTATGTATTCAAGCCTATGTTGATGCTTATGAACTAGACAATCTAAAGTTATTAAATCTAAGACAGGATTAGATTAACTTACGTGAACTATGTGATAGAATTATATGATAATCAGATTCTTGTTGGTATAGACTTATATTAGTTTATACATGTTAATTGAAAGATCGACTTGTTAGTAATAGGTTGTTTCAACGCAAGTTAAATTAAAGCTAGAACTTATTTGTAGCTGAGCAAACAGGCAAGTTCCCGAACTTTACTCTTTGATTGTGCAAGTTCCTTTGAACCCGTTCTTGTATTATTTGCAAGTTCCCTGACTTACACTCTTTATTTGTGCAAGTTCTTTAATTCTTACTCTTTTATTTAAGCAAATATCCTATCCTTGTGTTTACTTTACTCAAGGAACGTTGTAAGCAAGTTCCCTACCTTACACAACTTTAAATATTGTGCAAGTTTTCTATCCTTCTCATATTGTATTGAGCAGGTTACTATCGTATTTTATGCTTGAACTTCATTTCCAAGCATGCTATTAGGTGGTTTAATTACTTTACAATTATTCCACATCGATATTATTGATATTCGCACTTGGTGCATTTGAGTTCGTACAGTCTTGGACTTGTACATTATTTAAAGTTCTATAATTCTTGAATTGTGTCAGATAGAGTCTGAACCTTTGTTCCGGTCAGACAAGTGTATGAAGTTTTCTTTAAAGCTATCCAAACCAATTGATGGTAAGGATTCTTAGACTGAACAGAACATCCCTCATATAATAGGGGTGTGCCCAGGTATCTAATATATGATACGTAGAGCAGATATAAATGTTATGCATATACATTGTGTACGCGAGGCTGATCTCCTCAAGTACTGATTTCTGTAGCCAGCAACCAAAGGGTCAATTAGCTATTGAATCCATTGGAGTTTTATAGTTCAAAGTCTACTTGACTATCAGTTATTCTAAAAGCAATCATTATCTTTGCTTCTAATATTCATATTGTTGAATCCTTCTAATATTCATATTGTTGAATCCTTCAGATATTCATATTGTTGAATTCATTGTCAGATATTTTTCATTCATCATAATATATCCTTTATTGTTGTATTTAAACTTGCTGAGCAAACTTGTTGCTCATTCTTGCTATATCATAAATTCTATTGCAGTGAAGCCCGAGACCTCAAGGGAGAACAACGGTAAAGGAAAGATGTAGGATAGTTTGCAAAGAGCAGACTTTACTTTATGCTTAATTTATTTACTATTATTGTAATTTAAACCTTAATGACTCTTATAGGGTATGTTTGTAAGATTGTATTAAGGTTATCGAATCTTGGGACTAGTAACGCCTTTTGAATGAACGACATACGTTTATTATATTCCGTATTTAGTTATTGTATGTTGTTTAGAGGTGGATGTTAGTATTGTATCGTGGCGACCGGACCGGGGTCAGAGGACCCGAATTCGGGGGTGTCACAAATAACATTAGGATTTGCTAATTACCATTAAGGTTTACAAATTAGGATTTAGGATTCCCGAATAAGAAATTAGGGTTTCCTAACTGCAGATTAGGGTCTCTAATCTACCATTAGGGTTTACTAAGGTTATACCTTATCTGATCAGCATTTGATCATTAATCCCTTACTATACACACACAATCATAGATACAATTATAATGACTGTATTAACTATCAAATCACTATTCCTAATTAGGGTTAGGATTTTCATCAACTGAACTAGGGTTTTAAATCAATAGTTAGGGTTTTATATCTGAATATTAAAGTTCCTAATATAACATTAGGATTTTCCCATGTTACCCTTTATCTGATTCATACTTAACACTTAACCACATACTGTACACACATATAATCACAAAATCATATAAGTTATTCACAAAATTTTAAATTCATACTAAATTTCCAGTCTAGGTCTTATTATTTAACCTTTATTTAATCATTTATGACTTTATTAATCTTATAAATTCTCGGGTTGTCACATTCACCCCTTCTTTTAAGAATTTCATCCTCGAAATTGCAAATACATTCTACGAAAACAGGTGTGGAAAACCTCCTTGTATTTAACCTCCAGCTCCCACATAGCCTCGTCAATATCATGATTTGTTTCCTATTAATGTTGATTCCGTGCTATATAATACTTTCTTTGTATTTTAGTGTCCTATCTTTATCTACTCTGAATTTAATATTCATTTTATAAATTATCTTGTTTTATACTTTGATCATTCTTTAACCACCTCCTGTATTTCTTTGACTCTGTTTAATAAGGTTAGACTATCATCCCTAGATAGAGTTAGTTGAAAGTCTTATCTAAATCTCAAATTTATTAAAAAAAATTATCAGTACCTCGTTATTTTATTATTACTTCTAACTTTTCTTGATTCTTTCAACTTTTAAAACGTCTATAATGATATTGCTTATAAATGGAATAGTATAAGATTTTCCAGTCAAAATCTTTTCTATCCCTTCACCTCAACAAAAGACTCTTCTAGCCTTTCTAAGAAATTCCTCTGTTTAGATAACTGTTATACCCTAGAGTTGTTTTTAGTGAACACTCACTGTTGTATACTGTAATACCCGAGAATTTCTGAATATTATTAAATAAATATATTAATGAAAATGAGAATTTATTTAATATAAATGAGTTTGTGTTATGAGAAGGATTAACTCAATTTTATTAAATTGAATATTTATAATAACTGAGAAATGTGGAGTTTATAATAAACTCGAGAAGCCTTGTGTGGCACCGCGATGAGATATATTAATAATGATAAGTGAACAATTAATCTATATTAATTGTTAATTGTTGTTAATTGTTATCGTATAATATTAATTAATTGTTATAAAATATTAATGATAATTAATTGATGATGTGGGGATTATTATTATTGCAAATAATATAATAGTAATAAGCAACGTGTTTATAAATATAATAAGATTATATTAATGGTTATGTGCAAGTATATTTAAATTATACTATATGATTGTACATTTTAAAGTTATGTGTTATGAATACACCATGTGTATATAAATATATTGTAAACAATTATTGAATTAGTAGACTTTAATAATAAAGGAAATATTGTGATGTGATTATATCCGAGTAAAACTATACCAGTATGATAAAATGTACATGGATTATATGTGCTCAAATTGCATTTACTATATCATGTGAATTCATGTTAGTATCATTAGAATTACAATGAAATACTATTTTATTGTGACATTTAAACCTATGTAGGGATACAATGTATACAAGATGTAACCTAAGAGTACATATAATATATAACATGTGTATACAAGTGTAGCATTTAGTCCATTTGCAATTGTTGAGACTTATCTTGCTTGTCCCATAATATAAGGCACTCATTCTCCTTCAGGTGAAATACACAAGCTATCCTACTCCCCTATATTCCTTAAACTCAGCATTCCATAGCAAATAATGAGTAAGGGTATGGCTATCATGATGGATTTCAACAACCATTACCAACCCCCTATTGACCTCCCTGCAATTCAAATTCCCGTTGGTTCAATTTGTTGTATATATACATTGTCTGGGTCTTGGTTTTGCTATTTATATGGCCCCTTCTCCTTCACATTTCTTTGCTGAGATTTTGCTAAGTGTTGAGAGGGAAAGCATATACATATATCAGTATAGTAGCATTGTGAGTGGGAAGTAGCAGCAAGTTCACATACGTTTAACAGAGGTATAATTCCAAGTTTATATTCTTCATTGCCATTCTTGTTCTCTGTCAAAACTTTATTCTTGATCATATAAAATTTGGTGACAATTGGATGTTGGAATGCTTGTTTAATTGTTATATAGTCTTAGAAATATGTTGAAACTACAATGAAACATGTTTAGAATTTAATTCGGGAAGTAATTTCGTGAGTTGGGTTTGTTATGTGCCGTTGCTGGCTGCTCTCTGGTTTGGAAAGGGAGCCGCGCGTCTCCCTAGTACAATTTGGGCGCGGCCGCGCCCCACTGCAGAAATTGTCGATGATTTCTTTTATATCTTCTGATGTATTAAGCATGTTGTACTGTTAGGATATGCATATAACTTACAATAACATATGGAATAAGGGTACTAGGTTATAGTAATCCATGCTAGTCGTTTTAGTTGAGTATTTCGAAGAAAACTGAAAGTTATGAAAAGCGGAACTTTGATATGTTAGCTTTATATTGACATTCTGACTTTTGAAACATATTTGTATGACCTAGAAACACATGATATGAATGTTAACTTGCGTATCTAAGCTTCATAATGTAACTTGAGCATGTGAACCTCAATAATGAACCTTTCAAACGAAAAGTCAAGCGTTGAACATGGACTCTAACATATTATATTAGGATTCTAGGTTCTGATTTTTCGAACATATTATATGACCTTGAAATGCGTGTCAAACATGTTAACATATAAATCTAGATAGCATGAGCATGTTAGGCCTTATTAGTGAGCTTTACTAATGAGAATACAAGTTTTAAACGTACACCTTGATATGTTAACTTGAAGTTTAAATTCTGAAGTTTATGAACGTGTTGGATAATACTATTGACTTCATGAACGTCATGCATGTATGCATACCATGCTAGATGTCATGATTAAAATTTAGCGTAAACGAAGCATGTTTTCAACTAATAACTGTAATAGTTATATGTATGAAATGTGAATACTCATAAGTATGCCTAATGCAAAGTATATGAACACCTTATGTGTTTAAAGAGCGAGCATGATAAGCCTTGTGAATTCCATGACCTTGAGTGGCTTTAAATTATTGAAAGTGTTAACTTAGAATCTATTGCATGTATGATTGGAACAAGGAAAGGTTGTATACACATAATAGTATCCTTTAAACATGTATACATGCTACGTGATATTATATGATGTTACTTGAACCCGATTTTGACGGTTAACTTATGAGAATGCCATAACTTGCCAAAATGAAATACATTTAGTATTAATTGTGGTCTTATGTGATATTAATAATATGAGAGCATGTTTGCTAATTGTTGCGATCTTATATGATATGAGAAAGTGTTTAAACTCAAAAGGAGGAACGTTAAGGATAGACATTATATTCTATATAACTGTGTAGCTAGGTTAAGACTTAGCTTATGTGTTAATCGTATATACGAGATGAGGTATAATGTTAAACTATATGACTAATGAATATCATATATATACGTAACTATGTTACGATAGGAATTCAAAAGTGTTGATTTGCTTTTCGTGGATAAACTACGCTAAAGGCAAGTTCTCTAACTTACACTCTTTTAAAGTGCAAGTTTCCTAACTTACACTCTTTTAAGGTGCAAGTATCTAAACCTTATCTCTTTGGATGCAAGTATCGTAAAGGACGCATTTATGCAAGTATTTTATCCTTGTATATTGCAAACTAGTTTCGTTACTTAATCGTTTGAATTGAATTAGCATACTTGAACTATTATTTCATTAAAGCTATTATTCATGTGAAACTTGGTATTGTTCTTGAATATTGTGAAAGTGTCTATGCCATTTGATTCGGCTAGACTTATATTATTGAAAGGCGACCCAAACCGATTGATTGGTGCGGGATCTTATATTTGACTGAGAAGAACAAAATATAACTGTTGGAGAACCGACGCGCGCACATTAGTATGATTGAGTGTTATGCATAACATAGGGTACTTTAGGCTGATCACCTGTAGTACTTGTTTTTGTTGAATTTTTCAGTTTATTACTGTCAATTCCTGTGGAAGTTCATAGTCCTTAGTGACTGCTCAGTATTCAGTTATCTTAAAATCTTGAATTGGTTTATTATTGAATCACATTGATATTATTCTTTCTTTAGCGACTGTTATTGAAAACTGTTGATATTCTTGTTATCCTTGAACTATCAAACCTTTCTATACCCTTTCGAGAATTGAGAATTAAATTACAAACACTTATTGTATATTACTTGCTGGGCAAATTGTGCTCATTCTTGCTTTCCCTAAAAACATTTCAGTTAAGGTCGAGCAGTGCGGACCCTCGAGTACCGACAAGGGCAAGGGAAAGGCTACTGAGTAGCTTTGTTTATGTAGGACTTTATGATTATAATAAAGAACTTATGATATTATGTACTAGTTAAGGTTATTTATGCTTAAGATATGACTAAGCTATGTAATCACTATTTAAGTTACGAGACCTTGGGACGTGAATAAATTATATTATTTAAATGCAATCTATTCGGTATTAGTTGTGTATTATTCCGCTGTGCGATGCGACATTTAGTCGAATTATTATTGTGATGTATTACCATGAGCACGTGACGAACCGAATTCGAGAGACCAAGTGGCGGTCCCGGATTTGGGGGCGTCACAGGTTGGTATCAAAGCTATAGTAATAAACCTTAGGAACGAGTGTCCTTAGACTATAACTTAGGCGAACTTAGAAGTTGGAAAGGAGATAAAACTCACATAGAGTTTTCCCTAGAGCGAGACTTAGCGTGTTATGAAATGTAACTTCATTCTATACAATGAACTTATATTTTATTTAACATTCTAATGGAGTTGCTATTTGTTTGTCTTGTGTTTGTGATTGTAGGATGACAGACACAAGTGTACCTAGTAGAGTGGCAGAGGAGGAGCCCGGGGATATACATGTAGTATATGAGGCACCTCTAGAGACTACACCAATGCAAGCTATTGTACCGTTTGAGTCTGACGACGAGGACGAGATTGAGATAGAGTCTGATCCAGAGGAGGAGTCGATGGAGGACGAGCCGATGGAGGATGAGCCAGTAGAGGACTCTGATGAGGCTACTGTAGAGGAGCAGGTGCTAGGAGAGTATGAGGAGCGGATCCTAAAGTTAAACTGCAGGGTCCAGGAGCTGGAGACAGAGGCCCAAGAGAGAGAGTCTGAGTTTCGGAAGATGAGGGACGAGGACCACCAAAGGAAGTTAGACATCCAGGAGCTAGAGGTAGAGATCGCTTACCGCAGGGAGGCAGGGATCCAGATGGGAACCTTATTCCACAGGTCAGTGGCGAGAAATGTAGATATAGCAGGGAAGCTGGAAGAAGTAGAACAGAGAGAATTGAGTGAGAAGACTGAGAAAGAGGCACTTCGTACTCAGGTAGAGTTGGAGGTGATGGATAGGTTACACTTCGAGGAGAAGTGGGAAGCGGCCAATGAGAGAGCTGACGACCTAGAGGATGAGGTCAGATGTAAGAATAGGAAGATGAATAAGATGGGGTATGTGTTCCGTTCAGCTTTTGAGAGGGTGATTGATGGTGTGTACCACTACCCGGCAGAGCAGGGACAGACTCTACATACTATAAGTCGAGAGCTGGTAGCTTATATAGCACAGTTAGAGTACTCTTGCGCTGTGGAGCGTGGGATGATGTGATCAGATTTCCTTAAATGGTCTAGTAGTAGTTAGTAGCATTTATCTGTATGTGTTGTACATTCTATGTTGTAATCCCTATCTTTTGTGTAAGATGTGGGATAGTGATGTAAACCACCCCGTGTAAGCTTTTGTTAAAGGGGTAGTATGGTAGTAGGTTGGTATATTCCCTATCTTTTGTGATATTAGGGGATATATGTGATAACATTTATAACAGTATGCTAGGATAATCATGTAATGAAACGATTTGGCATATGAATATAAATGAAGTTTATTTCAGAAATGTGTTATAAATTTATTCCTTTAGTATTAAAAGAAATACTTAAGTAATATACTTAAATAATAATAAAATGAAAACTTGTGAAGCAGATAATGCCGCCCAGACGTAGATTGACTGCACTCGAAGAATCTATTAATAACGAGAGGGAACAAGTTGCCCGATCCAGAAACTGGTAGACTTGTTAGGAGAAGCCTTAAGGGGAAGGAACAATGAACCCGTTCGCCCAAACCCTCAGACTGTGCTAGTAACAACCTTTAAAGACTTTAAGAATGTAGGACCCCCGGAGTTCGAGGGAACAACCGACCCAATCGTCGCACAAACGTGGATCTAGGAGATCGAAAAAGCTTTCACTATAGCTCGCGTAGGCGAAGATTGTAAGAACCCGAATTTTCAGAAATTATTAAATAAGGATTTAATAAATAAAATCCTTAAACCGTGAGATGGGTTCGAATAAAAATATATATGTGATATGAGGTATGTGGTATTATATTACATAGGGTAATATGGACTATGTAATATGTGTTTTTGTGATTTATAAATATATTATTAATATATATTTGTTACTTAGCGTAGAGACGATTCAGTTGAGATAAAGGAAGTGGATAAATTCCTATCGATATTAAATAATTTATAGAATTATTTTATCCTAGTAAGTTGGTGACATTAAATATCCTTAATGTATAATCACCATATTCTTGAGTATGTGTATTAATAACTAGTATGTTTATAATATAGGTTATTAATAGCACTTAAGCTATCCGTGAATAGGTTTGGATAGTGAAGCATGAGTTAGTTAAGGAATTAACTAATAAGAATAAATATTAGTTAATTTAAGTTGGGAGTTATATTATGGAAATCATTATATCTTTAAATAAATATTTGAAGAAATTGTTTTGGAAACAATTTATAGAAAAGAAAGAGAAATAATTATTATAAAGGATATTAAAATAAATTCTAATATTGAATTATTTTAATAAAGGAGGAAATATTATTTTTGAATAATAATATTACCCTATATGTTTTTGGTATGATGTATATAAGCCCAAGGAAATTAGAACCAGGCCTGATGGTTATTTTCTTCATCCATTTTCAGTAGCCTTTGTGATTAATGAAATTGTATTAGCCATATTGATTGGAACCAATCAGCCTTGTAGCTTGTTGACCCAATTCCAGCAGTTTAAATCTCTATCCCTGGGTGTTACACGTGCTTCATTATGGTGACCACCATTTTGGGACCAAAGGATCCGGGAAGGCAGGGAGTATTATGTGCTGTGATGGTGTTTTATTGACAGCTCAATGGTGGCAGCAGTGATGGGATATCATAGGCCACTTAGGGGCTGCAATAGAGTTCCTGTAGGAGGTCTTTAACGGATGGTTAAGGAGAGTTCCCAGTTAATATACACAACTCCTTTTAGTATATAAACCCCCTTGTTCTAGCCCATTCTTTGTACAAGAAAGAACCATATTAGAGAGGGTGTGAGTGCGTTCGGTGAGTAGGAGAGAAGGAGTAGCGGCAACCGTAGCTCTTCATCTTAGCAACCGATTTCAGAATTTTTCAAGCTAAGGTCTATTTAACCTTTATTTTGAGAAACTAGTTTTGTTTTCAAGTTTTAGTTAATTAATATATGAATTGTTGTTATTCGGAATTGTGGTGGAAGTATAAATTAATTGTGAATTAGAAAGATTTAGCAGTTATACGGATGGAATGAGTTATGGAGTTGAAGTTATGCTTCAAGGCTATATAAAAATAGAGTTTTAAACACATGTATACCATGTGTTTGTTAAAATGCCTAAATGAGGCTATTTTGCTAAAATTTGAGAATTTATAGATACTCTTGGTGAGTTAGTATGCAGATCTTAAATTAGTTGAGGGACGATGTAGTCCCGACACTGATATTCAGAAATTCTGCTGAAGGGTCGAATATAAAACATTGAAGTTGGTATTCGTTCATTTTATATAAGCCATTACATAGTCATGTGTAATGTAGTAATTAATATAATATAAGCCATTACATATATTAATTAACTAGGGATTCTGAGTTATACTGATAAATTAATGGTCAGATATTGAAGTGGTCCTGAATATATGTATTATGGATGGGAATTAAGCATATGTTGGTGAACATATGAATTCACTTACTCTCTAAGTTAATACTCTAGAGTCTGAGTTAATAATGTATTGGACCATAATCAATGTAATTGATTATCATGCAAAATCAATTGAAGATACTTTGTTCGTCATCTTGTATGGACAACTTATTTTTGGTATGAAATCTGGGTTCTAAATCTAAGTGCAGTACATGCTTGATAGAATGTCTTTAAGAGGCTGTTTTGTTTTTAAAAAATATATATATATAATATATATATATAATAAGAATTTGTTAAGTTTGGTATGGAAATGAAAGGAATAGAGGTATTAAGGACAGATTAGAATTTTTTTTGAAGAATCTGAGAATATCATGTGAAAACATGAGAATTGATCAAAGTTATGTGTTAGATAATGTACAGACCCAAGTTAGAAGTTAACTCAAGTTGATGGAGTGTGTTAAAACATATTCAAATGGAGTTTTGGAGTTGGGAAACAAGTTGAGTTTAAATGATAAATTGTTGAACACAGTTTTTTTCAGCCCTCTATTCTATATCATAAGAATCTTTGTAAGAGTAAAACTTTAATGTAATTGGTAATTTGTAGTATGATATAAAGATATGAGCAAAACAAGTGGGTAAGACTGAGAATTTACAATTGGGGCAATGAGTTTGGTTGGATTAATTGTTATATGTATGTTATATGGAAATGAGAATTGAGATTATATTATTACATATTGAGTATATTAGAATCAAAGAGTTAAACTTTTTAAAGTTAGTAACTAGTTTACTAATTACTTGATTTTGCCTAATTTTGATTATGTTTTTGACTCCTACGGGGCTGAATTATAACAAAGGAGAGAGGTTGGTTGTGTGGAGTAATAAGATGGCAAAAAAATCGGGTTAGAACATAAACCAAACTCTATGAAATCTGCGTTTTAAAGCAATGTACACCACACGCTCGATAAAAGTCCTCTAAGGACTGTTTTGGTTAAAAATCAAATATTAGGCGAAGCTAAATCTTGGGTTAGACATATATATCATATATGATGTTAAACAAGGAGTTTGGACATATCAAGTTAGAACGAATAGCAATTTTAAGCCAAAACGAAAAATCGAAAGATAGTGTGTCGGGCCACTTTTGGGATAATAGTTTTGGCTAGTAATATTTTTTGGAAAATTATAATTTTTTGGGATCTTGTAGTGTGCAATCCCAGCTAGATACAGCCTCCAAAACCGATTCGTTCTGAGTTCGGACGACTGAGTTATGATGCGCCAAAGTGGTGCGCCAAATCTGTTCAAAATCTGGGGATCAGATTTGGATCTGTCCCTTGCGCGAATTTTCTGGAATTATGGGTGCAAAATTTGGGAAAGGCTATTGAATAAGAGTTGTAGCCCCAGAAGTTAGCTTCGCGTGGGCGCAAGAATCGCTCAAAAATGTTTTGAAACGAAAAAGTTATGACTATTTTAGCAAGAGAGGGTAAAGCTGAAAATGAATTAGAAACTGTTATGAACGTCCACTTTTGGCGTAACGTTTGGGCTGCCTATCGAACCCAGAATGAGGGTTTAATATTTTGTAAATAGAGTCTAATATATTATAAAAATCATATTAGAAATTCACCGCGATTCTATTAATAGTTTAAGAAATAAATATTAGTGAAGGAGCGTGTCAAGCTTAGGTGCCCAGCTATGGCCAAGCACGCCGGGCCACGCATGGCCAAGCTTCCGGTTGTGCCCAGTCGTGGCGCTGTTTAGATTTCGTGGTGTTTTGCTTCGATGGTTTTGATAATTTAGCGCATGAAAATGGAATAGAAATGAAATAATACAAACGTGTGAAATGATTTAGTATTTATAATTTATAAATTATAAATACATTTGATGCGTAAGCTAAAGTTTACGTATAAAAGTATAAGCATTCATGAGATATGAATTGTTATAAACCAAGCATGTAACGTAATGATATGCTAAAGCCGTGTCGAAGCCTTTTTAAAATGTAAGTTCATTCAATATACAAGAGAAACAATAAAAGTGTTATGTAAACGTAAGTTTACATATGCGGATCCTATTTGTGTAATGAAATATAAAGAGAGTTATATATTAGAATGGAATGTGTTAATATTGAATATAAAATTTGAAAACAGTGTTTTCGAAATGACGATTATGAGAACGGAATCAAGAATTTATTAAAGGACATATGTATAAAACTAATATACATATGAAATGAGAATTAAATTTATTCGCGAGAGTGAACATTAAGCTACGGATACGCTATGTGAATTAATGATACGAGACGTTCGTGTATGTAATTATAAAATGAGTTAGTATATGGACTAACGCAAGGATATAAAATGCGAAGTTAAGTTATTAATAAAGTAAAGCATTCGCATAAGTGGCGATAGCATGGTTGAGCACATGAACTATCAAAAAGGCATGAAAATTACGGAAGTTAAGGAAATTATGAGATAAGCTATGTTTACACTATAAGAGCTATTTATAAACCATATAGTCCTAAGTTTACAAATAGAGGCAAGAAATATTTCTACAAATGGACATAAATGATTTATGTTTTGAAATGAAATTCTGAGCATAAAAATAAGGTTATAATGAATGAAAGTTTCTAAAAGAAACGTGAAAAAGTTTTAGATTAGAACAAAGGATTATAGTAGTTTACATTGAGTATGTGAATTTGGTATGTGAAACTAATGTGTGTATGTACGTATTAAATTGTGTAGGATCCGTGAAGAAAAGATAAGTTGAATATTATAACAATAGTCAACAGACAAGGCAAGTCTTTCAGTTCCTATTTGATATATGAATTCAATAACTGTTAGTTGAATTATATTATGCTGTGATAATGTGAACTTATATATGAACTGTATATGAGATATAAATGAGATTGAAAGTTGATCTTTGATGATATACTTGTTATGTGAAAAGTAACATGCGTAGTAACTATAAATTGTATTATAAATGCATGAACTGAGTATAATGTTGTATGCTATGTGATGCATGAAAACTGTTAGAATTGCTGAGCTGTCGAGCTCACTCTTGCAAATAACCACTTTTGCATGTTAAGGACTTACGATAAAGACTTCGTGCTTCTTGATTGATAAAGATAGATAGTATCGAATTGAAGAGTACTATTTAGATTATTGCTTGAACCCTGTTTAGGTTCTAGGAGTTGTACTTGATAGTTGTTTACACTGTTTAATACATGTTGCGTTGTAAAGATGCATTAGTTAATACATAGAGGATATCAAGTCAAGTTGTAAACGTTATACGATAACTCAAATAGAATGAATCATATTTTATAATTGATTCAAGGTTTATAATTGATTCAAAGTTATGAAATCAATAAAAGAATTAATTCAAAAGATATTGAAAAATTTAAATTATTCCGCATTTTAGTAACATCAAATATGATGTAAAGATGAGATCTTGGATATAAATAGAATTTATATTCTAAATTGTAATAAGTAAAGTTGTATTCTTTTAGTAATAAATAAAAGATGTAATACTTTGGCGATAATAGTATCGTGACTGCACCGAATCCGAGGTTTCGAAAGAACGTGGATTTGGGGGCGTCACAAAGATCATAAGACGATATTTGCCACATACATGATGAGGGGAGAAGCGAACTACTGGTGGGAGGCTAATCAACAAAGAGCTGGAGAAGGGATAATAGCTTGGGATAAGTTTAAGACGCTGTTCTTCTAGAATTACTTCTGGAAGAGTATGAAGAATTGGATTGAGGTGAAGTTCTTAGAACTAAAACAAGGTGACATGACAGTGGCGCAGTACGTAGCTAAGTTTAATGAACTAGCGCGATTTGCGGAACACCAAGTTGGAGATGAATAGAGGAAGGCTAGACGCTTCGAACAAGGGTTGAAGCCGTGGCTGTTCAATAAGGTATCAGTTCTTTAAATTGATTCCTTTACAACATTACTGGAGAAGGCAATCATTGCGAAAGGTGGCAGTGAGGCCTTAAGTCTTTATAACAAGGAGAAGAAAGGAAAGAATACTGAAGGAGAGAACCGTACGGGAGGAAGCAGTAGCGGAGGAAGCAACTTGGGAAAGAGAAAATGGGAGAATAACAACAACAACAACAACAAAAACAACAATAATCAATCAGGGAATTTTCGTGGAGGTTTCAAGAAGAGGGCTGAAGGATGCCCAAAGTGTGGGAAGAATCACCAGGGCGAGTGCTGGAAGGGACGTGGCACTTGCTACAACTGTGGACAGGAAGGGCACATCTCGCCCAACTGTCCGAAGCCAAGGAAGATCCAAGGGTGTTTTGCTTGCGGCTCAACTGAGCACCGTATTAAGGATTGCCCAAAGAAGGGAAGTGGTGGGGGTAGCAATCAGCAAGGAGGCAACAAGCTGATGATCAACGGGCCGGCACAATCCAACCGCCAGAACCTTTAACATGACCGTCCAGGAAGTCGTGGCTGCGAAGGACGTGGTGTCAGGTATAATCCCTGTCAATGATATAAATGCTTATGTATTATTTGATTCGGGTGCCACCTGTTCTTTTATATCTGAAGAATTTGCTAGTAAACTTAGTACACCCTGAGAACGATTAGAAAATCCTTTGATTATAGAAGTTGCTAATAAGGAAGAGATCCCTGTAGAATACGTTTATCGAGATTATCGCGCAAATATTAGAGAACATGAACTGAGCGTAGACTTGATTCCTATTAGACTGGGAGAATTTGACGTAATACTGGGGATGGATTGGTTGTATAACCATGCTGCGATTATTGACTGTCAGAACAAGTGTGTGAACCTTCAGACTCCGAATAAGTCTAAGGTAGTGTTTTTATGGTAGCTCATCGCTTAATGTGTTACGATGATGCAGGCCAAGAAATTGTTAAGGAAAAGATGTGTAGGTTATTTATCTTACATTGTTGATACTCGAAAAAAGGGAGTAGAAATTAAGGATATATCCATAGTGAATGAATTTCAAGATATGTTTCCGGACGATCTGCCTGGTCTTCCGCCAGACAGAGAAATCGAATTCGTAATAGACTTAGCACCGGGAACGGCACCGATTTTGAAAGCTCCATATCATATGGCGCCAGTAGAAATAAAGGAATTGATGATACAATTGCAAGAATTGTTGGATAAGGGTTACATTCGACCGAGTGTTTCTCCTTGGGGAGCACCAGTACTATTCGTTAAGAAGAAGGATGGATCGATGAGGCTCTGTATCGATTATCGAGAATTAAACAGAGTAACGATCAAGAACCGATATCCGCTACCGAGGATAGACGACTTGTTTGATCAACTGAAGGGAGCAAAGTGTTTCTCAAAAATCGACCTGCGAACAGGATATCATCAACTAAAAGTGAGGAATGAGGACATACCAAAGACTGCGTTTCGAACCCGTTATGGACACTACGAGTTTTTGGTAATGTCATTTGGATTGACTAATGCTCCGACAGCATTTATGGACTTGATGAACTGAGTTTTCAAGCCATACTTGGATAAATTTGTAGTGGTTTTTATCGACGACATTTTGATCTACTCGAAGACAGAGGAAGAACACGCCGAACATCTGAAGATTGTTTTGGAGGCACTAAGGAAGGAGAAGATGTATGTGAAATTTTCTAAGTGCGAATTTTGGATGGAGAAGGTTCAACTCTTAGGCCACGTAGTGGATAGGAATGGAATCTCTGTAGACCCTGCGAAGGTTGAAACAGTAAGTAATTGGGAACAACTGAGAACACCGACGGAGGTAAGAAGTTTTTTAGGGTTAGCTGAGTACTATCGAAGATTCATCCAAGATTTTTCTAAGATAGAAACCCCGTTGACCAATTTGACTAGAAAGACGGTGAAATTTGTATGGACCGACAAATGCGAAGAAAGTTTTCAGGAACTGAAAAGGAGATTGAGCGAAGCACCTGTGTTATCATTACCAGATGATGCGGGAAATTTTGTGGTGTATAGTGATGCATCGCACAAGGGACTTGGTTGTGTGCTTATGCAGCACGGCAAAGTCATTGCGTATGCATCACGACAATTGAAGGATTACGAAAAGCGATACCCTACTCATGACTTAGAGTTAGCGGCAGTAGTTTTTGCGTTAATAATATGGAGGCATTATTTGTATGGGGAAAAATGTGAGATATACACGGACCACAAAAATCTGAAATATATCTTCACACAGAAGGAGTTGAATATGCGGCAGAGGAGGTGGTTAGAATTAATCAAAGACTATGACTGCGATATTCTTTATCACCCAGGGAAGGCAAACGTGGTTGCCGACGCTCTGAGCAGGAAAGGAAAGGAAAAGTTGTTTAATTTAATGACTCAGGAAGAATTGATAAGAGAGATGGAGAAATTGGAGATACAAGTGAAAGGACCAGAAAAGTCTGGTAAGAAGTTAATTGTAATGGAAGCTTGTCCGACGTTGTTGGATAGAGTGAAGGAAGCCCAAGAAAAGGATGAAGAGTGTGAGAAAATCCGAAAGAGGATCACAGAAAATGAGGAAGAGAAATTCTGAATGAATAAAGACGGTATCTTAAGATTCGAAGGAAGAGTGTGGGTACCAGCAATAACCGAGTTGAGGGAAGAGATTTTGCACGAGGCACACAATACGATATATTTCGTTCATCCGGGAGGCACGAAGATGTATCGAGATCTAAGGCAACATTTTTGGTGGCCCAATTTGAAACGTGAAGTCGCAGAGTGCATCAGTAGATGTTTGACTTGCCAACGCGTTAAAGTAGAGCATCAACGGCCTAGTGGTTTACTACAACCATTAGAAATACCAGAGTGGAAATGGGAGCATATTACCATGGATTTCGTGGTAGGACTTCCAGTTACACAGAAAGGTTATGATGCTATTTGGGTTATCGTGGATCGACTAACGAAGATCGCAAATTTTCTACCAATCAAGATCTGCTACAGTTTGAATCAGTTAGCGAGTCTGTACGTAAAGGAGATTGTTGCACGATATGGAGTGCCGGTGTCAATTGTCTCTGATCGAGATCCGCGCTTCACGTCCAATTTTTGGAAGAGTTAGCAAGAAAGAATGGGAACACAGTTGAGGTTGAGTATAGCTTACCATCCTCAGACAGACGGACAGAGTGAGCGAACAATGCAAACGCTAGAGGACATGCTTAGAACTTACGTAATTAATTTCAAGGGAAATTGGGATGACCACCTACCCTTAGTAGAATTCGCATATAATAATAGCTACCATGCTAGTATCGGCATGCCACCGTACAAAGCTCTTTACAGAAGAAAGTGCAGAATGCCATTATGTTGGGACGAAGTCGGAGAACGACGAATACTCGGACCAGAGCTAGTACAACAAACCGCAGACGTGGTGATAGTGATAAGAGCCAGATTAGTAGCAGCTCAAGATCGCCAGAAGAAATAAGCAGATTTGCATCGGCAGGACCGAGACTTCAAAGTCGGCAATTTTGTATTTTTGAAGGTATCTCCATGGAAGGGAAAAATTCGTTTCGGTAAGAAAGGAAAATTGAGTCCAAGATTCATAGGACCGTTCGAGATACTGAAGCGAGTGGGCGAAGTGGCATACAAAGTTGCGTTACCACCTGAGTTGGGCCACATCCCCAACGTGTTCCACATTTTCGTGTTGCGACCGTACAAGACCGACTACAAGCACGTGATTTCTTACGAGCCCATTCAAGTGGAGAAGAACTTGGTGTATGAAGAAATTCCTGTCCAAATACTAGATAGGAAAGAGCAAGCTTTGAGAAATAAAATTATTTCATATGTAAAAGTACTTTGGCGTAACCACGATGTCGAGGAGACAACGTGGGAGTTAGAAGATAGGATGATGAGGGACTATCCCCATCTATTCGTGTAACCTTGTAGCAATTTCGGGACGGAATTTTTATAAGGGGGGGAGGATGTAATACCCGAGAATTTCTGAATATTATTAAATAAATATATTAATGGAAATGAGAATTTATTTAATGTAAATGATTTTGTGTTATGAGAAGGATTAACTCAATTTTATTAAATTAAATATTTATAATAACTGAGAAATGTGGAGTTTATAATAAACTCGAGAAGCCTTGTGTGGCACCGCGATGAGATATATTAATAATGATAAGTGAACAATTAATCTATATTAATTGTTAATTGTTGTTAATTGTTATCGTAGAATATTAATTAATTGTTATAAAATATTAATAATAATTAATTGATGATGTGGGGATTATTATTATTGCAAATAATATAATAGTAATAAGCAACGTGTTTATAAATATAATAAGATTATATTAATGGTTATGTGCAAGTATATTTAAATTATACTATATGATTGTACATATTAGAGCTATGTGTTATGAATACACCATGTGTATATATACATTGTAAACAATTATTGAATTAGTAGACTTTAATAATAAAGGAAATAATGTGATGTGATTATATCCGAGTAAAACTATACCAGTATGATAAAATGTACATGAATTATATGTGCTCAAATTGCATTTACTATATCATGTGAATTCATGTTAGTATCATTAGAATTACAATGAAATACTATTTTATTGTGACATTTAAACCTATGTAGGGATACAATGTATACAAGATGTAACCTAAGAGTACATATAATATATAACATGTGTATACAAGTGTAGCATTTAGTCCATTTGCAATTGCTGAGACTTATCTTGCTTGTCCCATAATATAAGGCACTCATTCTCCTTCACGTGAAATACACAAGCTATCCTACTCCCCTATATTCCTTAAACTCAGCATTCCATAGCAAATAATGAGTAAGGGTGTGGCTATCATGATGGATTTCAACAACCATTACCAACCCCCTATTGACCTCCCTGCAATTCAAATTCCCGTTGGTTCAATTTGTTGTACATATACATTGTCTGGGTCTTGGTTTTGCTATTTATATGGCCCCTTCTCCTTCACATTTCTTTGCTGAGATTTTACTAAGTGTTGAGAGGGAAAGCATATACATATATCAGTATAGTAGCATTGTGAGTGGGAAGTAGCAGCAAGTTCACATACGTTTAACAGAGGTATAATTCCAAGTTTCATATTCTTCATTGCCATTCTTGTTCTCTGTCAAAACTTCATTCTTGATCATATAAAATTTGGTGACAATTGGATGTTAGAATGCTTGTTTAATTGTTATATAGTCTTAGAAATATGTTTAAACTACAGTGAAACATGTTTAGAATTTAATTCTTGAAGTAATTTCGTGAGTTGGGTTTGTTATGTGCCGTTGCTGGCTGCTCTCTGGTTTGGAAAGGGAGCCGCGCGTCTCCCTAGTACAATTTGGGCCCGGCCGCGCGCCACTGCAGAAATTGTTGATGAATTCTTTTATTTATTCTGATGTATTGAGCATGTTGTACTGTTAGGATATGCATATAACTCACAATAACATATGGAATAAGGGTACTAGGTTATAGTAATCCATGCTAGTCGTTTTAGTTGAGTATTTCGAAGAAAACTGAAAGTTATGAAAAGAGGAACTTTGATATGTTAGCTTTATATTGACATTCTGACTTTTGAAACATATTTGTATGACCTAGAAACACATGATATGAATGTTAACTTGCGTATCTAAGCTTCATAATGTAACTTGAGCATATGAACCTCAATAGTGAACCTTTCCAACGAAAACTCAAGCGCTGAACATGGACTCTAACATGTTATATTAGGATTCTAGGTTCTGATTTTTTGAACATGTTATATGACCTTGAAATGCGTGTCAAACATGTTAACATATGAATCTAGATAGCATGAGCATGTTAGGCCTTATTAGTGAGCTTTACTAATGAGAATACAAGTTTTAAACGTACACCTTGACATGTTAACTTGAAGTTTAAATTCTGAAGTTTATGAACGTGTTGGATAATACTATTGACTTCATGAACGTCATGCATGTTTACATACCATGCTAGATGTCATGATTAAAATTTAGCGTAAACGAAGCATGTTTTCAACTAATAATTGTAATAGTTATATGTATAAAATGTAAATACTCATAAGTATGCCTAATGCAAAGTATATGAACACCTTATGTGTTTAAAGAGCGAGCATGATAGGCCTTGTGAATTCCATGACCTTGAATGGCTTTAAATTATTGAAAGTGTTAACTTAGAATCTATTGCATGTATGATTGGAACAAGGAAAGGTTGTATACACATAAAAGTATCCTTTAAACATGTATACATGCTACGTGATATTATATGATGTTACTTGAACCCGATTTTAACGGTTAACTTATGAGAATGCCATAACTTGCCAAAATGAAATACATTTAGTATTAATTGTGGTCTTATGTGATATTAATAATATGAGAGCATGCTTGCTAATTGTTGCGATCTTATATGATACGAGAATGTGTTTAAACTCAAAAGGAGGAACGTTAAGGATAAATATTATATTCTATATAACTGTGTAGCTAGGTTAAGACTTAGCTTATGTGTTAATCGTATATACGAGATGAGGTATAATGTTAAACTATATGACTAATGAATATCATATATATACGTAACTATATTACGATAGGAATTCGAAAGTGTTGATTTGCTTTTCGTTGATAAACTACGCTAAAGGCAAGTTCTCTAACTTACACTCTTTTAAAGTCCAAGTTTCCTAACTTACACTCTTTTACGGTGCAAGTATCTAAACCTTATCTCTTTGGATGCAAGTATCCTAACCGACGAATTTACTTTATGCAAGTATTCTATCCTTGTATATTGCGAACTAGTTTCATTACTTAATCGTTTGAATTGAATTAGCATACTTGAACTCTTATTTCATTAAAGCTATTATTCATGTGGAACTTGGTATTGTTCTTGAATATTGTGAAAGTGTCTATACCATTTGATTCGGCTAGACTTATATTATTGAAAGGCGACCCAAACCAATTAATTGGTGCTGGATCTTATATTTGACTGGGAAGAATAAAATATAACTGTCGGAGAACCGACGCCCGCACATTAGTATGATTGAGTGTTATGCATAACATAGGGTACTTTAGGCTGATCACCTGTTGTACTTGTTTTTGTTAGATTTTTTAGTTTATTACTGTCAATTCCTGTGGAAGTTCATAGTCCTTATTGACTGCTCAGTATTCAGTTAGCTTGAAATCTTGAATTGGTTTATTATTGAATCACATTGATATTATTCTGTCCTTAGCGACTGTTATTGAAAACTGTTGATATTCTTGTTGTCCTTGAACTATCAAACCTTGCTATACCCTTTCGAGAATTGAGAATTAAATTACAAACACTTATTGTATATTACTTGCTGGGCAAATTGTGCTCATTCTTGCTTTCCCTAAAAACATTTCAGTTAAGGTCGAGCAGTGCGGACCCTCGAGTACCGACAAGGGCAAGGGAAAGGCTACTGAGTAGCTTTGTTTATGTAGGACTTTATGATTATAATAAAGAACTTATGATATTATGTACTAGTTAAGGTTATTTATGCTTAAGATATGTCTAAGCTATGTAATCACTGTTTAAGTTACGAGACCTTGGGACGTGAATAAATTATATTATTTAAATATAATCTATTCGGTATTAGTTGTGTATTATTCCGCTGTGCGATGCGATATTTAGTCGTATTATTATTGTGATGTATTACCATGAGCACGTGACGAACCGAATTCGAGAGACCAAGTGGCTGTCCCGAATTTGGGGGCGTCACATATACTACTTTTGTATTTGAAAATTTTTATTTATTTCTAATTGCAGTCAATCATTAACTTATGATTGACCAATTTATCCCTAAATTTCTCTTATCTGAAACTTTATATCATTTAATTATTACAAAATTTTATATGGTCTTTAACAACAACTACTTCCTTATGGAAAAATTTTTATATTGATGTTTTCACATAACATCTTTCTATATTTTTATTAAAACCACTAGATGTGAATGAATAATTCGTACTAGAGTCAAACATTTCATGAATATTTAAAATATCAATTTGGGATAATAGCTGTTACTATGTCCTGTGCAGCAATAGCATCCCTTACTGTCATGTTAAATGTTCTAGCATTTGGACGACTCTGGACCACAACTCCTGCTACTGCTGGCTTAGGGTTATTATTAAAATTTTGGTTTTCCCCTATATTCGGATTTTTGGGTTTTAGACAAAACTTAGCAATGTGCCCCTCCACCCCGCAGTTGAAACATTTATTATGTTTGGTCTGATTATTATTATCGTTCTTCTTTTGTGGACACACATTTGAGTAGTGCCCCTCTTCTCCACAAGTAAAACACTTAATCCCACTCAATTTGCATACTCCGTCGTGATTTTTCCCACAAATATGACAATGTTCATTTATTTGATTGGTGCCGTTGTCTCCTCAACCAGTTCCTCAAATATGTCATGCTCTTCTATTTTTTTTCTTTTTTTCTGTTGTTCCCCCTTCTAGCCTTATATAAGCCCAATTAGAATTTGAATCTCCCTCTTTAATTAGCTCCAACTCCGGTACTCTTCATGAGCACTCTATAAGTCTACCTTGGGTTTGTCTTTTACAGCTTCAAATACTATTCTATAAGCTACTTCCATTGGCACTTCTCGTATCCTACCCTCTGGATCATTCCTATCTGCCCAACTGATTCTGGTTCAGATCCCAACTCAAACGGAACAACCAGTTCCTCACTCACTTATGTGAATATCCTTAAATTCCTAATTTTTGATTAACTATATTAACTTGACTAGCACCTAATATACATTGTATACACAAAGCAACAATAGTTTTCTTTAAGTTAGTTTTTATCTTACTTTATGATGAATTTCCTCAATTTATATCCTATAAACTCTTTTTGAGTTTATGTTTTCACTAACTTTTCTACTATTCTTACTCCTCTAAGGTTATAGCCTAAAGGTAACCCTACCTAAGGTTTATAACCTACTACTCTGATACCAAGTTGTAACGCCCCCAAATTCTCTACATTTTCTGTAGCAGATTTGGTGCTCACGTAAATATTCTATAAGACAATAACTTCTATAAATCCAAAATTCACAGTATCCCAATTCAGTTAAGAGTTCTTGTCAGAACAATTACCATATCTGGATACCCTCACTTGGATGTATAGAGTTATAATCTTACAGATATTTCTTGCATATCAATACTTCCTATCTATCTAGCATTCACAACACAAATGATAAGATTGTTCTTGGAACTGGGGAGCGACCTCAGTGCTTACAGAACTCCCAAGATCATTCAATATTATCATTCAGATATATAGTTCATATAGATGTTGTACTTGGTACTATTCACTATTAACAAGGTAAAACCATTCAACTAATAACTTAACAACATCATAATATCTGGTTACATATTGTTCAACTATTACATTATAGAGATACCAAATTATAATCTTTGTCTTAATACAATAGACATTCGTTCTTATAAATTTACTTCTAACCATAAGTATGATTTCCTGAACCTTCTGGGGTATTAGATGCATCTGCAAAGGAAAAGAATATTTGCAAGGATGAGCTTTAAAATGCTCAGCAAGTTTTAAAGAATTATAGTTTATACTCACACAGTATCTGAATTGAAGGAACTTAAAGTTCAGAGTATTTTCCATATATATATACTGAGGTTTGATCTGCCAAACCCCACATATTACGAGTTTCTGTCAGTCATATAGACTTAGCAACCCGGGTTGATTTGGCCAACCACCCCAGCTAGGAGTATGCATATCATCCTATACAACCACCCGGTCAGTGTCAAACTGTCGGTCATTAATAACCACCCGGTCAATGTAAAACTATCGGTGATTGATAACCACCCGATCAATGTAAAACTGCCGATCATTGATAGTATCAGTATATATATTTGTACCAAACAATATTGGTTTCACCACAGTCTATGCTTTGATATCAAATCAAAATAATTTACGCAATGAACAGTTCATATGTCTTGGTTATGCTTGAACAATAAGTCATAACCTTTTTCAAATTACAGATATCATGAATAATGGTTATAACAATTTCGTATATCAATTTACATGACTTACATTTAATATTGAAATTAAATGAAGTTAGAAAAACTTTTCTTTTATCACGATCGGCTACTTAAGTTATTTGAAAGTATACTTGCAACCTATATATGTTATAATAGTCATTAAAAATGATAACAATTAATTTCTAATTAAACTATTAGTGTCTAGGTTGATTTTAGAGTCCGTTCGGAATTTTATAGCTTTATTGAATATCTATCGAATTAGTTTTTCGACAAACTTTATTTAAAAGTTTTCATATCCTATTTAGATATTTTAGTTATTATTTATAAAAAATTTCAAATGATCAGAATAATTTTTAAATGATTTAATATCATTTAAAATGATTTTTAAGTTATTAATATTATTTTTAAATATTTAATAACCATTTAAAATAATTTTTAAATCATCAATATTATTTTTAAATAATTTATTTTATTTAATAATGATTTTTAAAATATTCAAACTATTTTTACATAATTTATTTAATATAATTATTAAATAAATTTATTATCATTAATATTAATTTATTAATGAAATTCCATCCTAAAATATTAAAAGTTCTTCAATATAACTTAAAATATTGTCTAATACATTAATATCATTTTAAATGATTTTTAAAATATTAAAATTATTTTTAATTAATTTATTTAATACAATTATTAAATAAATTTAATATCATTAATATAAATTGAGCATTATAAATGCTTGTAAAAATGAATATTTGTGTACTATATTTGAAATAAATCGAGCATTATAACTGCTTTATAAAATGAATATTCTACTATTCTATTTGAGATAATTTCAGCATTATAACTGCTTATAACATGAGTATTCTTACTAAATAATTGAAGAAAATCGGACATAGCAACTTCTTATAAAAGTATATTTTCTACTTTATAAGAAAAATAGATCGGACATTATAACTTCTTGTAAAAGTATAATTTTTACTAAATATATAAAGAATATTGAACATAATAACCACAAGAATAAATACCTCTTGGAGTTGCAAGCTTTAACTAATCCTTTGAAATCTTGAAACTCACCAAAAACTTTCCTCTCTCTCTCCACCAAAATTCTCCTCTCTCTAACCATATTTTTTGTTTTGAAAAAAATGAATAGAAATGGCTCCTATTTATAAGAAAACATAATTTCAATAATTGCACGTTAGGGGCTCGGCTTTTTACAGTTTGCCCCGGGCTTATTACAGTTTGGTACCCTGATTAATTACACTTTAGTATCTCATTAATTGCACTTTAGTCCTTCGGTGACATCATGATGACATCATCATGATGGCATCACCTTTTGTGTTTCTTTAATGCTGATGTCATGCTTGCATCATTTGTATTTTTTTAAGGATGATGTCATGCTTGCATTATGCTTGCATCATCTCTTCTCTGATTGGTTGATTTAAGTTCACATGAATTGAAGGGTATTTTGGTCATTTCACATATAATTTTAAAGGTAATTTGGTCATTTCGCCTCCAAAAGGGTGCTCTAATAATTTCACACACAATTTTAAGGGTAGTTCGATCATTTCTTATGTTTCTCTTAAAATTTAACCCTTAGGGTTTGATAAATAACATTAGGGTTTGCTAATTACCATTAATGTTTACAAATTAGGGTTTAAGATTCTCGAATAAGAAATTAAGGTGTTCTAACTGCAGATTAGGGTTTCTAATCTACCATTAGGGTTTACTAAGGTTATACCTTATCTGATCAGCATTTGATCATTAATTCCTTACTATACACACACAATTATATATACAATTATAATGACTGTATTAACTATCAAATCCGTATTCCTAATTAGGGTTAGGATTTTCATCAACTGAACTATTGTTTCAAATCAATAATTAGGGTTTCATATCTGAATATTAAAGTTCTTAATATAACATTAGGGTTTTTCCATGTTACCCTTTATCTGATTCATACTTAACCCTTAATCACATACTGTACACACATATAACACTACAAAAAAATGGTGATTTTGCAACAAACAGTTTTCGTTGCTAAAGGCGCGAAATTTCGTTGCCAAATGTCATTTGCAACGATTTTTCGGTTGTTGGACCATTCGTTGCGCAATGAGCGTTGCTAATTGTCTAGCAACGAAATATTTTTTTTCGTTGCATAAAGTGAGATATTTCGCAACGAAAGTTTCTTTACGTGTAAAATCATAGATCATTTCACAACGAAATACTTTGTAGAAAATTTATTAAGAAATTGTTACTGAAAAACAACTCTCATTGCAAATCTGTCTAATTGGCAACAAAAATAATCTTTTTTTTTGCCAACGAAAAATGAAATTTGTTGCGTTTGATACACATTTGCCAACGATATTTGTCGTTGCTAAACAATATGAAAATTGTTACCTTAACAAATTTTCGTTGCTGATTGTATACTTTTTGACAACGATTTTCGTTGCTAAATGTGCATAATAAATCGGTCATGTATTAATTTGCAACGAAATTATTCGTTATTGATTTTTATTATGGATAATTATGATCAATTAACAACGATAATATTCGATGCTAATTATTTTTCGAAAGCAACAAAAAATCTCAATTAGCAACGACACTATACATTGTCGTTTGATAACGAAATAGATTTTGATTGTATCATTGCCAAATCCATTATTGATGATCCTGTTATATAACGAATATCAAAATTATTTTACAAACAAAATAAATCGTGTCTCACTGACCCCATAACAAATGATGGCTGAAATAGAAAAAAAACTCAAATATTATTAACTAAATAAAATCATCCAGTACATGATCATTCATCATCCTTACAATCAATTATCTAAACTATCAAAGTTCTTTAGTCACGTAAGGCATGAAATGATGTACCATTTTCAATATGTTCTCAAAAGCATATAAACGAATATTCTGTGCTACTGAAGAAACTGGATGACCTTCATCTTGTTAAGCCAAGCTTTACTAGCTTCAATATAGGTAAAAAGAGCTTAATTTAGACCAACCTTGACGTAACTTCATGTATTCCTGAAACATAAAGTAGAGAACTATATTATAAATTCTACTCACTTGAGAATCCCTGATAAGTCCGTGCGAATAAACATTCGAAAATAGAACATGTTAAAAATATTAGCACTAAAAAATTAATTAAAAACATTATCTGGCATGAAATATTTGTAGAAAAAATGCAATGTTTCTACATCATGTTGGGGTGATAATCAGGTTGACAATGGAATATTCCTTACAAGCAAAAAATAATAAACACTTAAGTGAAGTATTAGACCTTTAGCGGTTAACGAGAAGCAAATCAAGAATGTTTCACAATTATACAATGACATAATATAATGGTGAGCAGTTGATACAGTAATTCTTTATTGTCGCATCTAAATATATGAAAAAGGGACGAATGTAATTTTCAGACATATTAAATTAAACATTGGTCAGTGAACTAAATTTTCATAACACAGTTAAGCCTCAAACAAAATAATTTTAAAAAAATCTAAACAAGACTTCAACAATCAGCAGTACCAAAAAAATAACAATATAACTGTCCCAAATGTGGGCAGCATGGTTGTTTTACGTAGCCATGGTTACTCAATCAGCAACAAAACAACTAGAGACGAAAGATTTTGGTAGAATTAGGAAAGAAAAGTGAAGGAGCATAGCATGTCCAAATGACGCACCAAGTATGAAACAACATAAACCACATTTTCAAATGCAAAACAGGTCGAAAGGATAATATTTGTATACTCCAGTAGAAGGCTAACAAACATTACTTCAAAAATGAAAATTATATTTTATCCACCTCCCAATAGATACAAAATTAGTACTGTACCATTCCCTCTCATATTAGATTCAACAGAAAAATTATTCAACAAAGCTAAGCCATTATAGCATATAACATAAACTGTTCTTTCAATAGCAGTAGGTTTTTTATAACATGAGCTGCTCTTTCATTTTTTATAAATAACAATGCCTAACAAATATCTTGTATAAAACGAAAACAAGAAGAAAATAAGAGTATTACCTGTCGAATTGGCAGGCCAAGAAAGTTATACTCTAAAATTGGAGCCGCGACACTTTTTCCTCTATTGTGATTGTATCTACAAGCATTTCAATACTTGCAGCCCCTTGATGTCGAGTAATACTACAAGGAAAGACAATATGGAAGAGTAGTGAAGAGGGGATTTACATTAATAGACAATGTTACGAAGATAAATTTTTTTTATAGTAATAGACAATGTTACGAGGATTAATTTTTTTTTTACAGTAATAGACAATGTTATGAGTATTAAAAAAAAGAGTCAGAAATCAAGCAACATCAAACAAGTTCTTTTCTGAAGGAGTACTGTGGACATTTAGGAAAATAGTACCATTAGAAAAGACTACTCTTCAATATATATTATTTATTTCTTCAAGGATACAAGAGTTATTAATTGATAAAATAGTCATGGCTAGCAGACCTATCAGGAGTATATCAATCGAAAATTGTAAATATATGAATATTCAACACATGGAATACATTTTTAACCTTCTCAAAAATTTTAAAGATATAGATATATATATACACACACATACATAATGTGTATATTATTACCTCTTCATGGAGATTTTAAGGAAATCATGTGAGTAACTAACTACCTTGCAACAAGGAGAATGAGAAGTCAGACTCAAAGGATCCCAAAAATCGACAATAGTCACCACCTAGTTACATCTTACCTGAATATCATCATTGAAGACCAGGTGGGTAGTGCCATATTTTGCCAACAGATCAAAAGCATTATGGTTTGCAAAATCTTCAAACTGCGACGTTACAATTAGAGTATTTACCAGCATTAGAGCTTTGTGAAAAAATCGAGGTATATAACATTATTAAAATTTGACATAGTCTAACAAGTGTTAGGGTCCAAATATGATTTAACTAACCTAGACAAGAAGGGTGTATTCCCACCTGTAAGATAAGTTCCAAAATATAATTAGTGAAGGGATGCCATGAGAATCATAACAAAAAGGATATAGCAAATAAATATTACGCAGCCTAACATTGAGGAACAGGAGAGCAAGAATACATAATATTTGCAACAATTCACTGTAATTAAACTGTCAAGTTTTTTTCAAAATGCAAGTACTGTGGTGAATATATATATGCTACAAAATCCGTCGCAATGAAGTCAAAGATGAAAATAGAGAAAAATACAGCCAAACAGATCGGGGTAAATCAACCAGTAGATATAATCACCTCTTACAGTTATGGTGGTGTAAACTAGAAAAGAGGCTTAAACAAGGCTCTGCCAGTTTTAAAGAATGGCGAGATCATTTTCAAAAATGTGCTTTAATACAAAGTTCTTCCACTACATTTGGTAGTGCACATCAAATGTACCAATCCAGACGTTTGGTTAGATGAATATTTAGCCATTATCTGAAAGACCCAAAGCTAGTGTAGTTGGGCACATTTTTTACCTTGAATGGTAAAGTAAACAAGTAGCCAAGACTTGATTATTAACAAATCTAAAGCAAAAAAGTCAGCCTTCCGTGATACCAAAACAAAGATGAGTATTCCAACTTCCACCAATAAGATTGGCATATGTATGAATGGCATTTCTTTTTTATTATATTTTCTAAAAATTGCAAGCATTATATTCTAAAGAGTATCAACAGCCCTCAAACAGAGTAATGATCTAAGGTTCTGAAAAGGAAAATTCAGTTTACCGTGCCGTCGAACTGTGCCTTGGTTGCTCCACACTTGAGTGCAACAGCAATGCCATGTGGAGGAGAGAACAACATTAAGAGCTGTATATGAAAACCAAAAAAAAACATTAACAAGCATTGAAGGAGAAACCTGAGAATTGCTTCAACCTTCAAGTGCTGCTTAAGATTGCTGATAAATTAAGACATGGAAGATATGTGCCACATATTAAGGTGTTCTCCATTCTCAAAACATTATTGACGGTTCCACTATAGTAAACAACCTCTAATCAACACCAAGTAAGATAATTTTGTATACCATATCAAAGTCATTTGTCAGAAGGGACAAGAAGGAAGATGAAGAAGAATGACATCAATGTAAAAGTCAGGAACAAACATTAGAGAACATGAAACCCAATTTAACCTAGAGTGCATTTTACTCGTAACTTAAAAAGGGCAATAGAAATTTAATATTAAAAATGATAAGAAAATAATAAACCCAAAAAATTGTTAAGAAAAAAAATCAAGAAATGACAAGTCCATTATCTACTCTGCCATGTCCCACTAATATTCAAGATGACCTGAGTGAGTGGTGCCGCAGGGTCCATGTATGAATGGTAAATTGTAATTGAATAATTGATTACATAAATGATATTTGCATAAAATAAATAAGATCCCTACAACTGACAATAAAAATATTAAAATGGTTAATTCCACGAAAACATTAGGCAACGGTTGAAAAACAATGAATAAATAAACAAATTGAATCATATCAGCCCATTCTTTTCTGTGGCAATATCAACTATTTCACCATAAATGTACCAGCATTGATATGAATAAATAAACCCTTACCTACCTAATCACATCAAGCTGCATTTAAAATTTTTAAATAGTGGAAGAAAAATACCTGCATAATCTTAGGTGCATCAGGGCCACACATAGAAGCTCCAAGAACTTTATCCGTCGCAGCATCGACAACAAGCTTCATAATTGTCTTCTCTTGTCGTCTGTTGGCATAATATAAATATAAACCATAATTTATGTACAGAACGCCTTAATATGTGGTAAGAGTTAAAACCAATTGTACAATTGCATATGTTACTTAATGAGACCACATGATTAACATATTTAACAAAAGTTAGCAATGTTATGTTCAGAGATCATCTACAAAAGTAAAATTAATTATACAAGAATGCGGATATATAAGTACAACAGTTTATTAATTCTTTCATCATTACTGGTTGAGCACTCCCATTGGTCACATGCTTTTTGTTTGGATTAAATATCAATCTAGTGTAAACTGACATAATTCAAGCATTAATTTACTTTCTGGAGAATTTTTTTTCTGGCAACCAAATGAAGAATTTATCGCAGCCATGCTGACCTAAAATGAGACTAAAAAATTCAACAATTTTATAAGTGCTGAACCATCAATACTTCAGATCAAGCGAAGATTTTTTATCACTAGTATCAACACAGATTGAATTAGATCTAGTTCCAACACTTGCAAAGGTTATCTGTTTCAAAACCTAGATATTGTATTGTAAACTTAAATGTCTACTCACGTACCCAGAGATTGAGTTCTTCATTGGATTAAATGTTGATGTGAAAACCAAAATATCACCCTTTGCTTGCTCTATAGCCAGTTCTTCACTGAGTCCAACTACAGAAAGAGGTGGTATGCTTTAAAACAACAGAAAATTCAAGTTAATTGTATCAAATAAAATAACAAACCAATAAGGTAAGTTGAAAAACAGCAGAAATTTTTTGCTACTTCCAAATTCCATCATACACTAGTGAGATTAAGAAAAACGATGATGGAATCTTCTTCCTCAAATAATAATGGAGAACATGAAAAACACCTCTAGAATCTTTCCCCTGCAACAGCCAGCCATTCAAGGTCGAATTAAGTTTCTACTAAAAAGAAAACTAATCAATAAAGTTGATGCCATATCTCTCAACCACTTGAATTTTCTAAAAGAAGTGCCTTGGATACTATCAGTTAAATTTTTTCTTTCTTTTAGTTTCTTGGCTAAGGCTCCTGTAAGCAATATCATATATAGATATTCTTGTGGTGACTATTACAAGTTATTTTCCAAGTTTCCTTATGTTAGCTTATTCTAGAAGAGTTTGACTCTATACCTTCTGCCGAGAATTGAACTTGAAACAAGCCTCTAATACTAAGAAGAAGACTAAGAGCAAACTCATCTTAAAATGGTGTCGAATAAATAAAACGAAAAAAGCCGCAGTTATTGACTATACTATTCCATGTGAAACACAGAAATCCAAACTCAATCTAGACAGAAATACAAAGCCAAAGTCAGAATAGCTAAAGACATTTGAAAGAAAAGTAAATATGAAGCTTGCCCAGTCTTCACTATTTTTGCAACCCAGCACAACTGACCAGACCAAAGTCTTACCTTAATTGGGATCACGTTGCATGAGTTTTGATTGTTCGACTATTTTGCTCATCTAGTGACTCAAGACATTACGATTAATCATTAAACTAATCAAAATATAACCATCAAATGATATGCTGACAACCACTTGTATAACTTATTAGGGAATGTCCCTGTACAGTGTGCAACTGTCAAATGAGCAGATGGGATACACGCATCTAAGCTAGCTTGATTAAGAGAATCTCAATGATCTAAACTAAGGGTTATTTTGGCAGGTAGTAATAGATATTTCATTGACTAAGTGTGATCATATGCAGTGGCAAGTCAGCAACATGAGCTTACATCATTTTAATCACCTGAATAAATCCAGGAATCAGCAATTTATCGACAAACTATAAAGCATTTAGGCTGCTATAATAATTGCTCGTTCATTGTGTTTCATCCTTAATATCAAATTCAGGAAAAGGTACCAAATTCGATTGTGAACTTCACAAACATATTTGTAAAAAAAGACATAATAAACTTGAATCCAATTGTAGAGTTCACTCTGTTCACTGAAACTAGCATTCACACACCATTACCCATTTTAATAGGCCAAACATCAAGATCCTAAAGTTTATGATGTGATTAACAGTCAGGGTGAATGCAACATATCCAAATTCAATTAGTAGAAACATATACCTGCAAATAATGATTAAGAGGGGAAAACAGGAGGAAAAGTAATTCAAATCAATTAAAAACATGTGAATCGAACAAACAAAAACCTGGCTGAGGGCGCAGTGAAAGACTAAGGTATCTTTGCCTTTAACGGCTTGAACGAGATTGGGTAAATTCTCATAAAACGTATCACTCGCAAAGTGAAGTGAGCCAGCTATATGCCCATCGTAATTTCTCTCATCGTCCCTGCAAAAAACAAAACAAAAAAAATCCCCAAATCCAACTACAAATAAATTTTATGAAAACGATGAACAAACATAGAGTAATACCGTAGATTTGATTAAAAAGGAGTATGTATGTATATAGATTGTGCGTACCTGACATCTACAACAACAACATTTGGACAAGGTTTGAGAGAGACCTAACCTTATGTTCAAATCGATATCAACCCCTATATCTTCACAAAACAGAGCTTTATTGCCCTAAATTTATGAGAAGGGGATGAAAGGTTAATAAGGTAAGATCAGAGTAGAGGAGATTTAGTTTGGGAGTGTACATTGCAGGAGTGAAATAAAGTGAAAAAGGGAAAAAATGGGGAAATATTAGAGCAGTTTAGCGTTAAATTAGAATTTTAATTTTGGTGTTTATTTTTTTATTGTTAATATTTTATTTACTTAAGTATTGGATTTTATTTTATTTATGAGATAATTGATAAATTTTTTGATAAATTTTATTAATGAGATCTTGTTTTTTTTATTCTATACATTCTTTTTATTGGTTGGAATAACTTGTACTAATTTTTGATAAATTTTTCATATTTGGGTGTGGGATAATCATAACAGTTTATTACTAAGCTGTTTTTGTAGAAAAATTTTGCTCTATTTTTTATACGGTTTGACTTCATTAAAAAACAACTAATTAATACCTTTTTAACATGATATCAAAGGATCTCATAAGAGGATATACATATTTACACTTAAAAATTCATCTGTTAAGCATTCATATATAAAATAACTAAAATATGGAATAATGAACATGTAATTAGAGGAAGATATACTAACTAATAACACCTCTGCACTTGGTTAATATATAAATTGTATTTATATATATATATATATAGTATTATAGTATTAATTAGTATTTCTTTAAATGAAGTCAAACCATAACTGACTACAATCAAACTATATAAAACCACTCGTGACCAATTCAAATTTGTTATCATACCACTATTACCAAGTTAGACAACCAATATATTATTTAGTACTAGTAATAATCAAATTATTCATTAGTTATAACAAAAATTTCAAAATATTAAAAGTTCAATTTCAATTACTCAGGAGTAAGGGTATAAATGAGTCGAACTGAACCGAATAGAGAGTTGTTCGGATTCGACTCGAAAAGTTAAACTAATACTCGAATTCGACTCAAATTCAAATTGTATTAAAAAAATATTCAATACGACTCAAATATTCATTACTCGAATTCGATCCGAGTGGAATTGAATTATATTCAAACTATTCGCGAGCTTCGAATTCGAATCTCTTCATAATAACTACTTTTATAATAGATATAATTATAAATTGAACTTAATCTTAAATGAGTCGAGTATAATCTTATTCACATTCTACTTATATTTTTATTTGAATTATTTTTTATTTATTCTCAAATTTGAATATATGAGTCGCGCTCACATTTTTCGTAGTCAAGCTCGAATCGAACCTGAATTTCTTTTTAATGTTATACTTAGGAGTAGAGAAGCAACAAAATGGATTAATATTTCTAAAGTAAATATGTTCTTCACAAATTATTATTTATGAAGAAAGACATTTTTACTAGTTATTTCAAAATATTAATTGTGAGGAAATCATCGCATCGCCAAACAAAAATTATATTTTACAATATATAATTTGTGCAGAACATATTTTTCGCAATATATCATTCACAAAAAATATTTAATCATTAACTTAGCGAATGATACGTTTAGTGAGGAGCTCTAATGTGAGAAATTATGTGAAGGAAATTTTTTTTCAAAGTAAATCTCATGTGACTGATATACTATTTCTTGTGAAGGATGTGTCCCTTAATTGCATGTCATTTTTCTTGTAGAATAATAGAAATAAGAAAGAGTTAATCATTAATGGATTAATAGAAGAGGAAGTGTCTACGTCGGAACCATTGATGCGACTTAATCAGTGCGGTTTGGTCGGGTTTTGGTGCGATTTTCGGTTCCTTGCTCAGTCCTTGTCAAAACGTACATATGTAAAACAACGAGTTACAAGAAAAAATTCATATAAATTATTTTAGAAATTAATTATCTTTTTATTTTCAAAATTATAAGTGGGCGAATATGATCATTAAAAACTATATTCAATTGACTACAAACTCTAATTTTTGTAAATTAGAAAATACATCTATATGTGCTCAATTTTAATTTCAAAAATAGATAAAATGCAAATGTGGCCACAATTTGGATATTGAGCCCCCATGTGTCAAATGGGCGTTGACTTGCCTACGTGCCTACGTGGCAGCGCTGATATCAAACTTTAATCAAATTAATTCCTAAAAAGATGTCACTACCCAGATTTGATCCCAAAACCTCAAGTTTGAGGTTTTGGTCAAAAGACCACCAAAGCAACATAAGCTTAACTATTAAATTATCCAAATAATATTATTATATACTAAATCAATTCATAACAACTAAATAAAACAAACTGAGATAACGAACAAAGAGGGAGGAGAATTATATTGATAAATATTTTATTTTGTTTATAAATTATATATTGTTTACTATAATTTAGCTTTATATATTTATTTTTAGTAATGGGATTATTTTTTATATATTTTTATATTAACAATAATAATAACAATAAATAATAATAATAATAATAATAAATAATAATAATAATATCAATAATAATAAAAAATAATAAAAATAACAATAAATAATAATGATGATATTAATATTAATATTAATATTAATAATAATAAAATAAATAATAATAATAATAACAATATTATTTTTATTATTGTTATTATTATTATTATTTATTATTATTATTATTTATTTTATTATTATTAATATTAATATTATTATTATTATTATTTATTGTTATTTTTATTATTTTTTATTATTATTGATATTATTATTGATATTATTATTATTATTATTATTATTATTTATTAATATTATTATTATTATTTATTGTTATTATTATTGTTAATATAAAAATATATAAAAAATAATCCCATTACTAAAAATAAATATATAAAACTAAATTATAGTAAATAATATATAATTTATAAACAAAATAAAATATTTATCAATATAATTCTCCTCCCTCTTTGTTCGTTATCTCAGTTTGTTTTATTTAGTTGTTATGAATTGATTTAGTATATAGTAATATTCTTTGGATAATTTAATAGTTAAGCTTATGTTGCTTTGGTGGTCTTTTGACCAAAACCTCAAACTTGAGGTTTTGGGATCAAATCTGGGTAGTGACATCTTTTTAGGAATTAATTTGATTAAAATATCAGCGCTGCCACGTAGGCACGTAGGCAAGTCAACGCCCATTTGACACATGGGGGCTCAATATCCAAATTGTGGCCACATTTGCATTTTATCTATTTTTGAAATTAAAATTGAGCACATATAGATGTATTTTCTAATTTACAAAAATTAGAGTTTGTAGTCAATTGAATATAGTTTTTAATGATCATATTCGCCCACTTATAATTTTGAAAATAAAAATATAATTAATTTCTAAAATAATTTATATGAATTTTTTCTTGTAACTCGTTGTTTTACATATGTACGTTTTGACAAGGACTGAGCAAGGAACCGAAAATCGCACCAAAACCCGACCAAACCGCATTGATTAAGTCGCATCAATGGTTCCGACGTAGACACTTCCTCTTCTATTAATCCATTAATGATTAACTCTTTCTTATTTCTATTATTCTACAAGAAAAATGACATGCAATTAAGGGACACATCCTTCACAAGAAATAGTATATCAGTCACATGAGATTTACTTTGAAAAAAAATTTCCTTCACATAATTTCTCACATTAGAGCTCCTCACTAAACGTATCATTCGCTAAGTTAATGATTAAATATTTTTTGTGAATGATATATTGCGAAAAATATGTTCTGCACAAATTATATATTGTAAAATATAATTTTTGTTTGGCGAGGCGATGATTTCCTCACAATTAATATTTTGAAATAACTAGTAAAAATGTCTTTCTTCATAAATAATAATTTGTGAAGAACATATTTACTTTAGAAATATTAATCCATTTTGTTGCTTCTCTACCCCTAAGTATAACATTAAAAAGAAATTCAGGTTCGATTCGAGCTTGACTCCGAAAAATGTGAGCGCGACTCATATATTCAAATTTGAGAATAAATAAAAAATAATTCAAATAAAAATATAAGTAGAATGTGAATAAGATTATACTCGACTCATTTAAGATTAAGTTCAATTTATAATTATATCTATTATAAAAGTAGTTATTATGAAGAGATTCGAATTCGAAGCTCGCGAATAGTTTGAATATAATTCAATTCCACTCGGATCGAATTCGAGTAATGAATATTTGAGTCGTATTGAATATTTTTTTAATACAATTTGAATTTGAGTCGAATTCGAGTATTAGTTTAACTTTTCGAGTCGAATCCGAACAACTCTCTATTCGGTTCAGTTCGACTCATTTATACCCTTACTCCTGAGTAATTGAAATTGAACTTTTAATATTTTGAAATTTTTGTTATAACTAATGAATAATTTGATTATTACTAGTACTAAATAATATATTGGTTGTCTAACTTGGTAATAGTGGTATGATAACAAATTTGAATTGGTCACGAGTGGTTTTATATAGTTTGATTGTAGTCAGTTATGGTTTGACTTCATTTAAAGAAATACTAATTAATACTATAATACTATATATATATAAATACAATTTATATATTAACCAAGTGCAGAGGTGTTATTAGTTAGTATATCTTCCTCTAATTACATGTTCATTATTCCATATTTTAGTTATTTTATATATGAATGCTTAACAGATGAATTTTTAAGTGTAAATATGTATATCCTCTTATGAGATCCTTTGATATCATGTTAAAAAGGTATTAATTAGTTGTTTTTTAATGAAGTCAAACCGTATAAAAAATAGAGCAAAATTTTTCTACAAAAACAGCTTAGTAATAAACTGTTATGATTATCCCACACCCAAATATGAAAAATTTATCAAAAATTAGTACAAGTTATTCCAACCAATAAAAAGAATGTATAGAATAAAAAAAACAAGATCTCATTAATAAAATTTATCAAAAAATTTATCAATTATCTCATAAATAAAATAAAATCCAATACTTAAGTAAATAAAATATTAACAATAAAAAAATAAACACCAAAATTAAAATTCTAATTTAACGCTAAACTGCTCTAATATTTCCCCATTTTTTCCCTCTTTCACTTTATTTCACTCCTGCAATGTACACTCCCAAACTAAATCTCCTCTACTCTGATCTTACCTTATTAACCTTTCATCCCCTTCTCATAAATTTAGGGCAATAAAGCTCTGTTTTGTGAAGATATAGGGGTTGATATCGATTTGAACATAAGGTTAGGTCTCTCTCAAACCTTGTCCAAATGTTGTTGTTGTAGATGTCAGGTACGCACAATCTATATATACATACATACTCCTTTTTAATCAAATCTACGGTATTACTCTATGTTTGTTCATCGTTTTCATAAAATTTATTTGTAGTTGGATTTGGGGATTTTTTTTGTTTTGTTTTTTGCAGGGACGATGAGAGAAATTACGATGGGCATATAGCTGGCTCACTTCACTTTGCGAGTGATACCTTTTATGAGAATTTACCCAATCTCGTTCAAGCCGTTAAAGGCAAAGATACCTTAGTCTTTCACTGCGCCCTCAGCCAGGTTTTTGTTTGTTCGATTCACATGTTTTTAATTTATTTGAATTACTTTTCCTCCTGTTTTCCCCTCTTAATCATTATTTGCAGGTATATGTTTCTACTAATTGAATTTGGATATGTTGCATTCACCCTGACTGTTAATCACATCATAAACTTTAGGATCTTGATGTTTGGCCTATTAAAATGGGTAATGGTGTGTGAATGCTAGTTTCAGTGAACAGAGTGAACTCTACAATTGGATTCAAGTTTATTATGTCTTTTTTTACAAATATGTTTGTGAAGTTCACAATCGAATTTGGTACCTTTTCCTGAATTTGATATTAAGGATGAAACACAATGAACGAGCAATTATTATAGCAGCCTAAATGCTTTATAGTTTGTCGATAAATTGCTGATTCCTGGATTTATTCAGGTGATTAAAATGATGTAAGCTCATGTTGCTGACTTGCCACTGCATATGATCACACTTAGTCAATGAAATATCTATTACTACCTGCCAAAATAACCCTTAGTTTAGATCATTGAGATTCTCTTAATCAAGCTAGCTTAGATGCGTGCATCCCATCTGCTCATTTGACAGTTGCACACTGTACAGGGACATTCCCTAATAAGTTATACAAGTGGTTGTCAGCATATCATTTGATGGTTATATTTTGATTAGTTTAATGATTAATCGTAATGTCTTGAGTCACTAGATGAGCAAAATAGTCGAACAATCAAAACTCATGCAACCTGATCCCAATTAAGGTAAGACTTTGGTCTGGTCAGTTGTGCTGGGTTGTAAAAATAGTGAAGACTGAGCAAGCTTTATATTTACTTTTCTTTCAAATGTCTTTAGCTATTCTGACTTTGGCTTTGTATTTCTGTCTAGATTGAGTTTGGATTTTCGTTGACCAAAAGAAAGGGCTCAATACCCAAAAACACCTAAATTTCAGTGGCACATTTGCATTTTACCCTTTCAAAAATTATAACTCTAGCCAAAAAACTTAAAACCGTGTATTTATTTTGAGAATGAGGGAGTGAAACATTTGACTGTATAAATTTGCGTCCTAATAAATAATAATTTTAAAATGCAAAATGATGCGTTTTGCGGGAAAAACAAAGAAGAGGTTAAAACGTGTTTATTGGGTTTATCTTAATTTTAGGCAACAATTTACTAGTCGTTGCAAAAAAAAATGTATAAAATATTCAACAAAAAAAATTGTTGACAATGAATGTGACCCATATTAGGCAATGAAATATAGCAACAAAAAAGTTTTTGTTGCCGATGATAAGGAGAAATCTCATCGGCAACAAAAAAAATAAATAGGCGAGGGAGTTTTTTTCCCGCCAACGATCTGGCAACGAAATTTTGCAACGACCTATGAATTTCGTTATGAAAAATAAAAATCTTTTCAAAATAGCAACGAATGACAAACATGCATTTTGACAACGACTTTATAAGTCGTTACCTAAAAAATTGTTGGCAAATGTCCATTTTTTTGTAGTGATATAATCACAAAATCATATAAGTTATTCACAAAATTTTAAATTCATACTAAATTTCCAGTCTAGGTCTTATTATTTAACCTTTATTTAATCATTTAAGACTTTATTAATCTTATAAATTCTCGGGTTGTCACACACATCATGATGGTTACTCTATTGTGCTAACTGGTTACACAGTATCTGACAGATAAGGATTTACATATATGACAATATACTCAAGCTTAAGTCTCAAATAATTTCAAAAATCAAGTAATTTTAGTTTTCTCATAGGCCAAATAAATAACAAACCAACTGAACTGGATTAATGCAATATGTCCTAACACAGTTAATCAAAACAGAACAAAAATTTTAAAATTTAGACAAATTTTAACAAAACACGCAAAACACGACCTACATGCACTAAATGAACTGAACAATATGCAATATGATATGAACTATACTACATGCAAAACAAACCCTAATACCCCCAAACTTAAAGTGTTCAATGTCCTCATTGAAGGTAAAAGGTAAAAAGGAACTCCCCTAGTCGACTTCGTCTGCTACATGAAATGATGTGGTGCTTAGTTTCTGCTGAATTTCTCCTTAAGTCTGAGACACACTGCATGACGCTCATTGAGGATGGGCTTTTGACTTTGCTTCATTCCAGCAAATTTACCTGAGAGATGCATAAATTATTTATTAAGCCCTGTAAACCCATCAAATCTTAATATTAAATATTTACAACTAGGAGAAATAAACATAGGAGGATATATATATGAATTCCCAAAAACTCCTATATGTGCGTATATGCAACATGCAAATGCATCAAAAATATGTCAAATACTGTATAGTCCCAAAAATATAGGCATCAATGCCTAAGTCCAAAAATGTAGGCAATGAACTCCTAACTCCAAGAGTATTCAAAAATTGTAAACTAAAACTTAAACTACTAAGAATTAAACAAGGGGGAAGGAAATGGAGATAAACAAGTAGAATTAAACAAGTAGGGAGAGAGAGAAATGATGGGGTGCCTCCCAATGAGCGCTCGATTTATAGATCGTTAACTGGACCGTGTCTGTCGACACCGCTATCCGATTCCCCGACGATATTTGAGAAACCCTCCATCCATTAGAACTGCCATGTGCTTTTGGAGGCTTCCCAACATGAGAGGCTTCGAATTTAAACTACCTAGCATATGATGTGTATAAGAATTCCCCATTTCGAAGGTTGGGGAGCTAGGCACTTCTTCCGTTGTGTTCGTGAAGCTATTAGGGAATTTAGGTACACCAAACACAACAGGCTCTTCTTTTATTCTCTCTTCTTCAGACCACCATGGTTTCCATAATACGGACTCTCTCATATCCTCAAGATCCTTATTTGTGATGTGACTTCCAAGGGGGCAAGGGTGTGCAAACTTCACTGGATTGTTTGACTTCGGCGGAGAAGGCTCTTGGGGTGTTGTCACTGTTGGCTCACATTCATAATTTTTCACTTCCCCAAGCGTCTCCTCGATTTCCATTGCCTTAGGCTCGTCCAGCTGCAAGTGCACTTCTAGCTCTCCATCATTTTCAGTATCTATATCATAGCACCACGTATTCCGAGGGTCATTACTCACGACTTCAGTCATTGGAGGTACTTGATTCTGAAGATTTTGCATTTTTGTCTCTTGCTCAAACACTTCCTCCTTCCTTAAAGCCATGCTAATTTGCTCCACCCAATTCTGGAGATTCTCAATCGACTGCTCTTGCTCAATCAAGATCTCCTTTGTTGATGCTAAGGAATTTCCCCACAAACTTTCTAATCTTGCCTTTTCTGTTTCAGCCTCTGAATCCATGTACTGAGCCCCACTGGTTGGAGTATTGTTGATTAGGGCCATCTGGTTTTGAAAATTTTGGTTCAATATTTCCTGGCTCCTAAGCATCTCCTCTTGTCTTGCTAGGCTATTATATATGAGTTCCATTGTTGACTGTTCTTCTTGTAAACACGGAGATTGATATGTGGGGTCTGGTGCATACATTGGACTTTACTCGCAGTATTGGTCTTGATAGCTTGCTGAAGAGTTTGGGTGATACCCCCAATCTTGCTGAAAATTGGGATAAGTCTCATGGTTGGAGTAATCACCTCCATACTGCACTTGTCCATAACTGATGGGATCCTGATGGCTCATATAGCTTCCAACACCATAATCATAAGTAATTACTGGCTCTCGATTCTGTTGGGCTGCAACATTGTCCAATTTCCTCGAGAGAACCTCTAACTGTGCTGAAAGTGTAGCAATTGGGTCGAGTCCATCATTTCTGGTTTTCCTCGGTTGTTCTTTTCTTGTATAACACCATGGATAAAAATTTAGATCCATTGTACCTGAAAAGAGAATATAGGTAGAGAATTAAACAAAATAAAAAATATATTTAAATTAAGACTAAATTAATTGAAACTAATGTTGGTAAACAATTATCTAATTAAATCTCCGGCAAAGACGCCAAAAAGTTGTTGTCCCCGATTGGGTATAACAATTATGCGCAAGTATACGCGATCAACAAGTAATAATCAGTAAGTACAGATATCGTTCCCACGGAGAATTAACAGATAAAAGGTCGCCAAACCACTAGCACATAATCATTTCAGTCTTATTTAAATGAGAGGTAAAGAGTTTTAATTAAAAACTAAATTAACTAGACGAGTAAATAAACTTAAACTACTTAATCCTAGAGTAAAATCAGATAATGAAGGCATGAGATCCCAATTTTCCCTAATAATTCATCTAAGTCAACATACTTCTAGTTAGGTCAAACTAATCGTCAAGGTTTGTTAGCCGAGAACACGAAAGTGAGAGAAGGCCATCTTTCGATACACCTAATCCATATCACATACAATCCACATATGATAGAACGTACATGAACACCCACATTATCTAAACCCCTATATGTCTATGTGATTTACAAATAATTAGGGTTTAAATCCAAGTTCTCTACTGACTACGAGCGGCGCTTCGGTATATGTCTATCTTAAGCACAAATCATACATTCAACGCCATGTAAACATACAATCGCCCGCTACTACGATTAGATCTAAATTCATACTTCGTCTTTCAAGTTCGTACAAATTATCACAGTAATTGGTCCCGAATCAATTAAGCAATGGAGCACAATTCGTAATAGACAATCACATAACGATAAACAAGACCAACATGGAAGGAAATCAATATATACTACTCATCAGGTTCCGTTGAAACCTCAAAATATAAGCAAACTCATACAAGAATTAGATATACCATCCACATATTGAATAAGCATCATAAGAATACAAATGAGAATCAAAGAGAAAATAAGGATAGAAAATGCAAATCTGATTTCTCTTGATCAAAATATGAATTCTTGATGTTCTCCAAATGTTTCAACCATCAAGTCTAATCAAACCCTAAGAAACTAACTACTTTAAACTAGCACTAATCTACTCCTAATCTAGACAAGAAATGTAAAAAGAGAAGAGAAAGAGAGAGCTAGGGCTAAGCTTTCCCTTCAGGGGAATCTCTCTGAAAAATGGGCAACAAGCCCTCCTTATAAGCTTCTCCCGTTCAACAGAAGTAAAAGTCAAAGCTGACAGCATTTTGGACTGGCGTGGCCACGTGCATTTAAGCCTTGAAGAGGGTGTGGCCGCGCGGCTCTGCAGGTTTTGTTTTTGCTGTTGCTTTGTTTCTGCACTATTGCACTTGGCTTCGGTCCATGCTCATGTTTGCCTTCTTGCCTTCTTGCAGCCTCGTAGCATCACATTCCGTTGCCTCTTCACCCAAGCCATCATCATGTTTTAAGCCTGTTTCTGTGCTTTGTCCCATTTTAGCGTTCTTTCATCCTTTTAAGCTCAATGCACACCAAGAGACTTCCTCAAATAGAAAACTACAAAAGAAAGCGAAAACATATTAAAAGCACAAGAATACTTGATTTTAAGCAACAAAATAAGTTGGTTACTATCCGAATAAGTGGTCATAAAAACCACTTATCAGTCTGCACCAAAGGAAGTTTGGTTTGGATAAGTTTCATTAACAAAAGTTCTAAAATTTAGAACGCTCATCAACTATGGACTAGTCGAATCAAAAGGGATCACTAGCCATTCATGGTCTTAATAGAATAAGGTAAACCATATTAAATCAAGATTGAATCTCAATGCATATAACTGAATGAATATAAGATCTTGAATATCTCATTCGGAATCATAGACTTGAATAAACAAAAGTATGAACTGGATCAATATAAGAATATAATTTATAAACTTACTCAATAAAGAGTAGAGTTAAGAGACTTATGTAATGTAAAAGTAAGGTTTAGGAACTTCCCTCGTGCGTAAGCTATAATTTATAATTCACGTTCTCCAATTAATCCTACATACCATTTCATTCACAATACCAATTAATCGTAACTCAACTAGCATCATGAGTGTACTATCTTAACTCTGAATCTGATTATATTAATCGGATCCACAAATGTTAGCTCTTAAACACATTATTAGATTTCATGAATGACGAGTTTAAAACACGTATTCGACTTATCAATTAATCACGTAAAACATCATTGATATGTTAATAATTTGTTTTAACATCTCAATATATGATTAACACATTTTCGTATTCATTATATTAGGTTTTAAATTACATTTCTGGACTTGAACACTTACATAAAATTTTCTGGGTCATTCTGCTAACCGACGCTGCAGCGCCTAGTTTGAACAGGGGACCGGCACTGCGGCGCCATGACACGTCAGTCGGTCACTGGCCTGGCGCGGCAGCGCTCGATTTCTTCACATAATCGACGTTGCGGCGTCGCGACATAGTGGGACGCAAACATAGCTCGCGAAGAACACAGAAAAAGAAAATTTAGGCCAAAACTTCACTCAAACAACAAATTTAATGCTACCCATAAGTTCTGAACTTAACAGAAATATTTTATAACATCCTTAGCATGATTTTAACAACTTAAATTACATAAACAACTAAATTGGAACACATACTTTTCATGTTCTTGCTATTTTTCTAAGTTTCATCAATTTTCATGAAATCACACATTATAGATTTGTTATAACACCAAATCAGTCTGTTTAAGTTTCGTTCTTTTCGTTTTTACATGTACAAGTATAATCAATCATCAATTTACCTATTATCATGCAATCTAAGTATAAATTTTTGTACATATAAGCCATATTCAAATATTGTTTCTTTGTATGTTTCAAAACTCCAATTTAAACACAATTTCATGGATTTGATTACTCTAAATCACATATAAATCATATACAATTGGATTATGCATGCTAATAAACATCTAACACCAAGTTCTTAACAATTTAGCCATTAAAACCCATTACAGAGAATTCAAAATCATTATTCATGGAGAAAAACTCAAAAACGTAAATTTAAAGCTTGAGATAGAGAAATTACCCTTGCTTTCTTGTTTTGATTATGCAAGATGATAGGAATCTTCTTTTAATTCTCCAAATCTCTTTCTTCAATTCACAAAATCTCACAAGTTCTCTCTGTATTCTCTAACTCAGTAAAGTGATATAATGATATGTGAAGGAAGACTGATAAATAAACTACGCATTATAATAACTGGCTTAACGTGTGTATCAGTTAAGCGCATCATGACTTACAACTGATCCCATGTTCTCAAGGCCATGTTTGGCTAGCCTTTAAAAGGCTCATTTTCATTTATTTTAATTAACTTACTTATTATATAGTTTATTTGTCACACTTCAATTAATCAAATTATATTCTTTAAATTCAATTAAATTAAAGATAATATTACACATTAAATCAAATCATCACATAATTAAAATTCTCTTTTATTATTTAAGACAAATCATTAAATCTCTAATTAATTATTAAATTCATTAAAATAACATTATAATTATTAAACAACTCATTTAATTTAATAATCTCAATTAAATTCACACTTTAAATTATAAAATTATTCCACATTAATTTAATCAATGTAACACATTTAATTAAATTAATCTACCACAATTCGATCAAATATTTATTTAACTTAATAAATAAATCAATAAAAATATTTATTTAATTCGATAAATATTAAAAATAAATTATAGAAATATCGTTCGTCACATCTTTCCCCCCTTAAAAGTTCTATCAAATATTTATTTAACTCAATAAATAAATCAATAAAAATATTTATTTAATTTGATAAATATTTAAAATAAATTACAAAAATTTTGTTCGTCAAATCTATGACCCATTTCAACTCATTTTTCTTATTTGCTCATGTCATGCCTGACGTCGTGCTAACTTCGTTGTACGCCAAAGCTCGTTTTCGATCCATTTTTACACGGATTCATCCACTTTTCTTCCATTTTATATTCTTCCATTTTCCTTCACAAAAACATAAAAACAAACCAAAGCACATAAAAACAAACAGAAAATACTCAAAAACACCCAATTTCATCAAGCCAGAAGTATTAAAATTATGGTATAAAATTCACTCATCATATACATACATATATATATATATACACACACACACACACAACTTAACGTAATTTTTTTTAAGATTTAGAATTTTATCATTTATTTATAGGTAGTGTTTTAGGGTATTTATTCCCTACAATTTTGAGTTGAAAGATCATTCCTAAATTTTAAACTTGAGAGACGATTTTAATTTTGAGTTGAAAGATCATTCTTAAATTTTAAGATTGAGAGGCGTTTAGTGTTATTTATTAATTCCAAGGATAATCTTTTGTCTATAACTAGACAGTCCGTCAAGAATGATGCCTTTTTTAATTGCAAATATTTTTTAATTTTGTGCGAAACCATCTATTTTGCATAATATAATTTTATTTGTTTCTATACAAAGCACTCGAATATTTAAAATAAAAGGGAACATTATTTTCACATGTATTTTTGATATTTTTACATGGTTCCTTTCACATTAAGGTGGGACCCACTGTATGCTCATGTGAGATAGGACCATTGTTAGGTCTCCAACTTTTGGTATATTTTGATGATAACAATAAAATATCAAGTAGGTTAGAATCCTCTTCATAGGTTCTATATGATATAATTATTTATTTTTATCAAAATCGTTTTTCATCTTAAAAAAGTGATTAATTTTTAAATTAACCTTGATAATTTAATATCAAGTGAGATTAATTCAAAAAGTAACAATTCCTAAGGCAAGGAGAATCCCTATACATAAAAATTAATTTTCTTCTCATCATTTATTTCAAAAATATTATATATATATTAAACAATAATTTTTTTTTTATCAAAACCTTCTATAAAGACTTTAGCCTTTATTCCTTACACCATCCGAAAAATTATTAGCATTAGTTTAAAAATGATGATCAAATCTGTGGGACCCATGTTAATATTTCAAACAAAAGCTTATATGTCATTCTACTGTTGGTATATTGTTTGAAATTTTGCTGGACCAAGGATATTTGTAAGGCTTGTAATAATGATGGACAAAATCCTTATTTGAGCATGTTGGGCGAAATGTTGTTTGCTGACATGTTGGGTGAAATTTTTTGCTTGCATACTGAGCAAAAATATATCTTGAGCATGGGCGAAATATGAGTATGTTAAGTGGGCGGAACTTCAGTTTTTCATCCAATCCATTCATTTTCAAATAAATCAATCCTGGCAATTAATTTTAAATTAATCTTTCGAAATTTTTGAAAAATATCCCTGGCCAAAATTTTTTATAAATAGGGACATTTTTCTTCATTTTTCACCAATTTCCAGATTAAGAAAAGCTTATACTCTCCTTGCCTACATAATCCCACCTTAAAAAGCTTATTCTCTTCTAATCAAGAGTTCTTATATATTGAAGAGAAAATTGGTCAAAGTCATTTGAGGCAAGTTAGTAGAATTGTATATTTGTTATTATCTCATATTTGTGTATAAGTGTAAAAATACAAATAGAAAATATTATACACATTTATATATATATATTTATATTTCATCTATTCATATCAATAAAAAACCAGCTTTAGGTACCGCTATTTGGAGATATTCTTTAAGAATATTATTCAACCGGTCATTAAAATTCTAAGTTGCTTTTCATAGATATATTCTTTATTTATATAAATATTTTAAAATAGATCAGTTTTAGATACCGCTATTTAGAGTTATTCCTTAAACAAGAATATCATTCGAACGGTTATTAAAGTTCTAAGTGATCTATCGAAAATATTTATACAAATATAAAACGGTAAAACGTTTAAATTCGGTCAGTTTTAGCTACCGCTATTTGAAGGTATTCCTTAAATAAGAATATCAGTCAAACTGTCATTAAAATTCTAAGTGACCTTATTTATTATTCACAAGATAGATAAAATATATTATTATATATATTTTAGAGTATAGTAAATTTATTTGTTATAACTAGTATTATTGAAATTATTTGAATTATTATATTTGATATCCATCATTATTTGTACATTCATAATTTATCTGTTGCATAACACAAAAGCTATTTACATTTGTATATCACACACTTTTGTGAATTTATTTGCTTAACAAGTAGCATAATTATAAAAGTTATTTAAACTTTATATTTGTTATTAAATTCAAAATTGGTTTCCATAGAAACACATTCTTTATTTTATAAAGAAATTTAAATACTGAACTAATGTTACATATCTGCTTATACAAAAGCACTTCTTAATCAAAGCTTAAATTCATATACTTACTTATTCAAGAAGAACTTTTTACACAAAATAAAAGTTATTTAAAATTTTATACATCTGTACTAAATTGTATCTGCTTATTTAAGAAGCAAAATTCTGTTAAACATTTTGTAATAAGAGAAAAGGATAGAGTTAGTTTCTTTTATGTACTTGTGAGAAAAACGAGTAATTCTTTGACCAAGACTAGAGTCGTAGAGAGGTCAGCTGAGATTTGGATCTCTAGTGTACTTGTGAGATAAGGAAGAGGCTGTCTTTTCAAAACCAGATCATAGAATAGAACTGAACTCAAAAGAAGATACAACTAAGCTTGAGGAATGAGTTGGGAGCTTGTTGTCCTAGATAGATAGTTGTGTATAGTTAAAAATTTGTCTATAAAACTTTGTAAAGCGTCTCCGCCTATTGAAGGAGTATTTATTGCTGATAGTAATAGGATTTTAAGTCCTGGAGAGGAGTTTGAGACTGGACGTAGCAACATATCCGAGATGTATGTTGTGAACCAGACAAATCTTTGTGCATGATGTGATTGAATTGTTACTGTCTTGCATATTAATTTCCAACACTGCAAATTAATTATTTAAAAATTCAAAAAGGCCGCAGATAATTTTTTAATCTGTAATAATCTATCCAACCCCCTTCTAGATTATTATTGGACTTTCAATTGGTATCAGAGCAGTGCTCGTTATCTTATTTGTTGAGTAAATACAGGCATATATAAGAGTAGATCTATCTATGGCCTACACAAATGCTACTGGTTGCTGAGAAGAATTATCAATGTTCAGACCTCCACTATTTGATGGCACAAATTTTGCTACTTGGAAGAATAGATTCAAAATCTATGCCAAATCTCAAGAAATCAAAGTTTGGTTTGCTATAGCACGAGGAGTCAAAGTTCCTACAAAAATTATAGGACAAAAGACTATTTAAAAAGATATTGATGAATTCACCACTGAAGATGAAGAGGCAATGAATATAGCATCTAGAGCTGAACAAGTGCTAACCAGTGCTGTAATTGAAAAAGAGTACAAAAGAGTTAGCAACTGCAAAAATACTAAAGAAATATGGGAAAAATTGATTGTAACCTATGAAGGAACCAATCATATTAAAGAAACCAGAAAAGATGCTTTAATTCAAGAATATGAAAGCTTCAAGCTAGAAGAAAATGAAAAGATCATTGATATGGAAACACGATTTTTCGGGATCATTGATTAGCTGGAACAGTTAAGAAAGACATACACTACAAATGAGAAAAATAAAAAAATTCTCAAATGTAAGACCCCAACTTTTATGAATAAAGATTTAATTTTCTTTATATATTATTTTAAAATAATAAGGTGTTGATTTGATAAATATGAAGTTATGGGTGAAATGTGCAAATATTTCAAAATAAGCAAGTGGTTATAAAATATTCTTGTTGTCGGGGAATATTCGTTTGGTCGTGGAATATTCTTGTTGTCGGGAAATATTCGTACGACGGCGCAGCTATTTGTGGGCCCCACAACGGAATAACTGTCGGATATAGAAAGCGACAGAAATAACCTTTTTTATAAAATAACGGCGTAGTTACCGTTAGTACTGTTGAAATATCCGGTGGTTAAAATACAGTAATACGCGGTGTTGCACAGTAGCACACGATATTGCATAGTATTTTGAATTATTGATTCTTACGTAAGAAGTCACTACTCAATTATTGTTACAGTAATTACTGTTCAATATTTTATATTATTGATTCAATAATTGCATGATATTTTATTGATTCAATAATTGCTACGTTGATATTTTATATCAATAATTGTTACGTTGCTATTTTATATGATTGATTCAATAATTGCATGATATTTTATTGATTCAATAATTGTCACTGCACAGTATTTCACATTATCAACTCAATAATTCATATTATTTGAATAATATTATTAGATAGCATTATTGACAATGTCTAAGAAAGTTCTGTCTAGGAGTGGTTATTTAATTGCGCGCCAGTAAGGAGAAGTCCTTATCGGAAGGCCCCCTCTTTCCTGCGAACGCCCTGGTTGTCAATATTATAGTTCTGTAGTATTATTTGCGAATAATTAATTATTAATTTATATGATAAGAAATATTTATTTTGTGGATATAAAAGAAGGAATTAGTGCTGATGTATTTTTATCAGTATTTTGGTGTGAAAAATTATCCGTTTATGAATTTCGGATAATTTATGTTTGGAATTTGAAAAAACTTCCTTCTACGAAGTTGTAGGGAATTAAATTTCCTATGAAAAAGACATAGAATTTGTATTTTTCTGACAAAGGGGCTATTTATTATGAATTATTGAAGTTTCAGAAAATAAATATTTTTTTAATAGGAGGCGGGCCCCACCGACGGCTGGTGGCTGATGGCTTTTGGAGGCGGCGGAATTATTTTTTTTAAAAATATTATTTTATTAATTTAGTCTTCTTTGGCATCCTAAGCTTTTCCTATAAATAGGGTGCTTAGGTTAGAATTGAAAATCACACCAGAATCAGAAGTTTTCTCTCTCTATAATATCGAGCGTATTTTTGTAAGTATTTAGATACTTTGAGTGTTACTATTCAGTGCAAGTTTTTTTCAGCCTTATATCCGATATTTCAGTCAGAAGTACTATTCTTTTGAGGTAAGGGATGTTATTTTCTTTCGTAAATGATATTATTCTTTTCAATATCATTATACCAAAATATTGGAATGGATTTTATTATGAAATTCTTACTTTTTCCGTCGGGGTTACTATTCACGTATACGACACTATTCACGTTTACGGCACTATTCACGTATATGGCACTATTCACAAAAAAATTAAATTTTCTTCTATTTGTCCAAATTGTCTGTTATGGTTACTATCTTTGATTGGATCTAAGTTTTGAGCTTTATTCTTGAATTTTGCTCCACAAAGTATGATTATGGAATATTTTTGAATTTGAATAAACTAAAATACGAATCCTTAATCTTGTCCTTTATTTCACTGGATTCGTTATTTATATTGTTTTTCATCATCCTCAGTCCTAAAAGGTGATATAACTGAATATCTTTGGCCTGTAGAGCAAAGATGAATGATTACCTGATGAATATCTTTAGCCCATAGTGCAAAGATGAACAAGTGTTGAGATGAACATGACCATTGGTGATACAAATGAATATCTTTGGCTGTAGTGCAAAGATGAATATGTGATTTAAGATGTATATTGATTGATGTTATAGGGATAAAATATTGATGATGGACTTTTAAATCATAGAAGATAGTAGACTTAATTCTCTACTTAACTCTTCTAATGAATGATTATTTTCGCTGCGAATATTGATCTAAAATTGTTGTCAATAATATTTTATCTAAATTGTTGAAGACTAACGATAATTTATTTTCCGTTATCTTAGTCATAATATTCTTTACTGAGCTAGTTGAGCTCACCCTTTTCATCTATTGTCCTCTTCAGGAAATGAGAATGTTGCGGGAACTAGTCGGGGGACAGAGTGATGGTCCGAGTTAGGGCAGTAGTAGTCCTCACTATTTCTGATAAATAGTTTGATAATAATTGTAATGAGGACTTAGTTTGAATCTTAATATTTTGTACATATTTGTATTGACACTCACAGTTGTGTGGTCGTATTTTGCACTACCGTGTGATATACAAGTTTGTATTTGAATTCTATACCATGTATTTGGCGACTCAGAATGGGTTGGGTTGACTGGACCTATTCTGGGGGCGTCACAGTTGGTATCAGAGCTTAGGGATATGATCTCTGACGGAGATCGGGGAATAGAACTAAGAGGGGAGAGACGAGTAAATCCTTCACTAGTATGACCTACCTAAGCTTATGTGATATTTAATTGGCCAGTCGGAGCATTGGGTTAATATGTGATATGTTAATTTATTTAATTAACCCTTGTTTTATGGAAGTATTTGAGAATGGCAGCTGAGAATGTTAACAATGAAGTGAATGAGACCGTGGAGACACCTTTAATCACCAACCAGGAGAACGTGCAACAAGAAGGCAATGTTCATCCTGAAAACAACGCTGGTCAGACGATAAACGATGAGATGTTTAGAAGTTTTTTGCAGTTCATGCAAAATCAGACGAGGGAGACTCGTGTGCAACATACAGGTGGAGATAATAACAACTCGCGAATTGTCACTGCCAAGCAGTTCAAAGAATTGGGACCACCAGAGTTTTTGGGGAAGCCGGATCCGATCAAGGCGGAGACGTGGGTTAAGCAAATTAACAAGATATTTGATGTCTTGGGATGCACGGAGGAACAGAAGGTTCCATTCGCCACGTTTATGTTCCGTGAAGAGGCAGATTACTGGAGGGAATTCGTGAAGCGTACGCAGCCTGCCGCACTCAAGATGTCTTGGGAAGCGTTCTAGAAACTGTTCAATGACAATTACTTTCCTAAAAGTATTTGTTATATAAAGGAGGTAGAGTTTATCAGACTAGAACAAAACAACATGACGGTGTCCCAGTACGAGGCTAAGTTCGCAGAGCTGTCCAGGTTTGCACCTCATTTGGTGGAGAATGAGGAACGTATGACGCGGATGTTTCTGAGAGGTTTGAAACCCGAAATACGTCAATACCTCATTTCTCACAAATTTTCTTTATATTCAGATGTAGTGAACAGGGTCCAGTTGTTAGAATGAGAAGTGATTATATTCAACCAAGGGATAACAACCAAGGTCGTACCTGTGGCAGCAGTCATCGGAGCAATGACAACCAACGGGGAGGAAAGTATGACAGAAGCGGTAACCACTCCGGTGGTAATCGTGGCCATGATAGTAGGAAAAGTGAATCGGGAGGAGATTTCAAGAAGAGAATGTATAACAATGAGAACGTGAAGATGTCAACATCAACACCAGCATCAACTGTTTCTAGGGGAGGAGAACGACCACCTGTTGTATGCTATAAATGCGAAAAAGAGGGACACATCAGCCCAAACTGCCCACAACAATTCAAAGCATGCTATAACTGTGGAAAAGAAGGACATATAGCTCGAGGTTGTCCTTTTGCGAAACCAAGTCCAGCGGGGGTGGTGATTCCAAAGGCGGTTTTAGACAAGTCAAAATCGGTGATTCCTGAAAGAGCGTTTGTTGTGACAGCCCAAAACGCGAGGAATCCACACGAGGTGATTACGGGTAAGCTAATCATAAACTCTTGCGAAGTTTACACCTTGTTAGATACCGGTGCTACCCATTCTTTTATTTCACCTGCTTGTGCTCAACGTTTGAACTTGACTTCTGATAAATTAGACTTTGACTTATCTGTTGAAACTCCGTTGGGAGAAACCTTTGTTACATCTACAGTTTACAAATCTTGCTTGATTCAGATTGGTACCCTTACCTGTTGATCTTATATCTTTGAAAATACTTGCATTTGATGTGATTTTAGGAATTGACAGGTTAACCACTTACCATGCCAAAATTGATTGTTTTCGTAAGGTTGTTAGTTTTCATATTCCTAATCAACCTGTTGTGCGAATCCAAACCACCAAACCACTAAAATCAGTCAATATCATTTCAAATCACAAGGCTATTCGTTTATTGAAAAACGGATGTCAAGCTTTCTTAGCTCATGTCACTGATCTAAACCAGAATACGTCAGATTTGAATGATATTTCCGTTGTTAATGAATTTTCTGATGTATTTCCCGAAGAACTTCCCGGTCTACCCCCAGAACGTGAAGTTGAATTCTTTATTGACCTTGAACCAGGTACAAAACCTATTTCTAAAACCCCATATCGAATGGCTCCTATTGAACTTCAGGAGTTAAAGGTCGAATTACAGGAATTGTTAGACATCGATTTTATTCGTCCTAGTACGTCTCCTTGGGGTGTTTTATTCGTAAAGAAGAAAGACGGGAGTATGCGACTTTGTATTGACTATCGGGAGTTGAACCATGTCACCATCAAGAATAGGTATCCGCTACCTCGTATTGATAACCTATTCGACCAGTTGCAAGGAGAACAATTCTTTTCAAAGATCGATCTTCGTTCTGGATATCATCAGCTAAAGATTAAAACTAAGGATATTCCAAAGATTGCCTTTAGAACTCGGTACGGGCATTATGAGTTCTTAGTCATGTCTTTTGGATTGACTAATGCTCCTGCTGCTTTTATAGATATGATGAACTGTGTATTCAAGGAATATTTGGATCAATTTGTTGTTGTCTTTATTGATGACATCCTCATCTATTCTAAAAGCCGTGAAGATCATGAGCATCACTTGAAGTTGGTACTTCAAAAGCTTCGTGAGAACAAGCTATATGCCAAGCTAAAGAAATGCGAGTTCTGGCTTAAGGAAGTAGCATTCCTTGGGCACGTGGTATCGAAACGTGGAGTATCTATTGACCCAATGAAGATTGAAGCAATACAAAGCTGGAAGCAACCTAAGTCGGTGACCGAAGTACGAAGCTTTCTGGGCTTAGCTGGTTATTATCGGAGGTTCGTAGAGGGATTTTCTCTAATCGCTACTCCATTAACTCAATTGACTCGGAAAGATACAAAATTCTTTTGGAGCGAGGAATGAGAGAAGAGCTTCCAAGAGCTCAAGAGAAGACTTATCTCGGCACCTGTTTTGACGATACCATCTGGTTCGGATGGATTTTTCATTTACAGCGATGCTTCGGGCAAAGGGTTAGGATGTGTTCTCATGCAACATGGGAAAGTCATAGCCTATGCCTCGCGACAACTCAAAGAATATGAGAGGAATTATTCTACTCATGATTTAGAGTTGGCAGCTTTCATTTTTGCGTTGAAGATATGGAGACATTACCTGTACGGAGAGAAAGTGGAGATCTATATGGATCATAAGAGCCTTAAATATTTCTTCACTCAGAAGGAACTCAACATGCGGCAACGACGTTGGCTTGAGCTATTGAAAGATTACGATCATACCATCTAATACCATCTTGGAAAAGCGAATGTGGTAGCTGACGCGTTGAGTAGAAGATCATATACGGGAACGAGTGCGATTAAGTCAAGTATACGCGTGGAACCAGCTTTGATTGATAAAATTAAAGCTACTCAAGCTACAGACCCGGAGCTGATAAAGATGTAGAAGAAGGTACAAGAAGGTGCCATTCTAGAAGCAAGAATCGATGAAGAGGGAATACTTCGAGTCAACTCCAGACTTTGTGTTCCTAACGATTTCGACTTGAAGCATAGAATCATGATGGAGGCACACAACACACCGTTTGCAATCCATCCTGGGAGTACTAAAATGTATCGTGATCTTCGACATACATTTTGGTGGAGCAATATGAAAAGAGAGATCGCGGAGTTTATTTCGAGATGTTTAACTTGTCAACGTGTAAAGGCGGAGCATCAAGTGCCGAAGGGTCCATTGCAACCACTGGAAATTTTGAAATGGAAGTGGGAACACATTACGATGGATTTCGTTACGGGTCTTCCCAAGGTTTCTCAAGGCATAGATGCGATTTGGGTTATTGTTGATAGATTAACCAAGTCTGCTCATTTCTTGCCGATACGAGAGACTTATTCCCTTGAACGTCTTGCTCATATGTACGTGAATGAGATTGTGAGATTGCATGGCATGCCAGTATCCATAGTTTCGGATCGTGACCCCAGATTTACTTCACGATTTTGGATCAGTTTGCAGAAAGCTATGGGCACGGATTTACGATTCAGTTCGACTTATCATCCTCAAACAGACGGACAATCAGAAAGGACTATTCAAACTCTTGAAGATCTATTGAGACTCTGTGTTCTAGATTTCAAAGGGAGTTGGGATAAGTACTTACCATTGGTGGAATTCTCCTACAACAACAGTTATCAGGCAAGTATAGACGTGGCTCCATTCGAGGCATTGTATGGGAGAAAGTGTCGCTCTCCAGTATGTTGGGATGAGGTGGGTGAAGCAACATTATTGGGACCGGAGTTGGTACATATGACTATAAAAAAGATCCAAATGATCCGACAACGTATACAAACGGCACAGAATCGACAAAAGAGTTATGCGGATCTTCATCGAAAGGACGTGAAATTTAATGTTGGGGACCATATATTGTTACGTATTTCTCCATGGAAAGGAGTTACGAGATTCGGGAAAAGAGAAAAGCTCAATCCACGATTCAATGGTCCATTTGAGATCCTTGACCGAGTAGGAAAGGTGGCCTATAGACTTGCTTTACCTCCAAGCATATCTCGTGTTCATAACGTTTTTCACATATCCGTGCTTCGTAAATATGTGAAAGATCTAAATCGCATTATTGAGTTAGAACCAGACGAGATAGCCGAAGATTTAACGTACGAGGAGGTACCTGTCAAGATCTTGGAAAGGAAGGAGCATGTCCTACGCTCAAAAATTATACCTCAAGTTAAAGTTTTGTGGAGAAACCATGCTATTGAGGAAATGACCTTGGAGTTGGAATCGAAAATGAAAGCGAGGTATCCTCACCTTTTTGACATACCAGGTACGTACGTCAATTTCGAGGAGGAAATTTCATAAGGAGGGGAGGTTGTAAGACCCCAACTTTTACGAATAAAGATTTAATTTTCTTTATATATTATTTCGAAATAGTAAGGTGTTGATTTGATAAATATGAAGTTATGGGTGAAATGTGTAAATATTTCAAAATAAGCAAGTGGTTATAAAATATTCTTGTTGTCGGGGAATATTCGTACAACGGCGCAGCTATTTGTGGGCCCCACAACGGAATAACTGTCGGATATAGAAAGCGATAGAAATAACCTTTTTATAAAATAACGGCGTAGTTACCGTTAGTACTGTTGAAATATCCGGTGGTTAAAATACAGTAATACGCGGTGTTACACAGTAGCATACGGTATTGCATAGTATTTTGAATTATTGATTCTTACGTAAGAAGTCACTACTCAATTATTGTTACAGTAATTACTGTTCAATATTTTATATTATTGATTCAATAATTGCATGATATTTTATTGATTCAATAATTGCTACGTTGATATTTTATATCAATAATTGCTACGTTGCTATTTTATATGATTGATTCAATAATTGCATGGTATTTTATTGATTCAATAATTGTCATTGCACAGTATTTCACATTATCAACTCAATAATTCATATTGTTTGAATAATATTATTAGATAGCATTATTGAGTAAATACAATAATGGCCTACACAAATGCTACTGGTTGCTGAGAAGAATTATCAATGTTCAGACCTCCACTATTTGATGGCACAAATTTTGCTACTTGGAAGAATAGATTCAAAATCTATGTCAAATCTCAAGAAATCAAAGTTTGGTTTGCTATAGCACGAGGAGTCAAAGTTCCTACAAAAATTATAGGACAAAAGACTATTTAAAAAGATATTATTGAATTCACCACTGAAGATGAAGAGGCAATGAATATAGCATCCAGAGCTGAACAAGTGCTAACCAGTGCTGTAATTGAAAAAGAGTACAAAAGAGTTAGCAACTGCAAAAATACTAAAGAAATATGGGAAAAATTGATTGTAACCTATGAAGGAACCAATCATATTAAAGAAACCAGAAAAGATGCTTTAATTCAAGAATATGAAAGCTTCAAGCTAGAAGAAAATGAAAAGATCATTGATATGGAAACACGATTTTTCGGGATCATTGATTAGCTGGAACAGTTAAGAAAGACATACACTACAAATGAGAAATATAAAAGAATTCTCAAATGTAAGACCCCAACTTTTATGAATAAAGATTTAATTTTCTTTATATATTATTTCGAAATAATAAGGTGTTGATTTGATAAATATGAAGTTATGGGTGAAATGTGCAAATATTTCAAAATAAGCAAGTGGTTATAAAATATTCTTGTTGTCGGGGAATATTCGTTTGGTCGTGGAATATTCTTGTTGTCGGGGAATATTCGTACGACGGCGCAGCTATTTGTGGGCCCCACAACGGAATAACTGTCGGATATAGAAAGCGACAGAAATAACCTTTTTTATAAAATAACGGCGTAGTTGTTACCGTTAGTACTGTTGAAATATCCGGTGGTTAAAATACAGTAATATGCAGTGTTGCACAGTAGCACACGATATTGCATAGTATTTTGAATTATTGATTCTTACGTAAGAAGTCACTACTCAATTATTGTTACAGTAATTACTGTTCAATATTTTATATTATTGATTCAATAATTGCATGATATTTTATTGATTCAATAATTGCTACGTTGATATTTTATATCAATAATTGCTACGTTGCTATTTTATATGATTGATTCAATAATTGCATGATATTTTATTGATTCAATAATTGTCACTGCACAGTATTTCACATTATCAACTCAATAATTCATATTATTTGAATAATATTATTAGATAGCATTATTGACAATGTCTAAGAAAGTTCTGTCTAGGAGTGGTTATTTAATTGCGCGCCAGTAAGGAGAAGTCCTTATCGGAAGGCCCCCTCTTTCCTGCGAACGACCTGGTTGTCAATATTATAGTTCTGTAATATTATTTGCGAATAATTAATTATTGATTTATATGATAAGAAAATATTTATTTTGTGGATATAAAAGAAGGAATTAGTGCTGATGTGTTTTTATCAGTATTTTGGTGTGAAAAATCATCCGTTTATGAATTTCGGATAATTTATGTTTGAAATTTGGAAAAACTTCCTTCTACGAAGTTGTAGAGAATTAAATTTTCTATGGAAAAGACATAGAATTTGTATTTTTCTGACAAATGGGCTATTTATTATGAATTATTGAAGTTTTAGAAAATAAATATTTTTTTAATATGAGGCGGGCCCCACCGACGGATGGTGGCTGATGGTTTTTGGAGGCGGCGGAATTTTTTTTTTTTAAATATTATTTTATTAATTTAGTCTACTTTGGCATCCTAAGCTTTTCCTATAAATAGGGTGCTTAGGTTAGAATTGAAAATCACACCAGAATCAGAAGTTTTCTCTCTCTATAATATCGAGCGTATTTTTGTGAGTATTTAGATACTTTGAGTGATACTATTCAGTGCAAGTTTTCTTCAGCCTTATATCCGATATTCTAGTCAGAAGTATTATTCTTTTGAGATAAGGGATGTTATTTTCTTTCGTAAATGATGTTATTCTTTTCAATATCATTATACCAAAATATTGGCATGGATTTTATTATGAAATTCTTATTTTTTCCGTCGGGGTTACTATTCACGTATACGGCACTATTCACGTATACGACACTATTCACGGAAAAATTAAATTTTCTTCTATTTGTCCAAATTGTCTGTTATGGTTACTATCTTTGATTGGATCTAAGTTTTGAGCTTTATTCTTGAATTTTGCTCCATAAAATATTATTATGGAATATTCTTGAACTTGAATAAACTAAAATACGAATCCTTAATCTTGTCCTTTATTTCACTGGATTCGTTATTTATATTATTTTTCATCATCCTCAGTCCTAAAAGGTGATATAACTGAATATTTTTGGCCTGTAGAGCAAAGATGAATGAGTACCTGATGAATATCTTTGGCCCGTATTGCAAAGATGAACATGTGTTGAGATGAACATGACCACTGGTGATACAAATGAATATCTTTGGCTGTAGTGCAAAGATGAATATGTGATTTAAGATGTATATTAATTGATGTTACAGGGATAAAATATTGATGATGGACTTTTAAATCATAGAAGATAGTAGACTTAATTCTCTACTTAACTCTTCTAATGAATGATTATTTTCGCTGCGAATATTGATCTAAACTTGTTGTCAATAATATTTTATCTAAATTGTTGAAGACTAACGATAGTTTATTTTCCATTATCTTAATCATAATATATTCTTTACTGAGCTAGTTGAGCTCACCCTTTTCATCTATTGTCCTCTTCAAGAAATGAGAATATTGCGGGAACTAGTCGGGGGACAGAGTGATGGTCCGAGTTAGGACAGTAGCAGTCATCACTATTTCTGATAAATAGTATGATAATAATTATAATGAGGACTTAGTTTGAATGTTAATATTTTGTACATATTTGTATTGACACTCACAGTTGTGTGGTCGTATTTTGCACGACCGTGTGATATACAAGTTTGTATTTGAATTCTGTACCATGTATTTTGCGACTCAGAATGGGTTGGGTTGACTGGACCTATTCTGGGGGCGTCACATCAAAGCTCTTCCTTCCATCAGGAAAATGAAGGTAACAGCTATCAAAGAAATGCAAGACCTAACTGTCTATCCTCTTGACAGTCTTATTGGGAATCTTCGTGCTCATGAAGTCGACATGCTAGTCGAAAAAGCTGGATCAGATACAGATCTTAAGAAGAAAGGAATTGCATTCAAAGCACTACTTGTTGATCAAGAAAGTGATGATGAGGATCTAAACAAAGAACTCCTGAGTTTAGACAACAATGAAGTTGCCCTGTTATCAAGACAACTCAAGAGAGTTATTCAAAGCAAAGCTCGAAAATATGAAAAGGGCTTTCTGAAGACAAATAACAAATTCAACGACTTTAAAGACAAACAAGTCTTTAAGCCAAAGGCCCAAAGAGGAAACTTTAAAGCCAACTACAACAACAATTTCAGAAATATCAACTCCAACGGAAATTCAAATACATGCTTTGAGTGCAATCAGCCTGGACATTTTAAAAAGGATTGTCCAAAATTAGCCAATAACAAAGTACTAGTTGCTGAAGAAGGTTGGGATCTAAGTGATGAAGAAGAGACTGCTGAACAAATCGAAGAAATCGCAAATCTATGTCTAAGTGCAGACAATGAGTCATCACCAAGATCTGAGGTAAATTATGAACATCAATTACCCAGCACTTTGTTTAATATTTATTCTCCTTACAAAGAATATTGTGAATTACAAGAAGCATATAATTATTTATATGAAAATAGTGAAATAATTAAAGAGGATTTCATCTAATTAAAAATATCTCTAGATAGATTAACTGAAACGAACAAAAATCTTGAAATAGAAAATTTAAATTTAATTATAACAAATGAAAATATAAATGAAGAAAAATAAGAGAACAATTCTTTACTAAAAAAAGAAATAGAAAAACTAAAGAAAATAAACAAAGAACTGGAAATTGAAAATTCATACTTAATCATAGAAAAGAAAAAAAGAATAGAAAATGATTTATCATTAAAAGAAGAACTAGAAAAAGTAAGAAAATTAAGTCAAAATCTTGAAATAGAAAACTCAAACTTAATTATAACAAATGAATGTATAAATGAGGAAAAAGGAAAATTGGAAAATGATTACTCAAAAAATGTGCTATTAAAAGAAGAATTAAAAAAATTAAAAACAATAAACAAAAGCCTTGAAATCAAAAATTCAACTCTTATTATTTCTATTGAAAACCTTGAAGTTGAAAATTTAACTCTTGCATTAATTAATGAAGATACTCAAATAGAAGATCAAATGATAAAGAATGAAATTAAAAATCTTAAAATAGAATTAGAAAAACATAATCCTTTAATTAATCAAATTAATGATCTAACAAAAGAACGTGATGATTTAAATACCATAATTCTTAAATTCACAAAAGAAAAGGAAAATCTTGATGTCATGTTAAGTCAACTAAGATGTGGATTTAATAAAGAAGGTTTAGGATATATTGGAGAATCAAGTAAAACTAAAGATAAGGGATTATATCATGTTAAAAGTCAAGAAAAAGAGAGCCATACTTTCCCTTTCACTAAATGTTCTTATTGTAACAGAAATGGTCACTCATCTTATATGTGCAATGCTCGAAATGGAAACCATAAAGGAAAAATGATTTGGATACCCAAGGGAACATACACTGAACCAATTATCACAAGAAGAGAATTCCATAAAAATTATTATCACGCTTCTTATACTCTTATAACTCATAGAATGCTCGTTTCCACTAAAACTAATTATCCTGTGCCTAGTTTTGTGAAGGAATGTACAAATATTCCTTATACAAAATGAAAAACTCACCCAAAGGACCCTTCTTGTTAAAAGGGTACCAATATGCAAAATTATTGTATATTGTAGATATGCATTGCTGCTGATTTAAATAAAAATAAATGGTATCTTGATAGCGGGTGTTCAAGACATATGACTGGTGACAAATCCAATTTAAAAAATCTGCAAGCTACAGACTATGGTGAGTTAACATTTGGAGATAATAATAAAAGTAAAGTAGTTGGAATTGGGAGTATTGTAAATAAACACATAACAATCTCTAACGTTCAACTAGTCACAGGACGAAGGTATAATCTTCTATCTATTAGTCAACTATGTGTTTAACACATCTTTTAGTCCTCATAACTGCTCAATATTTGATCAATCTGGAAAATTAGTTATATTATGTCCTAGAAATCAAAATGTATACACATGTGACTTAGATACATATTCTCACTTAGATAATGCATGTCTCATGCCTATAAATGATTGTAAGACCCCAACTTTTATGAATAAAGATTTAATTTTCTCTATATATATTGTTTTAAATAGTAAGGTGTTGATTTGATAAATGTGGTAAGTTATGGGGTGATTTGTGCAAATTTTGCAAAAGTTAACAAGTGGTAATAAAATATTCATTGTTGTCGGGGAATATTCGTTTGGTCGTGGAATATTCTTGTTGTCGGGGAATATTCGTACGACAGCGCAGCCATTTGTGGGCCCCACAACGAAATAACTGTCGAATGAAAAAAACGATAAGAATGAGTTTTCTAAAAATAACGGCATGGTTGTTACCATTAAAACTGTTGAAATACTCGGTGGTTAAAATACAATAATACGCGGTGTTGCACAGTAGCACACGATATTGCACAGTAGCACACGATATTACACAGTAATTCTAATTATTGATTCTTACGTAAGAAGTCACTACTCAATAATTGTCACAGTAATTACTGTTCAATATTTTATATTATTGATTCAATAATTATTACATTGATAATTGCATAATATTTTATTGATTCAATAATTGTCATTGCACAGTATTTCAAATTATCAAATCAATAATTCGTATTATTTGAATAGTATTATTAGATAGCATTATTGGCAATGTCTAAGAAAGTTCTGTCTAGGAGGGGTTATTTAATTGCGCGCCAGTAAGAAATTTTTTTTATCGAAATGCCCCCTCTTTCCTGGGAACGACCTAGTTGTCAATATTGTAGTTCTGTAATATTATTTGTGAATAATTAATTGTTGATTTATATGATAAGAAAATATTTATTTTTGTGGAAATAATAGAAAGAATTAGTGCTGAGGTATTTTTTTATCAGTATTGGTTGCTAATATTGCGAGTTATAATAATAATGAATATATAAATGTTGTTAAAAATATTGAGGGGATTTTTATGAAGTATTTGTTATAAATTTTGCTTAACCCCCCATTTACCCATTTTTTAAAATAATCGGTATATATATATATATATATATATATGTGTGAAAGTGATATATGGGGTGGGGCCCATATGTGGGATGAAAATGAAAATGGGGTGGGGGGAGGTAACGTATGAGGGAGGGAGTATTATATATATATATATATATATATATATATTATAATTACCTATCTTATATGGTAGGTAATATATATATATATATATATATATATATTATATTACATTTAAAGTTTTTGTTTTATTAGAATATTTTATTGCACAATAATGAATAGTAAAAATCAGAAAAATATGTTTTCTCCGTCGGTGCGCGCCCGTGAACTTTGTCCGAATTTTTCCTGCGCAATCCGTGATTTTTCTTAAATAGTATCCTTCCATTCTCCAATAAATAGGATGCTTAGTTTAGAAATAAAAATCACACCAGAATCAGAGAATTCTTCTTCTATAATATTGAGCGTATTTCTTTAGAGTTTAAGGAAGCTTTGAGTGTAGAAAACAGTGCAAGTTTTTGTCCACATAATATCCGATATACCAGTCAGAAATATTCTCCTGTTATGGTAAGGGATGTTATTTTCTTTCGTAAATGATGTTATTCTTTTCAATATCATTATACCAAAATATTGGCATGAATTTTATTATGAAATTCTTACTTTTTTTGTAGGGGTTACTATTCACGTATACGACACTATTCACGTATACGACACTATTCACAGAAAAAATAAATTTTCTTCTATTTTTCCAAGTTGGCTATTATGGATCCTATCTTTGATTGGATTCAAGTTTTGATCTTTATTCTTGAATTTTGCTCCACAAAGTATCATTATGGAGTGTTCTTAAACTTGGATAAACTAAATTATAAATCTTTAATCTTTGTTCTTTATCTCACTAGATTCATTATTTATATTATTTTTTATTATTCTCAGTCCTAAATGGTGATATAACTGAATTTTTTTGGCCTGTAGAGCAAAGATGAATGATTACCTGATGAATATCTTTGGCCTGTAGTGCAAAGATGATTGATTATCTAATAAATATCTTTGGCCCGTAATGCAAAGATGGACAGGTGTTGAGATGAATATGACCAACTGGTGATACAAATGAATATCTTTGGCCCATAGTGCAAAGATGAATATTTGATTCGAGTTATATATTGATTGATGTTACATGAATAAAATATTGATGGTGGACTATTAAATCACAGAAGATAGTAGACTTCATTCTCTATTTAACTCTTTTAATGAATTTTTATTTTCGCTGCGAATATTGATCTAAAACTTGTTGTCCATAATATTTTATCTAATTTATTAAAGACTAACGATAACTTGTTTTTCATTATCTTAGTCATAATATTCTTTACTGGGCTAGTTGAGCTCACCCTTTTCATCTACTGTCCTCTTCAGGGAATGAGAATGTTGCGAAAACTAGTCGGGGAACAGTATAATGGTCAGACTAGAGCAGTAGTAGTCCTCACTATTTTTGTAAAATAGTGTGATAATAATTATTGAGAACTGAATTTGAATGTTTATATTTCGTATTATATACGATTTGTATTGAAACTCATAGTTGTATGGTCGTATTTCTCACGACCTTTTGTTGTAAAAGATTTGTATTTGAAATTCTGTACCATGTATTTGGCGACTCAAAATGGGTTGGTATTGAACCTATTTTGGGGGCGTCACAATGATGATCCATGGCTATGGCATTGTAGACTAGGACATATCAACATGAAATTAATTAATAATATTTCTTCTAAAGAACATGTTCGAGGTCTTCCTAAACTAAAATTCTTAAAAGACCATATTTGTGAATCATGTGAATTAGGGAAACAGATTCATGCATCTCATAAACCTAAATTGTGTCAACCTCTCGACCTCTAAAATTGTTATACTTGGACCTAGTTGGACCTATTCCTAAACACAGAATGGGTGGTGCTGTATATATTCTAGTTTTGGTTGATGATTATTCAATATTTACATGGGTTGATTTTCTAAAATTTAAAAATGAAGCTATAAATTCAATCTCTTCTTTATGTAAGAAAATTCAGAATAAACAAGGAAGCTCTATGATTTATATTCGATTTGATCACGGAAGAGAATTTGATAATTCTGATTTTATTATGTTCTGTGATGAGCAATGTATAAGTCATAACTTTTTTGCTCCTTATACACCACAATCAAATGGTGTAGTAGAAAGGAAAAATAGAACTCTACAATAAATGGCTAATACAATGTTAAATGAATATCGACTTCCTAAATATTTTTGGGCTGAAGCTATGGCAGCATCCTGTTATATTTTAAACAGAGTTTTATTAAGACCAATTTTACTCACAACTCCCTATGAGCTTTATTATAAAAGAACTCCAAAAATAAATTATTTTCGTGTTTAGTAAATGTTTCATTTTAATCACTAAAGGACATTTGTTGAAATTTGATCTAAAGTCTGAGGAATGAATTTTTCTTGGATACTCTCTAAACAGAAAGCCTATCGAGTTTTTAATAAAAGAAGTCTAGTTATTGAGGAGTCAATGAATGTAACTTTTGATGAAACTCAGCCTCTTCCTAAATATAAAGAACTAGTTGACAGTGATGTTGTCATTAAAGATATTCTCATAAATATGGAAGAACCAAAACTAGATAATTTTTCACCACCCATCAGTACTAATCCTCTTGAAATACCTAATTCTCAGTTAAACGACTTACCTTAAGAATCACACATCATTAAGAATCATCCTATAGAAAATGTGATTGGTGATATTGAGAAAGGAATTCTTACTAGATCACAAGCACATAATTTGGCTGGTCATTTATCCTTCTTATCTCAAATAAAGCCTAAAAACATAAAAGATGCTTTATTGGATGAAGATTGGATATTGGCTATACAAGATGAACTTGAACAATTCACAAGAAACAAAGTCTGGGAATTAGTTCCAAAACCCGAGGATACCTCCATTATTGGAACTAGATGGATTTTCCGAAAAAAATTAGATGAAAGTGGAACTATAATACTTAATAAAGCAAGATTAGTAGCACAAGGATATAATCAACTTGAAGGTTTTGACTATGATGAAACATATGCTCCTGTTGCTAAAATTAAGTCTATATGTATACTGTTAGCATTTGCATGTTATAAAAATTTTAAATTATTTCAAATGGACGTCAAATATGCATTTTTAAATGGTGTTATTGAAGAGGAAGTTTATGTTAAACAACCTCCTGGATTCGAAGATTTTGAGCATTCTGATTAAGTTTATAAATTGCATAAAGCTCTATGTGGATTAAAACAGGCCCCAGAGCATGGTATGAACGATTAAGCAAATTTTTACTAGAAAATGATTTTAAAAGAGGAACTATTGATACTACTTTATTTACAAAAAATAAAGATACTGATATACTTATTATACAAATATATGTTGATGATATTATTTTTGGTTCAACTAATATTACTATGTGTAATGAATTCTCTGAAAGCATGAGCAAAGAATTTGAAATGATTATGATGAGAGAGTTAAACTTCTTTCTCGGACTGCAGATCAAACAATGAGAAAAATGTATTCATATCTCTCAATCTAAATACTACAAAGAAATGATCAAGAAATTTGGTTTAAAATCTTGAAAACCTCTTAACACCCCTATGTACACTACTGATAAATTAATTGCTGATAAAAATGGAAAAAATGTTGACATAAAGAAATATAGAAGAATGATTTGAAGTTTATTATATATAACTGCAAGTAGACCTGATATCATGTTCAGTGTGTGCAAATGTGCTAGATTTCAAGCAAATCCTAAAGAATCACATTTGATTGCAGTAAAACAAAATTTTCGATATCTTAAAGGTACCACAGACTTAGGTTTATGATATCCTAAAAATCAACCATTTAATCTGGTGTGTTTTTTAGATTCTGACTATGCAGGACATCATGTTGATCGAAAAAGTACTAGTGGTACATGTCAGTTTTTGGGAGGATGTTTAGTTTTTTGGTTTTCCAAGAAACAAAACTCTGTATCGATTTCAACCACTGAAGCTGAATATACTGTTGTTGCACATTGATGTGCACAAATACTGTGGATGAAGCAAACTCTTGCAGATTATAATTTAAAATTTGATTGCATGTCAATTTTATGCGATAATACAAGCACTATTAACTTAAGCAAAAATACAGTATTACATGCTAGGTCAAAACATATAGATGTTAGACATCATTTCTTACGTGATAATGTCAATAATGGGTTTATTAAATTAGAACACATTGATACCGAATTAAATATTGCTGATATATTCACTAAACCATTAAGTACAGATAGATTCTGTAAATTAAGAATTGAATTAGGTATGTTAGATATTACCTCTTGACTATGTGCTATAACTTTTAATGTAATTATAAATATTTTAAATTGTAAAGAAATTTATTTAATTTAATTTTATAGTTATTCTTTATACACCTATTTATTAGAACTATAATTTTAAATAAAAAAAATTTAAGTCATTTAAAAAAAATATAAGTAAAATATTTTAAATCTAATTAAGTTATAATATTTCTCAAATAATATCCATTTATAGTTTAATATATAAAAGACTAATTATAGTTACACTTAATTAATACTTTTTAAATAATATTCATTCATATTTTAATTTATTATAGTTATAATTAATTAAATTATAATAGTATTCATTTATATTTTAAGCTAATTATGGTCATAATTAATTATAATATTTTTCACAAAATATTCATTTATTTATATTTTAATTTATTATTTAGAAGGTTTTGATCATCTCCATTCATTCTTTCTATTCTAATGGTTACAAAGTTGTCAATCCATGACTCTCTATCTAGACCAATCATCACTCACCTAAAAGAGCACACGGATCAATACATATCACCATTGGATCATTCTGCTAAAAATAATCTACACCACTAAATTAATTGATATATGAGTAACTCAATCGCCAATCAACATGAATAACACGTATCAAGCAATCTCACCATTCGATCATAAAGTAAATGAATCAGCATCCATTGGATTAAAACAACTATGTTTGTTTAAAACACAATACATCCTGACCGTTGATCAATCTCAGATTAAGCCTCATCTGTTTGATCAATACAGTAAGTCAAATTTTAAATGTCAAATTTTAAAATTTTCATTTTTCTATTCTCTCTTTTCTCTCTTCAGACGACTCTCTCTCTCATACTCTCTGAAATTCTCTCAAAACCCTAACATAATCTCCATCAAAACCTTAATTTCTCGTCTGATTTAGGCAAAAATACTAAGATTAAATGAATCTCTGCTATGAAACTCATCTTCTTACAACTTTATTTCTCAAAATAGTGTTCGATTTTTTTTCGATCTATTCTATTTCTCAAAAATAGCGTTCGATTTCTGTCTGATTTTATTCCTCAAAATAGAGTTCGATCTTTTTCAATTGATCGATCTTATCTCTCAAAATAGTGTTTTATTTATTTTCTGTCGATCTGTTTTATTTCTCAAAATAGCGTTTGATTTTTTAAATTCTCAAAATAGCATTCGATCTTTTTCTGCCGATCGATTTTATCTCTCAAAATAGTGTTCAATTTTATGTTTTTGATCACATTTTTTTACTATACTCATTTTCTTTAGATCTATGTTCGGTTTATATATTTTTTTAATAATATCTATGATTTTTTTATTTTAAACTTTCATAATTTTTTAAATTATTTTATATTTTTTTGGTTTCAAATCATATATATTATCTATTATAAATATATAAACAGATATATCTATATATATATTTCGGTGTTTTGACAAAGCTACTGGAGCATCATGAATTAATCTGCTTGAAATTTTTTTTTGCCACTGCTCTGGTAATCTTTATTTATCCCTCTATATGTACTGATTAATTTTTTTAAAATGTTTTGTTAAACGATTAACTTGGCTAACCAACTATGAGTAAGGGATTGAGTTAAAATTTCTGATATGTATACTTGTATATATACTTATAAGAGACCAGACACTATTAAGTTTGAATACCTTAATGATATTAATTGTTTACCTACCATGATAGACTTGATTCAACAAATATTGCTACGAATTGTGTATCAGTATGGTCTAGTGCTCACATTTTGTAATTTTTTTATGACATTCTGAACCTAGATTTGGAAATAGCCTAATATCTGCCATGACTATTGTTGTTCTGTACATATCTTTCAAGTAATGTAAAGTGTTATGCAAAGACAGATTGTGATAAATGAATCTATTCTTCATGATATGTTTGGATACATTGCTATACAAAGATATCTACCGTATGAACTTAGCTAAGATCTTAAGTATTTATAAGTTACAAAATGAGGCATTGGAATTTATTGCTATTATCTGTCTGACTGTAAATAGTTAAACAACTGTTATATATTGGACTAAACCTGACCTACTACTATAGTTAATGACCATACATGTACTGAACTATATTACTAATCCAGTTAATATATACCAAAAATTCCTTATAAGACTAAACAATATGACTATTCGTATTGCTTCTTTGACGACTAAATAAATATTAATACTACTTACCACTGCATATATATGTCACTGTTTTAAAAAGATTTGCAAAGTGTGATTTTGTTTATTGAAAATATAAACTTGCAATCATTTATTCATTTGTATGCTAGCTCTGCAGCTTCTCTTACTAAATGAGCATTAATGTCTCCAATGACTCATCTACTTATGAACTTCATGTATAAAAACTCATATATTCATTATTTTCCACTTACACCTAACATAACATGCATTCTTCTATGTTCACATCTGAGTCGTGTTTTACTTTTCTTAAATTATACATGGATAATTCATCATCTTCCAAAAGAAAGAGGTCCACTTTATATGAAGTCCATCCTGATGTCTGCTTGCCTCAGTTAGTTACACCACATGCACAGATCAAATATAAACTCAGAAGACATTGTATGTGTCCTGGCATAGGTATCACTTTTAACAGTTTTCCAACTCTTCTTGATAAATTTAGGAACATTGGCTAGGAATCTCTAGTGGTTTTTAATGACAAAAATATCTATCCTGGTTTATTTGCTGAGTTTTACAGTCACTTAGTTGCAAATAGAGATGAGACTGGTTGTATTGTGAGCATCACTACTTGCATTCAGGGCACTGAATATGTCATTGATGAAATATTTCTTATTACTGCTTTACATCTTAGGCACTCTATGCTTGAACTCCCTAGACTCAATGAATATGCTTTTCCTATAGGATATTCTGTGCTTGATTGTACTACTTTTAAACAAAATCTTGGGATAGCAACAGATCAAATAATACCAGCTATTTTATTTGATTATCCATTAAATGTTGGTGCTGAATTTTTAACTGCCCCCAGTCAGTTTCTGGGAAAAATAATAAGATCAAATTTTATGCCAGTTAGGACACACAGAAGTTTGTGTCCATTTGACTTGGAAATAATCAAATGTGTATTGCATGAGTTCATGCCATATAATCTCCAATATTTTCTGTTGTCTTCGTTTGAGCATTGTTACAATCACAATTGCATGGGTTTTGGTCTGATTTTAACTCGTATTTTCCAACATCTTGGCATTGATCTCACTTCTCATAAGTCTCAACCAATTCCAAATAGTAACCTAGTAGCTCATCTAAAACTTCCACCTAAACCCTTGATCACTTTCAAAGGCCCCGACATTGATCACATTGAGACTCATATAAATATGTTTCCCCAAGTGGAATCTCTTGGTAACATGAACCAACTCATGCTACAAAATCAAGGAACTCTTATGACCAAAATTGAAGAACTGCAGCAAATGATACTTCATCTTCAGAATCTGATCCAACTCTTGATGGAAAGTCATACAGTACCCATTCCTCCTCCTCCTCCTGTCACTTCAAGTGCCAGTTTGGCTCCTGTTAATCTAAATCAAATCTTCTCTGATGATCTCCTGCCCATCACTGGTCTTCAATTTTCCCCCATTAATCTGGAGGATTACTAACTATTTGAGGACTGTAATATATATATATATATATATATATATATATATATATATATATATATATTATATTACTAACTATTTGGGCTTGTAATAACTAGTATACTAACATAACTAACTATGCAGGTATTTCTTTCAAAAACTGCTATTATGATAATTAGAAACTGTTAACTAACTCTTCTGCAGGTTATTGTCCACATATTTATTTCTTCTCTTTTTATGATGACAAAGGGGGAGAAGAAAAATATAACAAATATAACTGTCTGCATGATCTGTTTGCAGGTTGCTGGATATATAACAGGTTGCAGAGTTAAGAAAAATATAACTGTCTGCAGGTTGCTGGAAATATAATAGGTTGCAGAGCTAAGAAAAATATAACTGTATGTAGGATATTTTTGCAGGTTGCTGGTTCTGTGGTTATTTTTTTTTGATCTGTACAATATTTACACTGCATAAATTGTAAAAATTTTGCATGCAAGTTTAGTATATTTTTCTTTTATCAACATTATATTACGAAATTAAAAATAATTTTTTTTAAAAAATATAATTATATTATAAAGGGGAGATTCACATATTAAGGGGGAGTCTTAATATTTTTAGTAGAGTTGTCATCATCAAAAAGGGGGAGATTGTTAAGTCTCCAACTTTTGGTATATTTTGATGATAACAATAAAATAGCAAATAGGTTCGAATCCTCTCCATAGGTTCTATATGATATAATTATTTTTAATTATTTATTTTTATCAAAATCGTTTTTCATCTTAAAAAAGTGAATTAATTTTTAAATTAACCTTGATAATTTAATATTAAGTGAGATTAATTCAAAAAGTAACAATTCCTAAGGCAATGAGAATCCCTATTCATAAAAATTGATTTTCTTCTCATCATTTATTTCAAAAATATTATATAATATATATATATATATTAAACAATAAATTTTTTTTATCAAAACCTTCCATAAAGACTTTAGCCTTTATTCCTTACACCATCCGAAAAATTATTAGCATTAGTTTAAAAATGATGATCAAATCTGTGGGACCCATGATAATATTTCAAACAAAGGCTTATATGCCATTCTACCGTTGGTATATTGTTTGAATTTTTGTGGACCAAGGATATTTGTAAATCTTGTAATGATTCTGGGCAAATTCCTTATTTGAGCATGTTGGGCAAAATGTTGTTTGTTGACATGTTGGGCGAAATGTTGTTTGCTGACATGTTGGGCGAAATTTTTTGCTTGCATACTGAGCAAAAATATTTCTTGAGCATGGGTAAAATATGAGTATGTTAAGTGGGCGGAACTTGAGTTTTTCATCCAAGCCAATCATTTTCAAATAAATCAATCCTGGCCATTAATTTTAAATTAATCTTTCAAAATTTCCAAAAATATACTTGGCCAAAATTTTCTATAAATAGGGAAGTTTTTCTTCATTATTTTTCACCAATTTTCAGATTAAAAAAAGCTTATACTCTCCTTGCCTACATAATCTTTCCTTGAAAAGCTTACTCTCTTCTAATCAAGAGTTCTGATATATTCAAGAGAAAATTGGTCAAAGTCATTTGAGATAAGTAAGTAGAATTGTATATTTTTTATTATCTCATATTTGTGTATAAGTGTAAAAATACAAATAGAAAATATTATACATATATATATATATATATATATATATATATATATATATATATATATATATATATATATATATATATATATTTCATCTATTCATATCAATAAAAAGCCAGTTTTAGGTACCGCTATTTGGAGATATTCTTTAAGAATATTATTCAACCGGTCATTAAAATTCTAAGTGACTTTTTTTAGATATATTCTTTATTTGTATAAATACTTTAAAATAGATCAGTTTTAGATATCGCTATTTGGAGGTATTCCTTAAACAATAATATCATTCGAACGGTTAGTAAAGTTCTAAGTGATCTATCGAAAATATTTATACAAATATAAAACAGTGAAATGTTTAAATTCGGTCAGTTTTAGGTACCGCTATTTGAAGGTATTCCTTAAACAATAATATCATTCAAACTGTCATTAAAATTTTAAGTGACCTTATTTATTATTCACATGATAGATAAAATATATTATTATATATATTTTAGAGTATAGTAAATTTATTTGTTATAACTAGTATTATTCAAATTATTTGAATTATTATATTTGATATCCATCATTATTTGAACATTCATAATTTATATGTTGCATAACACAAAAGCTATTTACATTTGTATATCACACACTTTGTGAATTTATTTGCTTAACAAGAAGCATAATTATAAAAGTTATTTAAACTTTATATTTGTTATTAAATTCAAAATGGGTTTTATTTTATAAAGAAATTTAAATACTGAACTAAAGTTACATATTTGCTTAAAAAGAAGCACTTCTTAATCAAAGCTTAAATTCATATACTTGCTTATTCAAGAAGCACTTTTTACACAAAATAAAAGTTATTTAATGTTTTATACATCTGTACTAAATTGTATCTGCTTATTTTAGAAGCAAAATTCTGTCAAACATTTCTGTAATAAGAGAAAAGGATAGAGTTAGTTTATTTTATGTACCTGTGAGAAAAACGAGTAATTATTTGACCAAGACTAGAGTCGTAGAGAGGTCAGCTGAGATTTGGATCTCTAGTGTACTTGTGAGATAAGGAAGAGGCTGTCTTTTCAAAACCAAATCATAGAATAGAACTGAACTCAAAAGAAGATACAACTAAGCTTGAGGAATGAGTTGGGAGCTTGCTGTCCTAGATAGATAGTTGTGTATAGTTAAAAGTTTGTCTATAAAACTTTGTAAAGCTTCTCCGCCTATTGAAGGAGTATTTATTACTGATAGTAATAGGATCTCAAGTCCTGGAGAGGAGTTTGAGACTGGACGTAGCAACATATCCGAGATGTATGTTGTGAACCAGACAAATCTTTGTGCATGGTGTGATTTAATTTTTACTGTCTTGCATATTAATTTCCAACACTGCAAATTAATTATTTAAAAATTCAAAAAGGCCGCAGATAATTTTTTAATCTGTAATAATCTATCCAACCCCTTCTAGATTATTATTGGACTTTCAAGGACCATGTGAAAATATCAAAAATATATGTAAAAATATCAGTTTCCTAAAATAAACTATATAATTACAAAATACTTATAAGTAATTTGGTTAAGTTGCTGGGCAATCTTAATACTACGTTTGGATTGAAGGAATGAAATAGTGGAGGGAATGGAATAGAGTAGGGAATGGTATAGGGAAGAGAATTAAATAATTTATTAGTATTTCATGTGCATGTTTGGTTGGTGTTAGGAATACATCCAAGATTGGAATAAATTATTAGACAGTGACTTAAATAGCCCCAAATGTTCAATTTTAACTTAAATTCAATTTACATTTAAAATTTGACTCATATTTCTATAGATTATTTTTTATAATTCTATCTTTCTTCCTTTTTTTCTACTTATAATTTTTATATTTTTATTTTATTTTTCCCTCTATCTTTATTATGTTTATAACTTTTAAACAAACAATTAATTAATATTAATAGGATTATAGAAAAACTACTTAAACTCATAACCATGCACAAAAATCTCGTTCGTCACATCTTTCCCCCCTTAAAAGGATTTTATCCTCATAATCACGGTTCGATTAATTCGACCTGTTACATTCCCCCCTACAAAGATTTTGTCCTCAAAATCGGTACACATAGATTAAGCAAATAAATGAGGGTAAGTTTTCATCATTTGATCTTCGAGTTCCCACGTAGCTTCTTCAGCGTCGTGGTTCCTCCAAATTACCTTAACAGAAGGTATCACTTTATTTCTGAGCACTTGTTCTTCTTGTCGACTATCTGAACAGGAATCTCTTCATAAGATAAATCTTTCTCAAATTGTAGTGGTTTATATTCTATGATATGCTTGTAATCTGGTTTATACGGTCGTAACACTGAAATATGAAAAACATTATGGATGTCCTCTAATGCCGGAGGTAAGGCTACCTCATATGCAACTTCACCAATTCTTCTTAACACTTCAAAGGGTACAATGAACCTCGGGCTCAATTTTCCCTTCTTGCAAAATTAGATTTTCCCTTCCAGTGAGATACTTTCAAGAAAATGTAACTACCGAATTCGAATTCTCGATTCTTGCGGTGTGGATCAGCGTATTTCTTCTGCCTATCCTGAGTAGCTATTAATCTTGTCCTGATCACCTTGACGATCTCGGCGGTCTGTTGTACTAATTCTGGTCCTAGCAATTGACGTTCGCCAACTTCATCCCAACATAATGGAGTTTTGCACTTTCTGCCATACAACGCTTTGTAAGGCTGCATGCCAACACTTGCATGGTAGCTGTTATTATAAGCGAATTCCACCAACGGTAGATGGTCATCCCAATTTCCTTTGAAATCTATGATACAAGCTCTTAACATATCTTCCAATGTCTGGATTGTTCTTTCACTCTGCCCGTCTATCTGAGGGTGATATGTTGTACTCATTCTTAGCTGCGTTCCCATGCATTCTTGTAGTCGCTTCCCGAAGTTTGATGTAAAACGCGGATCTCAATCAAAAACTATTGACACTAGAACTCCATGCCTGGAAAAAATCTCCTTAACATACATCTTCGCCAACTGATCTAGGTTGAATCTGATCTTGATTGGTAAGAAATGCGTTGATTTCGTCAGTCGATCCACGATAACCCAAACTGCGTCGAAACCTTTCTGAGTCGTCGGAAGACCTACTACGAATTCCATTGTGATATGCTCCCATTTCCATTCTAGGATTTCTAATGGTTGTAATAACCCACTCGGCCTCTGATGTTCTGTTTTAACTTTCTGACATGTTAAACACTTGGCCACACAATCGGCAACGTCCCTTTTCATATTCGGTCACCAAAAATATTGTTGAAGATTCTGGAACATCTTCGTACTCCCCGAGTGAACGAATACCTTGAACTATGAGCCTCGCTCAAAATTTTCTCCTTAATCTCTGGTATTGGCGGAACCAAAGTTCTTCCCTCAAATCTCAGTTAGCCTTTGTTATCAATTTTGAATTTCCCTTCATCCCCTTCAGATATCCTTAAGTTGTGCGTCCTTAACCTATCTACCAAAGTTGGGCCGGTTCCCAATTGAAATAGTTTTTTGTCAGACTCCTTAAGATATTTCACCTCCAACTCCAGCTTTGCCATCACTAAGATTAGCTCCTCTTCAGCGGACAACAACATCAATTTCTCACGACCCTCTCAGCTTAAGGCGTCGGCAACCACATTTTCTTTACCCGAATGGTATAAAATCTCGCAGTCATAGTCCTTTATCAATTCCAACCACCTCCTCTGACGCATGTTCAGATCCTTTTGTGTGAAAATATATTTCAGACTCTTATGGTCTATATATATTCCACACTTCTCCCCGTAGAGATAGTGTCTCCAAATCTACAGAGCAAACACTACCACAGCCAATTCCAAATCATGGGTCAGATACCCCTTCTCATAATCCTTCAGTTGTCGTGACGCATACGCAATGACCTTACTATTTTGCATAAGCACACAGCCTAGTCCTTTATGCGATGCATCACTATACACCACAAAATTTCCTGTGCTATTCGAAAGAGATAACACAGGTGCCGTACTCAACCTCTTCTTTAGCTCTTGGAAACTTTCCTCACACTTCTCCATCCAAACAAACTTCACCGATTTCCTAGTCAAATTCGTCAACGGAGTCGTTATTTTGGAAAAATCCTGAAAGAATCTTTTGTAATATCCTGTCAATCCTAGAAAAGTCCTTACTTGCGGTGTCTACAGCTGATCCCAGTTTAGCAAAGCTTCAACCTTTGATGGATCTACCAAAATTCTGTCCTTGTCAATCACATGTCTAAGAAATTTCACCCGCTTTATCCAGAATTCACATTTCAAAAACTTGGCATTCAACTTCTCTCTTCTCAATGCCTTCAATGTCACCTTTAGATGTTCTACATGCTCCTCCTTGGTTTTAGAATACACCAGAATATCGTCGATGAACACCACCATGAATTTATCCAAAAATGACTTAAACACCCTGTGCATTAGGTTCATGAACGCTGTAGGAGCATTCGTTAGACCAAATGACATCACGAGAAACTCGTAGTGACCATAACGAGTCTTGAATGCTGTTTGTGGAACATCTTCCTTCCTCACCTTCAACTGATGATACCCACTTCTTAAGTTTATCTTCGAGAAGTATCTAGCTCTCTTCAACTGATCAAACAAATTATCAATCCTTAGCAATGGATACTTATTCTTAATCATGAACTTGTTTAACTCTTTGTAATTAATGCAAAGCCGCATTGATCAATCATTCTTCTAAATGAATAACACCGGCGCTCCCCACGGCGATACGCTCGGCTGAATATACTTCTTATCTAATAGCTCTTGCAGCTGCACCATTAATTCCTTTATCTCCACCGGAGCCATACAGTACGGGGCCTTCGATATTGGGGCAGTTCCTGATGCCAAATCGATCACAAATTCTACTTCCCTATCTGGTGGAAGTTCTGGAAAGTCATCTGGAAATACGTCTATAAAGTCTCTAATGACAGGTATATCTTCTACTTTCGGACTCTCCTTTCGACTATCAACTATATAGGCTAAATACCCTACACAACCTTGTCTCAACAACTTCCTGGCTTGCATCATTGTCAGACAACTTGCTTGTCTAGGCGACTTGCTGTTATAAAATACAACCTTTGACGGGGTCATATGGTTAATACACTTCTTTTGGCAATCAATTATCGCCCCATCATTGAATAGCCAATCCATTCCCAAAATAATGTCAAATTCCCTAAGTTTAATCGGGATTAGATCTATGATCATCACGTTTCCCTTAATGTCCACCCTACAGTTCTGTGTAAAAACTTAACAGGAATCACTTCCCTATTCGCAATTTCTATGTTCAAAGGGTAATCTAATTCCTCCTTAGGCAATTCTACATTCTTAGCAAAGTCATCGGATATAAATGAGCAAGTAGCACCCAAATCAAATAACACATAAGCATTTATATTATTGATCAGAATGATACCTGACACCACATCACGTGACTGCACAACATCTTGTACGGTCATGTTGAAAGTTCTGTCGGTAGGTCAGTTTGTTGGCGTCGATTCAGTGATAGTCAGAGTGCTACCATCGTTGGTTCCTCTACTTCCACCTGCTCTTACTCCTCTTGCTGCCTTCTTGGGACAATCCCTTGCCAGATGGTCCCTTGACCCAGAAGTGAAGCAAGCGCCCTTCTTAGAATTAGGGAAATTTGGTGCTATATGGCCTTCCTGACCACAATTGTAGCATACCCTCTTTCCCTTCATGCATACACCCAAGTGATTCTTCCCGCAGGTAGGACAAGCCTCCACCCTCTTCTTCTGATTTCTTTGTTGGTTCCCGATAAACGCACTGTCATTCCACCTCCTTTTCTGACTGTTGCCACCACCACTATTGCTACCACTAGCTTTATTATTTTCACCTTCATTCTTCTTCTTCTTTAGTTCTTGATTATACCTGGTCAGAACATCGCTTCTACCTTCTGCGATAATTGCCTTCTCCAAAACTCCTGCAAAAGTGTTCAATTGGAACATTAACACCATGCTGTACAACCAGGGCTTCAACCCCTGTTCAAACGTTCTAGCCTTCCGCTCATCTGTATTCACCTGATAAGTTGCAAACCTAGCCAACTCGTTAAACTTCTCGGCTTAATCCGGCACAGACATGTTACGCTGCTTCAATTCAAGAAATTGTACCTCCATCTGGTTTTGAGAGCTCGTTGGGAAGTACATCTCAAAGAACATCTTCTTGAACCTATCTCATGTGATCATGCCCTGTCCTCCTCTAACCTTGTTCGTCTTCCACCAGTAGCTGGCTTCTGAATTCAGCATAAATGTTGCGAAGGCAGTCTTCTGATCATCATTGACCCTTGCAACATCAAACACCTTTTCCATCTCCATTACCCAAGTCTGAGCTTCAATTGGGTTCATGGATCTCCTAAACTCAGGCGGTCCTACCGCCTTGAAGTCCTTAAATGACGTGGTTTGTGTAGCTTACAACTGATTTGCAAGTGCTCCAGTTAAAAGGTTAACCAACTGCTGAATAGGATTAGCGTTGGCATCGTTATTGTTGTTATTGGTCGACCCTTCCTGAGCTTGTTGACGGGTTGGGCGTCTTTTTGCGGCATCTTTCTGTTTAAGATATACGTTTATTAGATCATGAAAGTCCAATAATAATCTAGAAGGGGGGTTGAATAGATTATCACTGTTTAAAAATTATCTTTGGCCTTTTTGAATTTGAGTAGGGTTAATTTTAAGAAATTAATAAGCAGATTAAAATTCAATCACACAATGCACAGATATTTATCTGGTTCACAACATACATCTCGGGTATGTTGCTACGTCCAGTCTCAAGCTCCTCTCCAGGACTTGAGATCCTATTACTTCCTGAAATAAATACTTCTTCAATAGGCTGAGAAGCCTTTACAAAGTTTTAAAGATAACTTACAACTATCGACAACTGTTGTCCATTTTATATAACGACAATTAACGCGCAAGTATACGCAGTCAACAAGTAATAAAGTAAAAGTACAGATATCGTCCCACAGAGAATTAATGGATAAAAGATACCAAACCACTAGCACATAATCATCTTGGTCTTATTTAAACAGATGGTAAAGAGAGAGAATTAAAACTAAGTTAAACTAGGCAGGGAATTTAAGTTAAACTAATTAATCCTAGAGTAAAACTAGATAATGAAGGCTTGAGATTACAATTTCCCCCAACACTTCATTTGAATCTCTTAACTCTCTCAATAGAAATAATTAATCAACATAGAATTGACAACTGAGAAATCATGATTACATAAAAGCCTCTATCGATGGACAACTATGAATCTTCCTAATGCGGTATGTAGGTATATGTCTATACTACACACTAACAAGAGACTAATATCAAGAATAATTAACAAGACACATGTCACGGGAAAATCTCGTTAACTACTCCTTCAATTACCAACTTTCACATAGGCAGTCATTAAGATTAGATTCTCAATTTGGTTGCATACGGTAGTTAGGTATATTTTTATCCTAAATACTATCAAATTATCTATTCTCGAGGATAATGAATAAGTCACATGTCACATAATCTCATAAACTACCCACAAGAATCTCTAATTTTTGCATGATATCATAACTAGGTCTCAACCTATAATCCGTTTGTCAAGTTCATATAGGTTCCCAAGGTAATTACAAGCCAAGCAATTAATCTATAAGCATAAGTTATGATAACCAATCCATAAGTAATCAATTAATAGCAAAGAGAGAGAAATCAATACAAACTATGTGTCGGGTTCCATTGAAACCTCAAAATAGATTTAAGATATCATAATGAAGCACATCTATCATCCACAAGTAGAATACACATCATAAGATTACAACATGGAAAGCAAAGAGAGAGTTTAAGGATAAGAAATGCAAATCTGAATCTCCAAGCATCCACTATTGAATCTTCAATCCACTTGTTTCAACCATCAAGTCTAATAAAACCCTAGAATATTAACTACTTTAAACTAGCCTAATCTACTCTCTACTCCTAACCTAGACAAGAAAATAAAAAGGAAAATGAAAATAAAAGGAGAAAGTTAGGGCTTGAACTCCCAATGGGAGGATATCTGAAATGTATAGCCAAAATGACCTTATATCATTCCCCCAACAGAGCCTGCCTTGCTGCTCCAAACAACTGCCGAATTAAAAAGTCAACAGGCCAAAAGGGGGACCGGCACAGCTACGCAGGGGAGCAGGCCAAACCCGACGCAGCTGCGCAAGCTGCAGAGTGTAATTTTTTTGTTCTTTTTCTGCTACTGGCTCCTGCTTATATTTTCTGACCCTCACCCCTGCTAGCTTCATAATGCATTGTCTTGCCAATTAACCATTGTCATGAGCTTTGTTCCCTCTTTGCTCTGTCCATCCTCATGCCACAACTTTACTCTTTAAGCGTTGTCCCTTTTTTAGCATCTTTTCATCCTTTTAAGCTCAAAATTCACCCGGAGAGTTCCTAAATATAAATCTGCAAAAGAAAGTAAAAATGCATGAAAAGCTACAATAATACATGAGTTTAAGCATCAATAGAAGTGAGTTGATATCTAAATAAGTGGTTATAAAACCACTTATCAAATACCCCCAAACTTAAACGTTGTTTGCCCTCAAGTAACACAAACAAAACAAAACACAGATGCAATGCATATAACTAGAATGTATGCAACCTACACTAGCATGAAAGTGAATCCAGGTCTCTGTCAGAATAGATATTCAAGTGCACTGCCTCAGAAAAACAACAGCCAATTAAACAGATAAGCAACCCAAGACAAGATCAAAAAGTATAACTTTGTAAATCCAAATCTGTCAGCACTGATGTATTGTGCGTTGTGTGCCTAGCAACCATTAAACATGCTATGAACAAATAAATCACATATTATGCTTCTTAGAGGGAAAAGCCAATTTTAATTCAAGAAAAGCAGCAAATCAGATAATTTCTAACTATGACCATGTATTACTTAAGTTAAGAGTCAACAGGGGGGCGTTTATTATTCTTTTTATTTACTCACGAGGGCGCATTCGCACTTTTCTGTGTACACAATCGACTGTGCAAGGCCTAGTCCTCTTAGGCTTTTCAATGATATCCATTTAGCGAGCTTTCGACCAACGACTCCAAGACCAGATGGCCTTAGGGCGCTGGGTGTAGAGACACCCCGAGGGCTTACTTGATCAAATATTAAAGGCCACAGAACTCGACGTAGCCGAAGTGTTTATTCTATTTTTTTCTTTTTTCAATGCATTTTCTTTTGTTTTGTTTTCTTTTTCTTATTCGCAGGGGAGTGCGTCTTATGCTCCATCTCCCCATTGAGCATGCAAAACCCCTGTTTTCCCCCAAACTTAAGCTTTTAACAGTCTAGTTATTATCATATGATCACTGACTCTTTTATTAAAACATGAATTTCCCACCAGAAGACAAGTATGTGAATATTTAAACTAAGAATGTCATGATGGCTACTCTATTGTGCTAAATGATTCCACAGCATCTGACAGATAAAGATTTACATATATGACCTTAAAAACAAGCTTAAGTCTCAAATTGGTTCGAGAATCACAAAATTTTAGTTTTCATCATAGGCCAACTAACTCACGAACCAACTTTAACCTGGATTCGTGCAATATGTCCTAAAACACATAACTAAAACAAAACAAAAATTTTGAAACTTTTAACAAAATATGCAAAATACGACCTAAAATGTAATATATGAACTAAACAACATGCAAAATGATATGAATTAAACTACATGCAGAATAAACCCCTAATACCCCCAAACTTAAAGTATTCAATGTCCGCATTAAAGGTAAAAGGGTAAAAAGGGAACTCCCCTAGTCGGACTAGTCGTCCTCCTCCTCCTCAATCTTCTCTGGCGGTGTGTCTGGAGGGGGGGGGTACTGACTGCCGGTGCCAAATGTAGGAAACTCTGCATCCACGCCTAACTTATTGAATGCTCGAGACAGAGCCTGGGAGAACTCGGATGTATAAGTACGAAAATATGTGTAAGTGGTATCCATCTGTCTCCTTAGCTATCGAATCACCCTCTGCTGCATAACATACTGTGCAGGAGTCGGCCCTGCCACCTGCTGAGCCTGCTCTGGCTCATCTTCTTCCTGTTTAGTATCATCTGTCCTCACAAACCCCAGCCCTCAGGGATGAGACTTTGTGCCCCCCAGATAACATATTGCTTAATAGCCTTGTGGTCAATATCCCCCATCGGGTCCAATAGGGCCTCATCCTCCCATACAAATCTAGCCGCTAAGCATAGCCATGTAATCACTAACGCATGCGGAATCCTCCTTAATGTGCTCCCTCTCATAAACTGCAGTATGGACTGATTGATGATGTGTCCAATGTCAATTCACTTATTCTTGGAAATGCCGTATAGAAGGGTAGCTCTGTCAATGGTGACGTCGGCATGATGACTGGAGGGGAGAATGCTAGCGCATATGAAGCTATACTATGCCTTCGCATAGCGACTCAGGGCTATCTGTGGAAAGCTGACCTTTCTGCCAGTGCCCGTATAAGTTTTCCATTGCGTGCCTGGCCTGCATAGCTCTATAATTAGGAGGTCCAAGTCAGTCCCCATCCTCTGAGACTCTGCCCAATTTGTCAAGCTAGAAGGAAGAGTGTCCTTATGAAAAATATCATTTATCGCCTCTTTTGTGTACAACACTTGCTTCCCTCGCACGTACAATATCCCATTTTGTGCCTCGTGAGCGTTGGCGTAGAATTCTTTAACCAGGGGAATCGGGGCCGGTAGGGGTGTGGCTGCAACTAGTGCCCATCCGTGCTCAATGATTTGCCTTTTTATAAGCCCGTCCTGATTTCCCGGCTTCAGTCCTTTTTCCCTCACACATGTCTTCTTATCTAGAACATTTATGAAGTAGCGTTGAGAAGTCAAGTCTATAAATCTGAAGGCATCTAAGGTCTCGTGGGAACTGCCCTCGCCGTGCGTAGGAGGAGAGGGAGGCGATGGGGTTCGAATTCTCTTAGGCATGTTGGCAAAATTTGCAAGCAAAAGATAATGACTTCTGTCCTTTGAATACTATGAAGAACAAGCAAAACTCCAACTCAAATCAATCAGCCCAACTCTGTCAATTGCTCGGTTCCCAAACTATCAACTTTTCTGCTCAAACTCTCCCAGAAGAATGCTCCCAACTGCCAAAAAATTTTCTATTCCCAAACTGTCAAAAATCTACCCTCAACCCTCTGTTTGTGACCTTGAATTCTGATTTAGGCTGGCGAAGTGTGGTTCGGCATTTCACTGTCTAGAACACTTGCGAGCCCTTACTGCAATCCCCCTTGCCTGCTATAGTCACTTCAAGTATGTCAAAGGAGATGTCCCCAAAAACTCTGCCAAAACTCTACCCAAAATCTGTCTTATTTGTCTTTCAATTTTGTCAACTGAATGCCCACCTTTTGTCTAAGAACTTTTATCAAATAGGTGGTCGGCACCTTCAATGGAATCCTCAAGTCAGCCCCTTCTTCCTCTGTCAAGAAGGATTGTGGAGGCTCTACCTTGTATGAACTTACCTTACTAAGAGATTACTTTAATCCTTCTTCCAAAATTCGGATTGATCAATCAGTGCACCCCCACCTTTTGTATTTTTTGAAATTCGAATAAAGGCTTGGAATGAGCTGAGGGTTTCGTGGAGGGCAGGAACAGATAGTGTGCAGGATTTAGATGAAGAGACAGATATTAGGTTTGCAATTTGGAGAGGAATTATGAAGTGAACGAGAGATATGAGGATTCGGGCTGTGGGTTAGAGACGAGAGAAATGTTGAGTGAGGGAGTTAGTGGGTTTTTAGGGTTTTTTGTTAGAATGCAAGCTGCCGAGTTTTTAAGCAAGTTGGGGAATGAAATAAACAAGGGCCGATTTTATTTTTAAAAACAGGGAAAGGGGTGCAGCGCAGCTGCGCAGGGAGTGCACTATGATGCGGTGCAGCTGCATAGGGGGAAAACTCTAGGCTCTGGTTCTGGCATTTCGCGCGGCCGCCTTGCATGATAGGCATACCATTTGCATTTGACCAAAGGCTATGCGTACAAGTGCTTAGACCCTGCAAAAGGCATACAAAAATAATAAACACCTTAATTACCACAAAAATTTGTTATGATTATTAACTATTAACTATAAAGTGGAGAATTATCATAAAGGGATAAAATTAAACATAGAGGGGGATAATCATAGGCATATCAAATCCAAAAAAATTCTATATATGCACATAAGCAACAAGCTCATTTTTAAAAATATGATCAAACATTTTTAAGTCCCAAAAATACATGCAACATGTACGTGTAACGAAAATATATCCATTAACCGTTTGAATCCCAAACATTTCTCTACATGCGTATACAAAATGTGCCAGCACATCATACTATGTTCAATAACCATTTCATGTCCCAAAAATTATACGCGTCAATGTCTAAGTCCAAAAATGGAGGCATTGAACTTTGTAAAACCAAAATGTGAAAATATTCACAACTGAGAACTACACTACGAAGAATTAAACATAAAGAGGGAAAAAGTAGAGAAACAGATAGAATTAAACATAAGGGAAAGAGAGAAATGATGGGGTGCCTCCCATCGAGCGCTTGATTTATAGTCCTCTAGCTGGACTGTGTCTGACCACTGCTATTTGACTTTCTGCCGATATTGGAGAACCTCTCCATCCATCAGAATAGCTATATGCTTTTGGAGGCTTCCCAGTAGAGGAGGACTCGGATTTAAACTACCTAGCACATGATTTGAATATGAATTCCCCGTCTTGAAGGTTGGGGGGCTAGGCAAAGTATCCGTTGTGTATGTGAAATGATCGGGGCATTGAGGCATAGAACACACAACGTACTCTTCTTTGATTCTCTCTTCTACTGACCACCATGGTGTCAAGACTGCGGAATCTCTCGTGTCATCGAGATCCGTCTCTGTGATGTGGCTACCAAGGGGGCACGGATGTGCAAACTTGACTGGCTTGTTCCACTTAGGCGGAGGAGGCTCTTGGGGGATTGTCACTGGTGGTTCACATTCATACTCCACAGCCCCAATTGTGACGAACGAGATTTTTGTAATTTAATTTGAATATTTATTGAATTAAATAAATATTTTTCGATGATTTAATTATTGAGTTAAATAATTAATTGATGAAATTGTGGTAGATTAATTTAATTATATGTGTTACATTTGTTAAATTAATGTGGTGAATTTTTATATTCAAAGTATGTATTTAATTGAGCTTATTTGATTAAACAAATTATTTAAATAAGCATAATGTTATTCTAATTAAATTATTAATTAATTAGAGATTTAATGATTTGACATAATTAATAAACAATAATTTTAATTATGTGACTATGTTAATTATTGTAGAATTATGCAATTTTATTTAAATAGGATTATTTGATTAATTGGGTGTGACATTAATTAACTATAAATAGTAAGTTAATTAAAATAAATGGAAAAGGAGCTTTTTAAGTGACAAACCAAACATGGCCTTAAGAACATGGGAGCAGTTAAGGCCATGAAGCACTTAACCACTACCCATGTTCTGCTAGTTAAGTTTATACGTATAATTATATTAGTATTATTAGTCTTTTTGAAAACAAGTTAGAGAACACAGAGAGAAAAAGAGAGAAAACTTTGAGAGAGATTGAGATTGAAGATGGTTTAGAGAGTCAAAGAAGAGTTTCCTATCATCTAAACAAGAATTAAAGGGTAAGAATCCAAGTTATAATTTCTATTTCTCATGTTCTTGAGTTTTCATAAAAAAATTAGTTTCAGTTCTCTGTAAATGAATTTTATGACTAATACATGAGAAAGTGATTGATATATGTTAGGTAGTATGTATAAATCATTATATGATGTTTATACACTATTTTGGTTTAATTAATCCATTAGATTGTGTTTAAAAAGGAAGTTTTGAGTTTACAGTGAAAAATATTTTAATATGGCTTGTATGTATGAAATTTGATGCCTTAGTTGCATGTAAAACTGTAAATTGATGATTTAATATGTTTGTACATGTAAAAACAAAAAGAACGAAACTTAAACGGACTGATTTGGTGTTATAACGAATATGTAATGTGTGATTTCATGAAAATTGACGAAACTTTGAAAAATAGCAAAAACATGGAATTTATGGGTTTAAATTTAGTTGTTTAAGTTGTCAAAATCATGCTATAAGTGTTGGGTTATACTTCTGTAAGTCTAGAATTAATGGGTATGATTAATTTATTGTTTGAGCAAAGTTTTTGGGTCTATTTTTGGCTCTGTTCTGTGTTATTCGCGAACTGCAGATTCTGAAACTGGCGTGTGGAGCTGTAGCGCCAACTTTAAGCCTAAGAGTGGGGCTGCAACGCCAGTGGAGCTGCAACGCCAGTGGAGCTGCAGCGCCAGGTTTAAGCTTAAGATTGGGGCTGCAGCGCCAGTGGAGTTGCAGCGCCAGACTTAAGCTTAAAGTCCGAGCTGCAGCGCCAGTAAAGCTGCAGCGCCATTTTTAGTTCAAATGGTGAAGCTGCAGCGCCACTTGGCAGATTTTACCCAGAAATGAGATTTTAATTGTTCAAGTCCAGGAAATGTAATTGGAACCTAATGTAATAAACATGAAGACATGATTAAACATATAATAAGAGGTTAATAACTTATATTACGTGAGTAATTAATAAGTTAATTACATGACTTGAATCGTTAATTGTATAATCCAATAACGTGCTTAAGACTGATGTGTGTGATTTGATACGTATATCGAGTTATTGATTAATGTGTATTGTGAACGTATTGATATGTAGGATTTAATAAAGAACGTGAATTATAAATTGTAGCTTGTGCAAGAGGCAAGTTTCCTAAACTCAAACTTTACTTTTACATTGAGCAAGTATCCTATCTCTAACTTATTGTTATTAAGCAAGTTTCTTAACATTCTAAGTTATTCATTTATCAAGTCTTAGACTTGTGTTCTATATCGAGCGAGCTCTTATTTTTAATTGTTCAAGTTCAAAGGTTTCATATTTGATGCTATAACTCTTTTAAGCATGATTCAGCTATACAATACTTATTCGATTGTATACTCTTGAGATTTACCATTCAAGTTGAATATCGATGTTATTGTTGAACTTATAGGACTAGTGAACCCTTATTTATTCGACTAGTCCATAGTTGATATACGTTCTAAATTCTAGAATACTTATTGAGCTTATCCAAACCAAACTTCCTTTGGTGCGGACTCTGATATCAAAACTGAGATGAACAACCTTGTAAAGGGGATTATTTACGCTTTAGCGTTGAGATATTGTGCACAGTATGGTACTAAGGGCTGATCCCCCTAAGTACGAGAAGTAAAGTCCATAGTCTTATGACTGTTAAAGGTTTGAAGTTTAACACTTTACAACCTAGGACATAGTTCGAGGTCTTATGACCCTCAGATGTTCTTTTGATTCCTGTTATTTATCCTCGAGTCAAAAATTAAGTTTCTTTATTCAGATGTCTTTAATTCACTCGCATGTTATTATATTGTTGTCATATTATTATACTTGTGGGCAATCGTGCTCACTCTTGCGTAATAATAACATTGCAGTTAAGAACGAAAGGTCCGACGAGCCTTCTACTAGCAAAGGCAAGGGCAAGGTCAACAAGTGATGAAGACTTGTTGTTTATTTTTATATGTTTATGTTTCAGACTTATGTTAAAGTTGTGTAAGACTTATTTATTTGTTTATGTTCTGCACAGATGTTTAAGGTTAGTATGACCTGGGATTGTATTTATTTTCAGATGTTGTAACCCTATAAGGGGAGGATTTATTTCTATCTATTGCATGGTTTGCATTTATTATGGGTAGATAGATAGATGATATTTGTACAGTGAACACCAAATCCTGTGGAATTGAAGTACCCGAATCAGTTAGTCCGACGAGAGCCATAACCCTTGATCACAGTCATTGGTCAGGAGTATGTGCCGGTGTCTGATTCAGAGGAGGACTATGAGGAAGACCCTAAGGAGATTGAGGTTCAGGCTGAGGCAGCCGAAGAGGAGGAGGAAGACCCTGAAGAGTTCCCGCCGAGCTCTATCAATGCCGAGATGTATGACGAGCTGTATGACTATAATATAGAGTTACGTGATTCTGTTCAAGAGCTGAGGGAGATTGTTCAGGAGCTGAGGGAATGATCGATTACTCAACAGTCTACCATCGAGCAGAGGGATGGAGAGGTTGAGGCTCTTCACACACATCTGGTAAATGTAGAGTGGGATTTGGTTCACGAGAAAGGCCAAACCGAGCAGAAGTTAGAGGAAATAGAGAAGTTGAAGAATGAACTAAAAGAGAAATCAGCAAGGCTGGACATAGCAGAGGAGGCCTGGGTAAGGGAATCACGATGAGTAGATCTCTCAGAAGATAACTGTCGGGCGAAGAAGGCCAAGCTTGAGGAGACATACTCTACGCTTCAGTATGCAATTAATAAGGCCCAGGATCGGGTTATGAGGTACCCAATTCAGTTCAAAGGACTACCGTCATACATGCTAGATCGCAGGACGATGTCCCGGATTATGGAAGAAGAGCGTGGCAAAGCTGTTCGTCGCCTTAATGGGCAGTGATAGGAACATTTGATTTTGTGAAACCTATCTGGTAGTTAATAATGTGAATTCTAATGTGTTTATAAATAGAGGAATATTTTATGTTTTAAATCCTATAGATTCTTTATCTCAGGCTAGTTGATGTAAATAGCATTGATGCTATCTTTTGATGTTTAAAAACTTTTGATTTAATAAAATATCGGAGTTTATTTGAGACAATATGTTGTAATGATTGTGTCTAAATGCTTAAGTTAAGATTTAGATATTTAGAGAATTGAATAAAGATCTAATAAGCGTATATCTTAATAGAAATATGCCGCCAAGGAGAAGACCAAACCGTCGACCGGCCCAGGAAGGGTTAACTTATAACAACAACGACGCCAATGCTAACCCCGTTCAGCAGTTGGCGAACTTACTTGCTGGAGCGCTTAACAACCAACATCAAGCTCCACCGAACACAATGTTCAAGGACTTCAAGGTGGTGGGACCGCCAGAGTTTAATGGCACCATGAACCCGATAGAAGATCAAACCTGAGTGATGGAGATGGAGAAAGTTTTCGACATCGCCAGAGTCAGAGAAGACCAGAAAACCGCCTATGCAACGTTAATGCTGAAATCCGAGGCCAGCTATTGGTGGCGAGCGAATAAGGTCCGGGGAGGTGAAGTTGTGATTACCTGGGAGAGGTTCAAAGAGATGTTCTTCGAGATGTACTTTTCGACCAGCTCGCAAAATCAAATAGAGGTCCAGTTCCTGGAGCTGAAACAGGGGAATATGTCCGTACCAGAATATGCTGCGAAATTGAATGAGTTGGCTAGGTTTGCCACGTATCAAGTGCACACCGATCAGAGGAAGGCAAGGAGGTTTGAATAGGGCCTGAAGCCCTGGTTGTATAGCAAAGTGTCAATGTTCCAATTGAACACTTTTGCTGGGGTGTTGGAGAAGGCCATTCTAGCTGAAGGCGGGAGTGATGTAGTTACAAAGTACAATCAAGACCAGAAGAAGAAGAAGAATGAAGGTGAAGGAGTTAACAAGGCTAGTGGTAGCAACATGGGGGGAAGTAACAATCAGAAGAGGAGGTGGACCGATAACTCATCAACTGGAAATCAGCAAGGAGTTCAAAAAAAGAGGATCGAAGCTTGTCCGACCTGCGGGAAAGCTCACTTGGGGGTCTATATAAAGGGAAAACGAGTGTACTACAATTGTGGTTAAGAAGGCCACATACCACCTAACTGTCCGAACCCAAAGAAGGGTGCCTGCTTCACTTGCGGCTCATAGGACCATCTGGCAAGGGACTGTCCCAAGAAGGGATTTGGAGGGGTAGGATCAGGAGGAAACAGGGGAAATGGCGGTGGAAGTGCTCTAACTATCACGGGACCAACCGCAACCAACCGACCAATCGCCATAACCTTCAACATGACCGTGCAGGATGCTGTACAGTCTCGCGATGTGGTGTCAGGTATCATTTCGATCAATAAAGTTAATGCTTATATACTATTTGATTCGGGTGCTACTTGTTCATTTATATCCGATGACTTTTCTAAGAACTTAGAACTTCCTATAGACGAGTTAGAATACCCCATGAACATAAAAATTGCGAATAGAGAAGTGATCCCTGCTAAGTACGTACACAAGAACTGTAGGGTGGATATTAAGGGTAACATTATGAACATAGATCTTATCCCGATTAGGCTTGGGAAATTCGATGTTATTATGGGAATGGATTGCCTAGTCAATTATGGGGCTGCAATTGATTGCCAGAGGAAGTGTATCAACCTTATGACCCCGTCAAAGGTTGTGTTTTATGGCAGCAAATCGCCTAGACAAGCCAGTTGTCTAACGATGATGCAGGCCAGGAAGTTGTTAAGACAAGGTTGTGTAGGATATTTAGCCTACATAGTCAATAGTCGTAAAGAAAACCCGAAAGTGGAAGATATACAAGTCGTGAGGGACCTCATTGACGTATTTTCGGATGATCTACCAGGACTTCCGCCAGACAGAGAGGTTGAGTTTGTGATTGATTTGGCGCCAGGGACGACCCCAATATAGAAGGCACCATACCGGATGGCTCCAGTAGAGATGAAAGAGTTGATGGTACAACTGCAAGAGTTACTGGACAAGAAGTACATCTAACTGAGCGTATCGCCGTGGGGAGCGCCAGTGTTGTTTGTGAAGAAGAAGGACGGGATGATGCGGCTTTGTATCGACTACAGAGAACTGAATAAGGTCACAATTAAGAATACATATCCATTACCGAGGATCGATGATCTGTTTGACCAAATGAAGGGTGCAAGGTACTTTTCAAAGATAGACTTGAGGAGTGGCTATCATCAGCTGAAGGTGAGGCCAGAGGATGTTCCGAAGACAGCATTTAGGACTCGATATGGCCACTACAAATTTCTGTTAATGTCATTTGGTCTAACGAATGCTCCTGCAGCATTCATGGGCTTAATGAATGGAGTGTTCAAGCCGTTTTTGGAAAAATTCGTGGTGGTCTTTATCGACGATATTTTGGTATACTCGAAGACCAAGGAAGAACATGTAGAACATCTGAAGTTAACATTAGAGGCATTGAGAAGAGAGAAGTTGTACGCCAAATTTTCAAAATATGAATTCTGGATTAAAAGAGTGCAATTTCTTGGACATGTGATCGACAAGGACAAAATTTCGGTAGATCCCTCTAAAGTCGAAGCTATGATGAACTGGGATCAGCCGAAAACACCATCGAAAGTGAGGAGTTTTCTTGGATTAGCGGGCTATTATAAAAGATTTATTCAGGACTTTTCCAAGATCGCAACTCCACTGACGAATTTGACTAGGAAATCGGTGAAATTCGTTTGGACGGAGAAGTGTGAGGAAAGCTTCCAAGAGCTTAAGAAGAGGTTGAGTTCAACACCTGTGTTATCTCTTCCGGATGACACAGGAAATTTTATGGTTTATAGTGATGCGTCGCATAAAGGACTTGGCTGTGTGCTTATGTAAAACGGCAGGGTCATTGCATATACGTCACGACAATTGAAAGACTATGAGAAGGGGTATCCGACCCATGACTTGGAGTTAGCTGCAGTGGTATTTGCTTTGAAAATTTGGAGACACTATCTCTATGGGGAGAAGTGTGAAATATATACAGACCACAGGAGTCTAAAATATATTTTTACACAAAAGGACTTGAATATGCGCCAGAGAAGGTGGCTGGAGTTAATTAAGGACTATGACTGTGAAATCTTATACCATCCGGGTAAGGCTAATGTGGTTACCGACGCCTTAAGCAGAAAGGGTCGGGAGAAATTGATGATGTTGACTACTCAGGAGGAGCTAATTTCAGCAATGGAAAAGCTGGAATTAGAAGTGAAGTATCCGATGGAGATTAACGAGAAGTTGTTTCAGATGCAAACTGGTACAACCCTATTGGATAAAGTTAAGGAAGCTCAACTTCAGGACGAAGAATGTGAGAAGGTTAAGAAGAAGATATCTGAAGGAACTGAACCAAGATTCAAGATAGACAGTGAGGGACTACTGAGATTTGAGAACAGAGTGTGGGTACCGTCAGTGCCAGAGATTAAGGATGACATTTTGAGCGAGGCTCATAGCTCATGGTATTCGATTCACCCTGGTAATACCAAGATGTACCAGGATCTTTAACAACACTTCTGGTGGCCGAATTTGAAACGAGATGTTGCTGAGTGTGTTGCAAAGTGTCTGACCTGTCAGAAAGTAAAAGCAGAACATCAGAGGCCGAGTGGTTTGCTACAACCCTTGGAAATCTTAGAATGGAAATGGGAACACATTACGATGGATTTTGTGGTTGGCCTTCCGACGACTCAGAAAGGCTACGACGCAGTATGGGTTATCGTTGACCGACTGACAAAATCAGCACACTTTCTTCCGATCAAAATTAGATTCAACTTAGACCAGTTGGCAAGGTTATATGTGAAAGAGATTGTTTCGAGGCACGGAGTTCCGTTGTCAATAGTTTCTGACAGAGATCCGCATTTCACATCGAACTTCTGGAAATGACTACAGGAATGCATGGGGAAACAGTTGAGAATGAGTACGACTTATCACCCACAAACAGATGAGCAGAGCAAAAGAACGAACCAGACATTGGAAGATATGCTGAGAGCATGCATTATGGATTTCAAAGGCAACTGGGATGACCAACTACCGCTTGTGGAATTCGGTTACAACAACAGTTACCACGCTAGTATTGGCATGCCGCCTTACGAAGCATTGTACGGAAGAAAATGCAGAACCCCGCTATACTGGAATGAAGTTGGCGAGAGACAACTACTAGGTCTAGAACTGGTACAACAGACACCAGAGAGAGTCAGGGTAATCAGAACAAAACTGGTATCAACTCAGGATAGGCAAAAAAAATACGCCGATCCACACCGTAAAAATGTTGAGTTTGAATCTGGTAGCTTTGTATTTTTGAAAGTCTCTCCCTGAAAGGGGAAGATCAGATTCAGAAAGAAGGGAAAATTGAGCCCGAGGTTCAGTGGACCCTTTGAGGTACTGCGAAGGATTGGAGAAGTTACGTATGAGGTAGCCTTACCTCCGGCGCTCGAGAATGTCCACAACGTCTTCTATGTTTCAGTTTTACGATCCTATAAACCCGATTACAAACATGTAATTGAATATGAACCCCTATATTTGGAGAAAGACTTATCCTATGAAGAAATTCCTGTTCAAATTGTTGACAGGAAAGAGCAAGTTCTCAGAAATAAGGTTATACCTTCGGTTAAGGTAATTTGGAGGAACCACAACGCTGAAGAAGCTATGTGGGAACTCGAAGAGAATATGATGAAGAATTACCCACATTTATTTACTTAATTTATGTGTATGCGATTCTGGGGACAGAATCTTTATAAGGGGGGGGGGAGAATGTAATGGGACGAAATTTAATTGAACCGTGATTCTGGGGACAGAATCCTTTTAAGGGGGGAAAGCTCATTCTTCTCATTTGACACAACTGTCATGCCTCCCTTCTTCGAGACGCACTGCACCGGGCTCACCTAAGAGCTGTCTGAGATCGGATAAATTATTCCAGCATCTAACCACTTGAGGATCTCCTTTTTGACCACCTCTTTCATAATCGGATTCAATTTCCTTTGTTTCTCTATCGATGGCTTACTGTCATCCTCCAAGAGTATCTTGTGCATGCAGTATGAGGGGCTGATCCCCTTGATGTCAGCTATGGTCCACCCAATAACTGATTTGAACTCTCTTAGAACCCGCAATAACTTGCTCTCCTGACAGGATGATAGAGCGAAAGCGATGATAACCGGCAACGTGGAAGATTCTCCCAGATATGCATATCTTAAATGATCAGGAAGAGGTTTAAGGTCAAGTGTGGGAGCCACCTCAAGAGAAGGCTTTAGTCGCACTGATGACTCCCCGGTATGTCCGAGTGGTTTGATGGGAATCTTAAATTTTCTCATTTGAGGTACTGTGTTCAGAATCTGTGTATACTCCACCACATCAGTATCCTCCAAGTCAGAGTCTCCCAGTAGAGCACTCTCTAATGGATATATGCTCATTAATTTTTCAGTCTCCTCATGCAGTACCCTGTCGACCATATCAACTCTGAATCATTCTTCTTCATCTGTGGGAAACTTCATAGCTTTGAAGACGTTGAACATGACCACTTGGTCTTGAACCCTCATAGTCAGTTCTCCCTTCTGTACATCTATGAGTGTTCGCCCAGTAGCTAAAAATGGTCTCCAAAGAATGATTGGTATGTTTTTATCCTCTTCAAAATCTAGAATGATAAAGTCCACAGGGAATATAAACTTATCTACCTTAACTAACACATCTTCTACGATACCTCTTGGGTAAGTGATGGACCTATCGGCTAGCTGCAATGATATACTGGTCGACTTAGGAGCCGACAATCCCAACTGAGTGAATACCGATAGAGGCATCAAGTTTATACTTGCCCCCAAGTCGCATAAGCACTTATTGAAGGATAACTTCCCAATAGAGCATGGTATCGTAAAACTCCCTGGATCCTTGAGCTTTGGAGGTAGTTTTCTTTGTAAGACTGCACTGCATTCCTCTGTCAAGGCCACTATTTTATAGTCCTCTAGCTTCTTCTTCCTCAATAAGATTCCCTTCATAAACTTCGCGTAGCTCGGCATTTTCTCCAAAGCTTCGGCAAAGGGTATGTTGATTTGCAATTTCTTGAACACCTCCAAAAACTTCGTGAAATGTGTGTTTAGTCTCTGCTTCTGAATTCTTTGTGGATATGGTGCAGGAGGGTAGATCACTTGTGGTGTAGCATTGATTTTCTCAGTGGATATCTCCTTTTCTGAATCAACGGCATTGCCCTCATCTTTCCCATCATTCAAAACTGTCTCAACATTTTTTGCACATGGGCGCGCCCGCGCCAGGTTTTGTTCTTCTTGGGGCACAGCCGCGCCAGCCTCCAGATTTTCCATTTGCTTCCCTGATCTCAAAGTAATGGCTTGACATTGTTCCTTGCTGTCCCGTCTTCTTGGATTTTCTTCAGTACTGCTCGGTAGAGTCCCTTACGGTCTATTAAGGACTGCATTGGCAATCTGGCCTATTTGAGTCTCCAATGTTTTAAGAGACACTGCTTGGCTCTTAACCATCAACTTGAGTTCTTCTATCTCAGCTCTCTCCTCTGATTATGTACTAGGAGCTGGATTGTGTTGATGTTGATGAAATCTGGGAGGATGTGACGGTCTAGGGGCATACTGTTGTTGAGACTATTATGGCTGAGCTTTTTGTTGTTGGTATGGTTGGTATTGAGACTGTTGAGCACTTTGGTTTGGTTGTTGTTGAGGAGGTTGGTATTGAGATTGTTGAGCATTTTGGTTGTTACTCCAACTGAAATTAGGATGGTTTCTATTGCTTGGATGGTAGGAGTTCGAAAATTGATTCTGAGGCTTTTGATAGTTGCTGACGAACTGAACCGACTCTGTAGTGATAGCACATTGTTCTGTCGGGTGTGATCCGGCACACAGCTCACATATAAAAGCAACTTGTTGAACTCTATTTTCAGCCATAGAGTCAATCTTCTTTGACATCGCCGCCATTTGAGCTGAAATGGCTGTAACGGCATCCACATCCAAGACCCCTGCCACTTTTGGTTGCGATATTCTAGAGGTCGGATTCTGGTATTCATTAGCCGCTATGGTCTCAATTAAGTCATACGTTGTTTCATAGCTCTTGACCCATAGAGCTCCTTCTGACGCGACATCAATGATTGGCCTTGACTGCCATCCCAAACCATTATAAAACGAGCTGATCACCATCCATTCTGGCATTCTGTGATGCGGACATTTCCTTAGCATCTCTTTGTATCGTTCCCAGGCCTCATATAAAGATTCCCCCTGTTGTTGTGCAACCTGAGATAGGGCACTCCTCATCTAAGCAGCCTTAGCTATGGGAAAGAATTTGGCAAGAAACTTCTGTGCTAAGCCCTCCCACGTAGTGATTGAGCCTGAGGGTAGTGAATGCAACCAACTCTTTGCTTTATCCCTCAAGGTAAATGGAAATAGTCGAAGCTTTATCGCATCATCCGTCACATTGTTGTATTTGAATGTGTCGCAGATCTCGATAAAACTCAGGATATGCTCATTAGGATCTTCTGTAGCTGCACCCCCAAACTGGACTGTGTTCTGAACCATCTGAATTATCCTTGGTTTGATCTCAAAAGTGTTTGCGGCTATCGCTGGCCTGACTATACTGGATTGTAAATCATTGATCTTTGGCATTGAGTACTCTCACAACGCTCTATTTTTAGCTCTTTGTTCTTTGGCTGCCATTTCTACCGGCTGTTCAGGTTCTTCTCGTGTGTTAGTAGTTCTTGTGTTCGCTCTCCAAGCTCTACCATTGATTTTTTCTTATAGAGGCACCAACACAGAATTCGTGGATCGAGTGTGCATAAACTAACCACAAGTACTTGAAACATAAATAAAAGTAAAATAGAAATGAGATAAGAAGTGAATTGTTCAAGTCAGACAAATCTAACAAAATTGATGTCAATAGTACTAAAAATAACAACTATTCCCCGACAACAGCGCCAAAAACTTGTTGCTCCTTTTCGGTGTTAACAAAACAGATACAAATGCGTGCAAGTATACACGGTCGACAAGTAATATATGATAAATCAAGATCGTTCCCACGAAGAAAAGCAATTATGTTTAAACTATCATGCAACAATTCTATAGCTATTTTTGGCTGCTCAAACAAGTATCAAAGTGTGAATTAATGTCTAAAATGATTGTAAACTAAAATTAACTAAGTAATAGACGACGGATTCAAATGGGAGAAGAATGGGATCCTAACTTCACTCATTACGTCATCCAGTCTATACACCTCATGTTATGCTAATCAATTAATATAGAATGCTAGTCGAGAGCACGAAAGTGAGAAATGGTTATCTTTTAATATACCAAGTCCATATCATATAAAATCCACAAAAGAGATAGAATTCATATAAACATCAATAAAACCTAAATCACCTTATGTCTTTGTGACTTACAAGCAATATTGATTTAAGCACAAGCTCTCAATTTACTACATATGGTAAGCCAGTATACGCCTATTCGGATTACGAATCACAAAATTCATCGCATGCAAATTTTATGAACATATGCTAGCATGGCCAAATCTAAGTTGGTATTTCCTCTTTCAATTCCATACAAACTATTACGGTAGATGGTGATCAAGCATCTATTCAATCAATACAACCAAGCTAGGCATTCAATACACAATTAATTACACATAACAAAGAGGTATATCGAACTAGATTAAACAATAAGATCCTTGAGAATCCCATAATGGTATTTAGTTCATCTCTGAACCAATAACCATATGGGATTTGATCTAAGCATTGAAAATACAAAATGAGAGCAAAGGGATAAAGAGATGATGAGAATGCAAATCTAATATTCCTTTGTCCACAATAAGCTTCCAAGCTCCAGTTCAGATCACAATCAATCCAAGTATAAACCCTAGAAATGGAAATCTACTCAGAACTAGAAGAGAGAAAAAGTGAAGCTCCCAACCCTCTCTAGCTCTCTCGACCCTAGAATAGTAAAATAAAACTAAAATATCAATACTGAATATTTGTCATTTGCAAAATACACCCATATATAAAATACATGCTTAGCAGAAAAATTAAATAAAAAATTAATTTTTTTTGCTCTCAGTCTTGACAGGAGTGGCCGCGCGGCCCCGTAGTACATTTGGGGCGCGGGCGCGCGCTTGTCCAGAGTGCTCTCTGGAGTCTGCAACTCAGCTCGGGCGCGCCATATTTAGCCTTCATACAGGCGAGGCCGTGCGGATCTGCAATTTTTTGCTGGCTTTGCTGGTGCATTGCTGGTTTCCTTATTGCACTTTGCTGCTTCTTTCTCCTTCACCTCTTGCTGCTTTTAGACCACTTGCACATGCCTGAACCTGTCTCCTCTTACCAAGTCCATCTTCATGCCACAGGCACTCTCCAACTTGCCTTTAACCATTCCCATGCCAAAACCATGTCATTTCTTGCCAATTTTTGCCAATTCTTTGCCAAAAGAGTTTCCTTAGTAAAATCTATAAAACAAAGATAAAACACATTAAAATACACTAAAATACTTGAGATTAAGCCATAATCCTAGCAAGTTGATAGACAATAGTAGGTATAAAACCTACTTATCAGTGCTATACTAATTGATTTAATTTTGTTAGTTGTATTTTATTTTACACTATATATCATAAATTTTCATCAATTAAAATAAAGTTAATAGATTGGTGTAAGAACTTGAATTAATTATAGGATTAATTAAAAAGATTTAATTTTGTTTTTGTCATATCTAGATGTATGTGCATTGTAAGGACCGAGAATTTCACATGATCATATGTGTAATAATTTTTTTTTAAAAGAAGTGTTTGAATCCTATAAGTGTATATGTGAGTTAAGCATAAAGTTATGTAACCTAATACATATATTAGGTATGATAATTAAATAACCTAATGGGTTATAATATAAGAGAATAATAGTATTTAAAAATATATATACTAACCCTAAGAGATTTATTTTATACATCTTAAATAATTAATTTTATAACCTAAGTAAAGCAAGTCTAATTGGGTTATAAAATTAAAGATATTTGAGTAAGGAATTAACTTGCTAAGGTGTGTAATGGAAACCCTAACTAAATGATTAGGGTAAGATAAAAATTAAAAGTGTGGGACTAAGTTAATTTTATGGCCCAAGGAATTAATTTGCAAGTCCAACATATTAAATGAGTGGCCCAACTTTTAGCCAATGGAGAAGGGACTTGTTGGACATTTAATAAACCTAATAAGGAATTAAAAGAGAACAAAATTTGGACAAATGAATGGCCCATGGCCGGCCACAAGAGGAGGGAGAGAAAGGGGGATGAATGTAATAAGTGAATTACTTTAGTTGGTAAACCACTCCCGCCTAACCTCCTTATGTCTCAAGCTTTGGAGTTTACCAACACATTTCACTAAACTTGCAAGCAATCTCATCCATTATGATGAGAGAGAGGGATAAGATATGGAGAAGATATGGATATATATATATATATATATATATATTATCTATACATTATTTTTTACTAACTAAGTTAAAAGAATATCTTTTATTCTTATCTCATTTCATTAACTAACAAAGCAAGCAAGAGAGAGAGAGAGAGAGAGCAAGGAGGGTTCGGCCAAAAGAGAAGAAAGAGAGGGAGAGTTTTTGTTAGTTCTAAGTTCCTTAACTAAAACTTGGGAAGAAGAAGGAAGAACAAGCTAAGGTATAAAATGTTTCTATTTAATATATTTTAATTCCATTTCGTTTGTTTTGATTCTTGAAGTTATGATCTTGAGATCTAAAACTCTAGATCTACATGCTTATAAGTCTATTATGTTTAGATCTATCACTTTTGAGTGTCAAAAGTTAGATCTAAAATAAGAAAATAAAAACAAGAAACCTTTGTTTGTATTTCTTGGCATTGATTATGTTTTGTTTGGGTTTTGGTGAAGTTTTAATGATATAGATGAAGGGTCATGGTAGATCCTTGATCTTAAGGAGTACTAATATATATTATGTTGGCTTATGAGGTTTTATGTGTGATTAATCAAAAGATCAAGAAAGTTTTCTTAGAAATCACAAAGGTTAAGAAATCAGATTTTTGAGAAAACGGAACATGAAATTAAAACAAGCATATCTCTCAATATATTTTGAATTTTTGAGTGTGGTAACTTTCTAAACTTAGATCTGTAAGTCTTCTAACTTTTTCAAGTGGAATCACTGAAAAAGGAGTTGTAGATTTTTGTGTGGACTGATTTTAGCAAAGTAGGAAAAATCTGAAAAATGACAAAAGTAGGCTGTCCGGATTTTTGAAGGGCAGTTTCATCAACTTAAATTATGTAATAAATTCTGTCCTTTTGGGAAATGAAAATATATGTTATAAAGTAGCTTCTGTCCAAAAATGAGCTCATTCCGATATAAAATGAGCAAGTTATGACTATTTTAATATTTGAATTTTCCCGACGAAAAATGCTATAACCGGAGTTGTATAACTCCGATGGCCACGAAATTTAAACTGGAGACTCATGTTAATATGTGTAAGATCCCGCCAAGAGTTGGGAATTTTTGGAGTTAAGCGTGAGGTAGCTATTTTCTTAAGGAATTTACTAGAAACAGATTTTTGAAAAATACTAAAGGAAATTAAAAAATTCCTGAAAACAAATTTTTGTGTATGAAATACATGTATTTATGTGTGGGCAAAAGATAAAAAAATAATAAGATAATTTGGTTAAAAAGAGGGAATCCAGCTTGCTGGATTGCAATCTAGTTTGCTAGATTGACCATCAAGTTGCTGGATGAGATGTTTGGATAATCCAGGATACTGCATTGGTCTATTAGATAATCCAGGTTACTGGATTAGATGTTAGTTGAATCCAGGATTGCTGAATTGGATGACAGTTGAATCCAGGTTTGCTGGATTGGATGTCAGTTTGAATCCAAGTTACTAGATTAGGTATTCAACTTACTTAATTGTAAAGGACTTATAAAATGAAAGACTAAGTGTTAATTCACAAATTATATGATATAGTAGTATCAAGTTTAAGGTAGTATAGTTGTACTTTTTAATGATTGATTATGTGATTACATTAGATGAGTAAGATATATGATGCTAATTAAGAGATCGATCTTATTAATGATAGGTCTTACAAAAGAAGTTAACTTAAATTGAATAGTAGTAGTCAGCGAATCAGGCAAGTTTTCTTAACTCAATCTCGAGTTATTACTTTTCAAATATAGTGGTGGTTAATTATTGTTGATTATACCACGTCTGAGAATTATTGTTGATTATTCGCAGTTAGTGCATGTTTATTAATTCAAATTGAATTATTGATTTTGAGAATATGCTTGAGGAATAACTGTTGATGGTTATTCACATCCGTAAAAGTTATTATTGATTGCAAATAGTACAGCTAATTTTTGTCTATTATTGAATCGTTTTGAGATATGTCGTAGCTAATTGTTTTGGCTAGACAAACATTTGTTGAAACTTGATAGGTTCAAGAAGAGAACTCAATTATTATTGACAGGTCAATGCCAATTATTCCGGCTAGATCGAGAAAGCGATTAGATATTGAAATCATTGTATTTCGTTGTTGTGATTCGAATTCTGGTTATAAGACTGAGAAGAACAACCTTTTTATATAAAAAGGGGCTTTGTGGTCGTATATTCGGTCGTTGTGCGCGTGTAAGTATTATACATAATATGGGGTATAATGAAGCTGATCACTTTATATACTTGTAGAGGGGTATGATTTAATCTTTATGGTTATCTGATACATCTGGGTACTTCAAAGTAAAACCTTTGATAGTTACTCGAGAAGTTCGAGATCTTGTGGGGTCGCTCAGCTTAAAAAAATTTGGATAATATTCCACTTTGTTATTGCGTAAAATTGATTCTTGTTATTCAATTGAGAAATTTCGAAAGCGTTTTACTTTTTCACTATCGAATTATTGTTGTGCATAAAATGCGAGAATGTCTTATTTTTGATTAACGCTTTATTCAGCTAATTTAAAGTCCTTTGAACTTTGGTGATATTCTATCGAATTGATAGTCTTATATTCTTGATTCTTATACTTTATTGTATAATTTAACTTGCGGAGCAAATTTGTTGCTCACTCTTGCTTAAATATAATATTTCAGCTAGGAACGAGGTAGCCGGAGGGGCAGAGAAAGACAAAGGCAAAGGTGTATTACTGGAGTAGTTATAATGAACATATTTATTATGTTGTTTTGTATAACTCTTTTTGTATATCTAAGGGTATATTTGTTATGTTAAGGTTAGAAAACCTAGGACAATGTATTATAAATATTAGTTAATGATATGTATATTTCTATTTATAAATAAATGGATAGTTAGATGATATTCAAATGTTAGATCGTGAACACCAAACTCGGGGATCAGGTAACCCGGATTTGGGGGTGTCACAAGTTGGTATCAGAGCTATAGGTTATAAAGCTTAAGTGGGGGGGGGGGGGAAACCCTAGGATTATAACCATAAGCGAGATAGAGAAAACTCATTTAGAGTACTAAGTGAGGGATTGCCGAAGTACGTCAATAGAAAGATGTGTGGACACATAGTGAGTATGAAATTCGAACTGGTAAAGTATTAATCAAGTTGTTTAAAACTGATTGTAGGATGTCAGGAGAAGATGAAATGAGTATAGAAGTAATGGCAGCTGTTGCACCAATGCCAGTAGCCGAGGTGCCAGCGCAGAGCGAGTCAGTTGAGGAAGTTGGAAAAGATGAACCTATGATGAATCTGGGGAGTGATCATGATGAGTATCCCGAAATGTATCTGATTGAAGATGAGGAGGCAGAGTCCGAAGAAGTTAAGGTGGAGACAGAGATTAAGATCAAAGTGGGAGAAAAAGATCAAGTATCTGTAAAAGTTCAAGAACTCTGGAGTAAAGTATTTCTCTTGGAGGAGTTGTGGAAGACGGTGCGAGCATTACACGAGATAATCGAAGAACGAAACGAACTGAAGACACAAGTAGAAAGAATGAAGGCTGAAGGTGATGGATCATCTGAGGGAGTAGTCAAGCAGAAAAAGAGAAGCAATAAGCGGAAAAGGGACAACGACAGTGATAATAACTTAGGGAACTTAAACCCGAAAAAGAAGAAAGTCTGTGGCAAGTGTGGAAAGACTCACTTGGGAGAATGTATGATGTGGAAGAATGTGTGTTTCAATTATAAACAGGAAGGACATATTTCTCTAAATTGTCCTAAGCCGAATATGAGAAAATGTTTTTCATGTGGAGGAATGGGTCACGAATTTAACAAGTGTCCCAATAAGAAGGCAGGAGAAGGGAGTAAACTATAGACAGCTATAGTATAAGCAGTAGTACCTTTTGGTAACAAGGTGTAATCTAAAGATTGTAATATCGAGAACAATGAGTGAGCATATGTAATATATCTGTTTGTATGAAGGTAATCTTTATTTTTACTATGAATATTAAGATGATTTTGGAGAATTGCAACTTTTTTTGTAAAGTTGTGGTAATTGCAACTTTTTGTGCAAGGTTGTGTTGTTAATCCTGATATTTATCAAAAAGGGATAGTGACTAATTATAACAGTAGGTGTTAAGTACTAAAAGTATTATGTGCTATTTGAATAAATATGCGATTTTATAAGAAATTTGTGTTAAATTCTTATGTTACTAATCAGAATTTGTGTAGAGAAAAATGATTAATATAAGATTTTCATTTAAATCAGACAATGCCGCCTAGACAACAGAATCAAAATCAAAGAGAAGAGCAATCAGTGAATAATGAAGGAAGTCAAGCAGACCCGATGCAGAATTTTATGGATATGTTAGCCCAAGCTATGCAACATAGGGCACCAGCAGCAAGAGCAAGAGCAAGAGAACAACCATCTAATAGATTGGCAAACTTTAAAGATTTTAAAGTGGTAGGACCGCCATAATTCAAGGGAACTACGGATCCTATTGAAGTTCAAACTTGGGTAAAGGAGATAGAGAAAGCATTTATTATTGCGAGAGTGGCAGAAGAGCAAAAGACAGCTTTTGCCACCTATTTGATGAAGGGAGAAGCCAATTACTGGTGGGAAACTAATCAGGCTAGAGCTGGAACAGTTGTAGTGACTTGGACAAGGTTTAAAGAGTTGTTCTTTGAGAACTATTTTTCGTCAAGTATGCAAGCCAGGATGGAAGTCAAGTTTCTATAACTAAAGCAAGAGAATATGTCGGTATCAGAATATGCTGCTAAGTTCAATGAGTTAGCGAGATTTGCACCTCATCAAGTGGACACGGAGGCAAGAAAGGCGAGAAGATTTGAGAATGGATTGAAGCCGGGGATATTCAACAAAGTACCTGTATTGCAGATTAATACGTTTGCGGCTTTGTTGGAGAGAGCGATAATTGCTGAAGGGGGAAGCAAAGCTGCATCCCGATATCATCAGGAGAAGAAGAAGAAAAAAAATGAAGGAGGTAGTAGTGGTGGTAGTAATTCAAACAAGCAGAAATGGAGTGAGAATACCCAATCGGGTAATAAGTTAGAAGAGAATAAGAAGGGAGGTGAGCCTTGTGCGACTTGTGGGAAGAATCATCCAGGAATTTGTCTGAAGAGGAAGGGAGTATGTTATAACTGTGGTCAAGAGGGACACATGTCGCTCAATTGTCCCAGTTCGAAGAAAATACAAGGTTATTTTGCGTGTGGGTCGACAGATCATCTGGTTCTGAATTGTCCGAAGAAGAATGTGGAGAAGGGAAGTACCATCAAGGGACCCGGTGGCGGAACCCTGATGATTAGAGGACCTGCACAGCCAGGAAGACCAACGACCCGTACATTCAACATGACGGTGCAAGATTCAGTAGTTTCCCAGAAGGTGGTGACAGGTAACGATTTAGTTGAGTAAATAAATTACGCGAGACATATTGGGTAGATATAGCTGTGAATTATTTTCTTTTACAGATCCCAAGTCACAGGTTAGTACATAAGTCACGAATTAATATTGTGTTGATACGAATAAATTGATGATACAACTTTAAAAGATTGTAGAGAATAAGAAAGCGGTGATTCCGAGGACAGAATCCTTATAAGGAGGGGAGAATGTAAGGACCGAGAATTTCACATGATCATATGTGTAATTTTTACAAATAATTTTTTTTTAAAGGAAGTGTTTGAATCCTATAAGTGTATATGTGAGTTAAGCATAAAGTTATATAACCTAATACATATATTAGGTATGATAATTAAATAGCCTAATAGATTATAATATAAGAGAATGATAGTATTTAAAAATATATATACTAACCCTAAGAGATTTATTTTATACATCTTAAATAATTAATTTTATAACCTAAGTAAAGCAAGTCTAATTGGGTTATGAAATTAAAGATATTTGAGTAAGGAATTAACTTGCTAAGGTGTGTAATGGAAACCCTAACTAAATAATTAGGGTAAGATAAAAATTAAAAGTGTGGGACTAAATTAATTTTATGGCCCAAGGAATTAATTTGCAAGCCCAACATATTAAATGAGTGGCCCAACTTTTAGCCAATGGAGAAGGGACTTGTTGGACATTTAATAAACCTAATAAGGAATTAAAAGAGAACAAAATTTGGACAAATGAATGGCCCATGGCCGGCCACAAGAGGAGGGAGAGAAAGGGGGATGAATGTAATAAGTGAATTACTTTAGTTGGTAAACCACTCCCGCCTAACCTCCTTATGTCTCAAGCTTTGGAGTTTACCAACACATTTCACTAAACTTGCAAGCAATCTCATCCATTATGATGAGAGAGAGGGATAAGATATGGAGAAGATATGGATATATATATATATATATATATATATATATATTATCTATACATTATTTTTTACTAACTAAGTTAAAAGAATATCTTTTATTCTTATCTCATTTCATTAACTAACAAAGCAAGCAAGAGAGAGAGAGAGAGCAAGGAGGGTTCGGCCAAGAGAGAAGAAAGAGAGGGAGAGTTTTTGTTAGTTCTAAGTTCCTTAACTAAAACTTGGGAAGAAGAAGGAAGAACAAGCTAAGGTATAAAATGTTTCTATTTAATATAGTTTAATTCCTTTTCGTTTATTTTTATTCTTGAAGTTATGATCTTGAGATCTAAAACTCTAGATCTACATGCTTATAAGTCTATTATGTTTAGATCTATCACTTTTGAGTTTCAAAAGTTAGATCTAAAGTAAGAAAATAAAAACTAGAAACCCTTGTTTGTATTTTTTGGCATTGATTATGTTTTGTTTGGGATGGGCCATGGTAGATCCTTGATCTTAAAGAGTACTAATATGTATTATGTTGATTTATGAGATTTTATGTGTGATTAATCAAGAGATCAAGAAAGTTTTCTTAGAAATCACAAAGGTTAAGAAATTAGATTTTTGAGAAAACGGAACATGAAATTAAAACAAGCATATCTCTCAATATATTTTGAATTTTTGAGTGTGATAAATTTTTGGACTTAGATCTATAAGTATTCTAACTTTTTCAAGTGGAATCACTAAGAAAGGAGTTGTAGATTTTCGTGTGGACTGATTTTAGCAAAGTAGGAAAAATCTGAAAAATGACAAAAGTAGGCTGTTCGGATTTTTGAAGGGAAGTTTCGTCCACTTAAATTATGTAATAAATTTTTGCCTTTTGAGACATGAAAATATATGTTATAAAGTACCTTGTGTCCAAAATTGAGCTCATTCCGACTTAAAATGAGCAAGTTATGACTATTTCAATATTTGAGTTTTTCCGACGAAAAAGGTTATAATCGGAGTTGTAGAACTCCGATGGCCACAAAATTTAAACTGGAGACTCACGTGAACATGTGTAAGATCCCGCCAAGAGTTGGAAATTTCTGGAGTTAAGCGTGAGGTAGCTATTTTCTTAAGGAATTAACTAGAAACGGATTTTTGAAAAATACTAAAGGGAATTGAAAAATTCCTGAAAAATTAATTTTGTGTATGAAATACATGTATTTATGTGTGGACAAAAGTTAAAAAATTAATAAGATTATTTGGTTAAAAAGGAGGAATCCAGCTTGCTGGATTGCAATCTAGTTTGTTGGATTGGCTATCAAGTTGCTAGATGAGATGTTTGGATAATCCAGGATATTGGATTGGTCTGTTAGATAATCCAGGTTACTAGATTAAATATTGGTTGAATCCAGGATTGCTAGATTGGATGACAGTTGAATCCAGGCTTGCTGGATTGGATGTCGGTTTGAATCCAAGTTGCTGGATTAGGTATTCAACTTACTTAATTGTAAAGGACTTATAAAATGAAAGACTAAGTGTTAATTCATAAATTGTATGATATAGCAGTATTAAGTTTAAGGTAGTATAGTTATACTCTTTAATGATTGATTATGTGATTACATGCGATGAGTAAGATATATGATGCTAATTAAGAGATCGATTTTATTAATGATAGGTCTTACAAAAGAAGTTAACTTAAATTGAGTAGCAGTAGTCAGCATATCAGGCAAGTTTCCTTAACTCAATCTCGAGTTATTACTTTTCAAATAAAGTGGTGGTTAATTATTGCTGATTATACCACGCCTGAGAATTATTGTTGATTATTCGCAGTTAGTGCATGTTTATTAATTCAAATTGAATTATTGATTTTGAGAATATGCTTGGGGAATAACTGTTGATGGTTATTCACATCCGTAGAAGTTTTTATTGATTACAAATAGTATAGTTAATTTCTATCTATTATTGAATCATTTTGAGATATGTCGTAGCTAATTGTTTTGGCTAGACAAACATTTGTTGAAACTTGATAGGTTCGAGAAGAGAACTCAATTATTATTGACAGGTCAATGCCAATTATTCCGGCTAGATCGAGAAAGCGATTAGATATTGAAATCATTGTATTTCGTTGTTGTGATTCGAATTCTGGTTATAAGACTGAGAAGAACAACCTTTTTATATAAAAAGGGGCTTTGTGGTCGTATATTCGGCCGTTGTGCGCGTGTAAGTATTATACATAATATGGGGTATAATGAAGCTGATCACTTTATATACTTGCAGAGGGGTATGATTTAATCTTTATGGTTATCTGATACATCTGGGTACTTCAAAGTAAAACCTTTGATAGTTACTCGAGAAGTTCGAGATCTTGTGGGGTCGCTCAGCTTAAAAAAATTTGGATAATATTCCACTTTGTTATTGCGTAAAATTGATTCTTGTTATTCAATTGAGAAATTTCGAAAGCGTTTTACTTTTTCACTATCGAATTATTGTTGTGCATAAAATGCGAGAATGTCTTATTTTTGATTAACGCTTTATTCAGCTAATTTAAAGTCCTTTGAACTTTGGTGATATTCTATCGAATTGATAGTCTTATATTCTTGATTCTTATACTTTATTGTATAATTTAACTTGCGGAGCAAATTTGTTGCTCACTCTTGCTTAAATATAATATTTCAGCTAGGAACGAGGTAGCCGGAGGGGCAGAGAAAGACAAAGGCAAAAGTGTATTGCTGGAGTAGTTATAATGAACATATTTATTATGTTATTTTATATAACCCTTTTTGTATATCTAGGGGTATATTTGTTATGTTAAGGTTAGAAAACCTGGGACAATGTATTATAAATATCAGTTAATGATATGTATATTTCTATTCATAAATAAATGGGTAGTTAGATGATATTCAAATGTTGGATCGTGAACACCAAACTCGGGGGTCAGGTAACCTAGATTTGGGGGCGTCACATGCATGGTTATGAGTTTAAGTAGTTTTTCTATAATCCTATTAATATTAATTAATTGTTTATTTAAAAGTTATAAAAATAATAAATATAGAGGAAAAAAAAATAAAAAAAATAAAAATTATAAGTAGAGAAAAGAGGAAGAAAGATAGAATTATAAAAACAAATCTATAGAAATATGAGTCAAATTTTAAATGTAAATTGAATTTAAGTTAAAATTGAACATTTGGGGGTATTTAAGTCATTGTCTAATTATTTATTCCATTCTTGGATTTATTCCTAACACCAACCAAACATGCACATGAAATACTAATAAATTATTTAATTCTCTTCCCTATTCCATTCCATTCCCTCCACTATTTCATTCCTTCAATCCAAACGTAGTATTAAGATTGCCCAATAACTTAACCAAATTACTTATGAGTATTTGTAATTATATAGTTTATTTTAGGGAACTGATATTTTCATATATATTTTTGATATTTTCACATGGTCCTATCTCACATTAGCATACAGTGGGTCCTACCTTCATGTGAGAAGGAACTATGTAAAAATATCAAAAATACATGTGAAAATAGTGTTCCCTTTTATTTTAAATATTTGAGTGCTTAGTATAGAAACACATAAAATTATATTATGCAAAATAGGGGGTTTCGCACAAAATTAAAAAATATTTGCAATTAAAAAAGGCATCATTCTTGACGGACAGTCTAGTTATAGACAAAAGATTATCCTTGGAATTAATAAATAACACTAAACGCCTCTCAATCTTAAAATTTAAAAATGATCTTTCAACTCAAAATTAAAATCGTCTCTCAAGTTTAAAATTTAGGAATGATCTTTCAACTCAAAATTGTAGGGAATAAATACCCTAAAACCCTACCTATAAATAATTGAAAAAAATTCTAAATCTTAAAAAAAATTACGTTAATTTTTTCGTGTGTATATATATATACATGATGAGTGAATTTTATACCACAATTTTAATACTTATGGCTTGATGAAACTGGGTGTTTTTGAGTATTTTCTATTTTTTTATGTGCTTTTGTTTGTTTTTATGTTTTTGTGAAGGAAAATGGAAGAATATAAAAATGGAAGCAAAGTGGATGAATCCGTGTCAAAATGGAGCAAAAATGAGCTTTGGCGTACGACGAAGTTGGCAAGACGTCAGGCATGACATGAAAAAATAAGAAAAATGAGTTGAAATGGGTCATGGATGTGACGAACGAGATTTTTATAATTTATTTTAAATATTTATATAATTAAATAAATATTTTTGTTGATTTATTTATTGAGTTAAATAAATATTTGATGGAACTTTTAAGGTGGGAAAGATGTGATGAACGAGATTTTTATAATTTATTTTAAATAGTTATCGAATTAAATAAATATTTTTGTTTTTTTTGAGTTAAATAAATATTTGATTGAATTGTGGTAGATTAATTTAATTAAATGTGTTACGTTGATTAAATTAATGTGGAATAATTTTATAATTTAAAGTATGAATTTAATTGAGATTATTAAATTAAATGAGTTGTTTAATAATTATAATATTATTTTAATTAATTTAATAATTAATTAGAGATTTAATGATTTGTCTTAAATAATAAAAGAGAATTTTAATTATGTGATGATTTGATTTAATGTGTAATATTGTCTTTAATTTAATTGAATTTAAATAATATAATTTGATTAATTAAAGTGTGACAAATAAACTATATGATAAGCAAGTTAATTAAAATAAATGGAAAAGAGCCTTTTAAAGGCTAGCCAAACATGGCCTTGAGAACATGAGATCAGTTGTAAGCCATGTTGCGCCTAACTGATACTCACGTTAAGCAGTTATTATAATGCGTAGTTTATTCATCAGTCTTCCTTCACATATCATTATATCACTTTACTGAGTTAGTGAATACATAGAGAACTTGAGAGATTTTGTGAATTGAAGAAAGGGATTTGGAGAATTAAAAGAAGATTCCAATCATCTTGCATAATCAAAACAAGAAAGCAAGGGTAATTTCTCCATCTCAAGCTTTAAATTTACGTTCTTGAGTTTTTCTCTATGAATAATTATTTTGAGTTCACTGTAATGGGTTTTAATGGCTAAATTGTTAAAAACTTGGTGTTAGATGTTTATTAGCATGCATGATCCAATTGTATATGATTTATATGTGATTTAGAGTAATCAAATCTATAAAAATGTGTTTAAATTGGAGTTTTAAAACTCACAAAGAAACAATATTTGGATATGGCTTATATATACAAAAATTTATACTTAGATTGCATGAAAATAGGTAAATTGATGATTGATTATGTTTGTACATGTAAAAACGAAAAGAACAAAACTTAAACAGACTGATTTGGTGTTATAACGAATCTGTAATGTGTTATTTCATGAAAATTAACGAAACTTAGAAAAATAGCAAGAATATGAAAATTATATGTTCCAATTTAGTTGTTTATGTAATTTAAGTTGTTAAAATCATGCTAAGGATGTTATAAAATGTTTATGTTAAATTCAGAACTTATGGGTAGCATTAAATTTGTTGTTTGAGCGAAGTTTTGGCCTAAATTGGCTTTTTCTGTGTTCTTCGTGAGCTCTGTCTGCGTCCCACAGTGTCGCGGCGCCGCAACGCTGGTTCTGTGAAGAAACCGAGCGCTGCCGCGCCAGGCCAGTGACCGGCTGACATGTCATGGCGCTGCAACGCCGGTTCTGTGAACTAACTAAGCGCTACAGCGCTAGGCAATGGCGCCTGTTGACGTGGCTCGGCACCGCAGCACCAGTCCCCTGTTCAAACTAGGCGCTGTAGCGTCGGTTAGCACAATGACCCAAAATTTTTTATTTAAGTGTTTAAGTCCAGAAATGTAATTTAAAACCTAACGTAATGAACACGAAAATGTGTTAATCATATATTGAGATGTTAAAACAGATTATTAATATGTCAATAATGTTTAACGTGATTAATTGATAAGTTGAATACGTGTTTTAAACTCGTCATTTATGAAATCTAATAATGTGTTTAAGAGTTAACATTTGTGGATCTGATTAATATAATCAGATTCAGAGTTAAGATAGTATACTCATGATGCTAGTTGAGTTACGATTAATTGGTATTGTGAATGAAATAGTATGTAGGATTAATTGGAGAAATGAATTATAAATTGTAGCCTACGCATGAGGCAAGTTTTTAAACCTTACTTTTACATTACGCAAGTCTCTTAACTCTACTCTTTATTGAGCAAGTTCATAAATTATATTCTTATATTGATCCAGTTCATACTCTTGTTTATTCAAGTCTATGATTCCGAGTGAGATATTCAAGATCTTATATTCATTCAGTTATATGCGTTGAGATTTAATCTTGATTTAATATCGTTTACCTTATTTTATTAAGATCTTGAATGACTAGAGATCCCTTTTGATTCGACTAGTCCATAGTTGATGAGGGTTCTAAATTCTAGAACTTTTGTTAATGAAACTTATCCAAACCAAACTTCCTTTGGTGCGGACTCTGATGTCAAACTGAGATGAACAACCCTTTATAGGGGATTATTTACGCGTTAGCGTTGAGATGTTGTGCACATACATGGTACTATGGGCTGATCCCCCTGAGTACGAGAAGTAAGGTTCATATAGTCTTACGACTGTTGAAGGTTTAAAGTAGAAATACTTAATAACTTGGGACATAGTTCATAGTCTTATGACCGTCAAATATACTTTTGATTCTTGTTTCCTAATCTTGATTCAAAAGCCGAGCTTTCTATTATTCAGAACTCATTGATTTCTCGCATGTTATTATTATTATTATATTGTTATACTTGTGGGCAATTGTTGCTCACTCTTGCATAATAACATTGCAGCTAAGGTTGAAAGAGTTGACGAACCATCTACTAGTAAGGAAAAGGGCAAGGCAAACAAGTGTTGAAGACTTGTTTATTTATTTGAGAATATTGATGTTAAGACTCACTATGTTATGTTTAAGACTTATCTATTTTTATTTATATTTTCGCACTTGATGTATTAAGATTAGTTGACCTGGGATTGATTTGCTTTAGATGTTGTAACCCCTTAAGGGGAGGATTTCTATTTTTAATTATGAGTTACTTTATTTATGCATAGTTAGATGTGTTATTATTGAACAGTGAACACCAAATCCTGTGGAATTGAAGTACCCGAATTTGGGGGTGTCATAAGTTGGTATCAGAGCTGTAGGTTATGGACCTCAGGTGGGGAAAACCTTATGGTAGTAGCCTTTTAGGAGATCGAAAACATAATGGTGATATACTCTTATCAAGTTCTAAGAAATGAATTAAGGAATTTATTGAAGATAATAAAAGACTTTATGTGCTATGTGCTTATGTGATATACTTATGTGCTCGCGTGTATCGATTAGCATCACGTAGTAACTAAAAACTTAAAATTTTGATTGTTAGGATGTCGGATGTTAGAGGATCAAGTCAACCTAGGGAGGTTTAGCCCCGAGTAGCTAGAGAAGAGGAGCCCCGAGACATTCATATTGTCTGGGAGCAGTTGGTACAGAGAGAGACATCTCCGTTGATCACTGTTGTGGGTCAGGAGCATGAGCCTGTGTTTGATCAGGAGGATGAGGAGGAGACAGAGGAAGAGGAGGATCCTGAAGAGTTTCCACCAAACTCTATCAGTGCTGTGATGGGAGGTATATGACCGTAACATAGAGTTACAGGATCAAGTCGAGGAGTTGAAAGAGCTGACAGAGGAACAATGAGCTGCTATAGAGCAGAAGGATGCCAAGATTGAGAATCTTAATGTACGTCTTGGAGACGTGGAGTGAAAACTGGTTCATTTAGAGAGCCAAAATGAAGAGATGTCAGCTGAGATACAGAAACTGAATAGTGACCTGAGGGAGGAGTCAGCACAACGTGCTAGAGCAGAGGACGCTTGGATGAAGGCTTCACGACGTGCAGATTTCGCTTAAGATAATGAACGGGCAAAGAAGGCTAAGATTGAGAAGACGGACTACACATTTCAGACAGCGATTGATAGGGCCCAGGATCGAGTTGTCTACTATCCAGTCCAGTTCAAGGACTTACCTTGGTACATGCTGGATCGTAGGAAGATATTCCATATCATGGAAGAACAACATCGAGAAGCTGTTCGACGTCTTAGTAAGTTGTGATAGGAAGAATTATGTAATTATATGTGGTAGTTAATAATGTAAATTCCAATGTGATTATAAACAATGGAATATGATGATTTAAATCCTGAAGATTCTTTATCTAGGGATAGTTGTTGTAAATAGCAGTGATGCTATCTTGTTTATGTTTAAAACTTTTGAATGAATAAAATATCAGAGTTTTTTGAGATGTCATATGTTAAGTGATAATATTAAAATGTTTAAGTTAAGTCTTAAATATTTAAGAAATTGAGTAATGATCTGATAGGTCTCCAAAATTGGGTATTTTATTTTGATGATAACAAATTAGGCAAATAGGTCAAAAGGGTAGAATCCTCTCCATAGGATTAAAAGTATTAAAACTTGTTTTTAAATACCTTGAATATTTTAATCAAAAATATTTATTTTTTAAACTTCTTTTGAATTTATTTTATAACCTTAATAAATCTAATATCAAGTGGTAATAAAATGAGTTCATATAGTAACATTTCCTAAGGCAAAGAGATTTCTATTGCAATTTCAAAATGATCTTAAATCTTTATGGGCAAAAAGAATTTCTAAGTATATTAGATATGTTAAAGTATATATATATATATAGACACAAACCGTGTGTGTGTGTGCATGGGAAAGTATGTTGGTGTGTGTGCCTAACTTATATGTGTAGTGCATGTGTGTGTCGAGAATGTGTGTGTGGTGTGCTGCAAAAGAAAAAGAAAGAAGGCTTATGCCTTTGTTAAGTGTTGGCACATTTGGGCATGTAATGAGTCATAGGTTGAAAACATTTTTGTTGGGCCAAAGAATTCCTCCATCCGGCAATTTTGAAGTGATCCGAGTCCTTTATTTTCCATCATGCAATCCGGACCTTCTATTTCAAAAATGAATTTTTAAAATTACGGTTTTACCCTAACCTCAAAAATCCTAAAATAGGAAGCCTTTTCATTCATTTCAATTTACCAATTTACATATATAAAAAGCTTACTCTCCTTGCCTACATTCTGTCCGATTAAGCTTTCACTCTCTTCTTCTAATCAAAGTTCTAATTCTATATTGGAAGAGAAAAATTGGTCAAAGTATCTGAGATAAGTTGTTAAATTTTTATTGTTCATATTATCTCATACTTGCTTATATATATATATAGATAATCAGATATAAACTGCGATACACATTTATATTTATCTATATTTTATCTATCAATATCAAGTAAAAAGTCAGTACTTAGATACCGATATAATTCGGAGGTAATTTTTTTGAAATTCTCCAAACGATCTTTAAAATCCTAAGTGGCCTTTTACTGATATAAATAATCTATATAAATATTGTAAAATATTTATATATGATTATCAAGTTGTGAATCGAACAATTTAGTTAGCACTTAGATACCGATATTCGAAAATATTTCTTAACAAAGAATATTATCTGGACGGTCTTTGAAATCCTAAATGGCCAAATTATTCACAACGTAGATCAAATATAATATAATATATATAAGTGGGTGAAACAAGTTTATTCAAGTATTATCTAAATTGATCATATTACTATACTTGATAAACTATCATTAAATATAATGCTCATATACTTAGCCATAAAATTATTTATTGCATTATATGTGAGTTTATATGATTGTTTAAATTCAAAGTCACATTTTTTTAAAACCATATAAATCCACTTTAAAAGAAAAATCTTTTTCTTAAACAATAGAAACACATTCTTTATTAAAGAAAAAGAAAATCTTTATTAAAAAGTGCTTAAATCCATCTATTTGCTTTCACAGAAGTACACCACAAAAAAGTCTTGAACTTTTATTAAATACTTAAATTCTATATCTGCTTATCTGAGAAGTATCTGTTCTACAATTTTATTTGTTTACTATTAGAAGCAAATATTCAAACAAACTTTTTGTAAAAAGGAAAAGGTTGAGTTAGTTTATTTTATACTTGTGAGAAAGACAAGAATTCTTTGACAAAGACCAGAGTCTTAGAGAGGTCAGCTGGGAGTTGGGTCTCTAGTGTACTTCTGAGGTGAGGAAGAGATTGTTGTTTCAAGACCAAGCTATAGAATAGTTCTAAGCTCAAAAAAGGATTCAACTAAGCTTGAGGAAGGAGCTAGGAGTTTGTTGTCCAAGATAGTTTGTTGTGGATAGTTATAAGTTTATCTTTAAAACTTTGTAAAGGCTTCTCCGCCTATTGAAGGAGTATTTATTTCAGGAAGTAATAGGATCTCAAGTCCTGGAGAGGAGCTTGAGACTGGAAGTAGCAACATACTCGAGATGTATGTTGTGAACTAGATAAATATCTGTGCATTGTGTGATTGAATTTTAATCTGCTTATTAATTTCTTAAAATTAACCCTACTAAAATTCAAAAAGGTCAAAGATAATTTTTAAACAGTGATAATCTATTCAACTCCCCCCTCTAGATTATTATTGGACTTTCAATTGGTATCAGAGCAGTGCTCTTTAACTTGTTTGTTAAGTAATTACAGGCATATCTAAGAGGAAATTCATCTATGGCCTACACAAATGCTACCGGTTGCAGAGAATGACTATCAATGTCAAGACCTCCACTATTTGATGACACAAACTTTGCCACCTGAAAAAATAGATTCAAAATCTACTCCAAATCACAAGGAATCAAAATCTGGCTAGAAATAGATCGAGGTGTAAAGAGTCCCACAAAAATCGAAGATGAAAAGATCGTCGAAAAAGATGCTGGGAAATTCACCACCGAGGATGAGGAGATTATGAATATCGCCTCCAAAGCTAAACAAGTGCTAACCAGTGCTCTTATAGAAAAAGAATACAAAAGAGTTAGCAACTGCAAGAATGCTAAAGAAATCTGAGAAAAATTGATTGTAACCTATGAAGAAACCAGTCATATCAAAGAAACCGGAAAAGATGCTCTAATCCAAGAGTATGAAAGCTTCAAGCTAGAAGAAGGTGAGAAAATCATTGATATGGAAACTCGTTTTTCCAGAATCATTGATGAGCTAGAACAACTGGGAAAAGCTTACACAACAAATGAGAAGAACAGAAGAATTCTCAAAGCCCTTCCATCTGTATGGAAAATGAAAGTTACAACCATCAAGGAAATACAGGATCTAACTGCTTATCCTCTTGATAGCCTCATTGGAAATCTTCGTGCCCACGAAGTCGACATGCTAGTCAAAAAAACAGGATCAGACACAGACCTCAAAAAGAAAGGACTCGCTTTCAAATCCTTACTCGTTGATCAAGAAAGCGATGATGTTGAATTGAATGAAGAGCTCTTGAGTCTAGATAATAACGAAGTTACATTATTATCAAGACAACTCAGGAGAGTAATCCAAAGCAAAGCAAAGAGATATGGCAAAGGCTTTATGAAAATAAATAACAACTTCAACAACTTCCGAAATAAGCAAGCCTTCAAGCCAAAAATACCAGGAGGAAATTTTAAAGCTACCAACAGCAACTTCAGAAATGCTGGCTTAAATGAAAACTCAAATAACTATTTTGAATGCAACCAACCAGGACACTTTAAGAAGGATTATCCAAAACTAGTCAACAACAAAGTTCTAGTAGCTGAAGAAGGCTGGGATCTAAGTGATGAAGAAGAACTTACTAAACCAACCGAGGAAACCGCAAATTTATGTTTAATGATAGACAATGACTCATCACCGAAATCTGAGGTAAATTCGGAACATCAATTACCTAGCACTTCATTTGCCACACATAATTTAGAAAACATAAATGAAGAACATCATGAATTACAAGAAGTATATAATTTTCTATATGAAGATAATGAAATTATTAAAGAAGATTTTATTAAATTAAAAATATCATTAGAAAAATTAATTAAAATAAATAGAAATCTTGAAATAGAAAATTCAAATTTAATTATGGTTAATGAAACCTTAAAAGAAGAAAATGAGAAACTAGAAAATGATTCTTCAGGAAATCTTGCAGAAAAAGAAGAACTAGAAAAATTAAGAAAAATAAATAAAAATCTTGAAATAGAAAATTCAACACTTATTATTTCTATTGAAAATCTTGAAATTAAAAATTCAGCTCTTGCTGTGATTATAGAACATTCTCAAACACTAAATCAAGAAATAAGTAAAAAAAAACTCATCTCAGAAATTAGAAAAACAAATTGAAGAATCTACTTTAATGAATCAAATTAAAATGTTGACTTTAGAACGTGATGACTTAAACTCTACAGTTATTAAATTTACAAAAGGAAAAGAAAATCTTGACATTATGCTCAGTCAACAAAGATATAGTTTTAATAAAGAAGGATTAGGGTATATCGGAGAATCCAGTAAGACAAAAGATAAAAAACTCTATCATGTTAAAAGTAAAGAAAAAGGTCATGCATCTCCTTTTGATAAATGCTCTTACTGTAACAGAAATGGTCATTCGATTTACTCATGTAATGCCAAGAATGGAAACTACAAAGAAAAAATGATTTTGGTACCAAAAGGAAGTTACACTACACCTATTATCACAAAAAGAGAATTTCTTTCTCATGAAAGACCATCTAGAAACTCTCATCAAAATCCTTCAAATAAAAGAGTTAATCATACATATTATAAATCTGCTATCCATAGAACATGTGTGTCTACCAGTGATTATTATCCTGTACCAAACTTTGTAAAGAAAAACACAAATGATCCTTATACAAGATGGAAAACTTACCCAAAGGACCCTTCTTATTAAAGGGTACCAGTTTGTGAATATAATATATATTGCAGGTATGTTTCACAGCTGACTCTAGTAAAAATAAATGGTACCTTGATAGCAGTTGTTCAAGACACATGATAAGCGATAAAAACAAAATTGAGCAATCTACAAGCTACAGACTGTAATGAGGTAACGTTTGGAGATAGCAACAAAGGTAAAGTTGTTGGAATTGGAAATATGTACAATAAACATATAACAATCTGTAACGTTTAATTAGTCACAGGAATCAGGTACAATCTTCTATCCATTAGTCAACTGTGTGATAGTGATTTTAAAATAACATTCCGTCCTCATAACTGTTCAATATATGATCAAACTGGGAAATTAATTCTACTTTATCCTAAGAGTCAGAATGTGTACACATGTGATTTAGATACATACCCACACCTGGACAATGTGTGTCTTGTATCTGTAAATGACGATCCTTGGCTTTGGCATCGTAGATTAGGACACATTAATATGAAATTAATTAACAACATATCTTCTAAGGAACATGTTTGTGGTCTTCCTAAACATAAATTCCTTAAAGACCATATCTGTGAAGCTTGTGAATTAGGAAAACAAATTCATGCATCTCATAAACCTAAACTCACAGTATCAACCTCTCGACCACTAGAACTCTTGCATATGGACTTAGTAGGACCTATCCCTAAACATAGTATGAGTGGTGCTGTCTATATTTTAGTCCTAGTTGATGACTATTCAAGATTCACTTGGGTTGATTTTCTAAAATTCAAAAATTAAGCGATAAACTCTTTATCTGGTCTATGTTAGAAATTTCATAATCAACAAGGAAGCTCTATTGTTTATATTCGGTCTGATCACGGAAGAGAATTTGACAATTCTAATTTCATAATGTTCTGTGATGAGCACGGTATAAGTCATAATTTTTTTGCACCTTACACACCTCAATCAAATGGTGTTGTTGAAAGGAAAAATCGTACTCTACATGAAATGGCCAATACTATGCTTAATGAATATCGACTTCCTAAATACTTTTGGGCCGAAGCAATTGCAACATCCTGTTATATTTTGAATCGAGTCTTGTTAAGACCAATGTTACTCAAAACTCCCTATGAACGTTTTTATAAAAGAACTCCAAAAATAAATTATTTTCGTGTCTTTGGGAGTAAATGCTTTATTCTAAATACTAAACAATATCTAATGAAATTCGATCCCAAATATGATGAAGGAATATTTATGGGATATTCACTAAATAGTAAAGCATATAGAGTCTTTAATAAAAGAACTCTAGTCGTGGAAGAGTCAATGAATGTAACCTTTGATGAATCTAAACCTCCTCCAAAATACAAAGAACTAACAGAAAATGATACAGTCATTGAAGACATTCTCAGAAATATGGAAAAATTAAAAATAGATAATATCTCTCCTCCTGTCAATATTAATACTCTTGAAAATCCTAATCCCCAGCTAAATGACTTGCCCAAAGAATCACATGCTATAAGAAATCATCTAATAGAAAATGTAATTGGTGCTATCGATAAAGGAATTCTTACAAGATCACAAGCACAAAACATGGCTAGTCATCTATCCTTTCTGTCACAAATTGAGCCTAAAAATATAAAAGATGCATTGCTTGATGAAGACTGGATGATAGCTATGCAAGAAGAACTTGAACAGTTCACAAAAAACAAAGTCTGGGAATTAGTTCTAACTCCCAAAGAAACCTCCATTATTGGAACTCGATGGGTGTTTCGTAACAAGTTAGATGAAAATGGAACAGTTATACGTAATAAGGCACGACTAGTTGTACAAGGGTATAATCAACTTGAAGGAATTGACTATAATGAAACATATGCTCTTGTTGGTAGAATTGAGTCTATACGTATGTTATTAGATTTTGCATGCCATAAAGATTTTAAACTATTTTAAATGGATGTCAAATCTGCTTTTCTGAATGGTGTCATTAGGAAGAAGTTTATGTTAAACAACCCCCTGGCTTTGAAGACTTTGATAATCCTGATTATGTTTATAAACTGCACAAAGATTTATATGGTCTAAAGCAAGCTCCCAGGGCATGATATGAGAGACTAAGTAAATTCTTGTTAGAAAATGGATATAAAAGGGGCACAGTAGACACTACCCTTTTTACAAAATATAAAAATGATGATATTCTTATTTTACAAATATATGTGGATGACATCATTTTTGCATCTACTAATATGACTATGTGTAAAGATTTCTCTGAAAGCATGAGTAAGGAATTTGAAATGAGCATGATGGGAGAATTGAATTTCTTCCCAGGACTACAAATCAAGCAAGGAGAAAAAGGTATTCACATCTCTCAATCCAAATATTGCAAAGAAATGATTAAGAAATTTGGTCTAGAATCTGTGAAACCTCTTAATACTCCCATGTCAACTACTGATAAATTAACTGCTGATGAAAATGGAAAAAGTATTGACATAAAGAAATATCGAGGAATGATTGGCAGTCTCCTATATATCACAGCTAGTCGACCTGACATTATGTTCAGTGTCTACAAATGTGCCAGATTCCAAGCAAACCCTAAAGAATCTCAGTTGATTGCAGTAAAAAGAATATTTTGATATCTTAAAGGAACTACAGACATAGGTCTATAGTATCCTAAAAGTCAACCACTTGACCTTGTGTGCTTCTCTGACTCTGACTATGCCGGTCATCATTGTAAGGATTTTGGCACATAAACACAGCGAAAATTTAAAATTTTTTGAAACCCTAAAATATGATCCATGCGAAAAACATATTAATTCAGAGGTTTAGATTTATTTTACCGATTATTCAAGCCTGAACGGAGATGATGGAAATTCTGAAACTGCTTCGAATCTTCAACGCAATCCAAAGGAACTGCGTCTCTACGGTATCCACACGAATGTCCCGCGAATCGTCACATAATCTGCAGCAAGCAAAGGTGCGGTACTAGCCTCCAAGGATCTGAACTTTCTCAATTTTTCTCTCTAGTCTCTCTCTAAGAGCGGCTAGGGTTTTTGATAATAATCAATACCCTAAAAATGGCTGATATATCATATATATAATAGTTAAAGGAATTAAACAAAACCTAATCCAATTAAAAAAATAAATTCTGAACTTATATATATATATATATATATATTATATCTTAATTAAGTCTTACTTAATTAATATACATATATATACAAATTATCCTATTAATTTAAATTCGTAATTTAAACACTATCAATCATATTGATATATTTAAATCCTTACAATTTAAATTAATTTCCTTTTAATTACGTTATAAGTGTGTGACCCTATAGGTTATTATTATGTTGGCAATAATTTTAAAATCATATTATAAAATTATAAACAGTGAGCGGCATCTAGTAATGCATCATTGCTACCCAAATAATAATAAGATCGGTGATTTGATATAACTTTTTTGTGACCAATGTTTCAATGTAATTTAATCCTTTTAACCTTGACATCCTAGATTAAACTCGAGGCATGGAATGTGTCATCCTCTTCATAATTTAATCTGAGTTTTCTTGATCAATGAGTAGACTATATGAAACAAATCACTATTTGAGCATGGCCATGCATTTCATATTCCTACTCAATCAAGAGGCCTATGGATATCACCCCTAATATATAGGAGGGTTAAATTCCATCTAGATCACTCATATTCCTCACACGATTCATGATGTACCCAATAATCACCTTTATTGTCCACCCTATTAAAGGTGACCTTTGATGATATCAAAGTACATAAATTCCCGTGTAGTAATATAGTGATTTCAGGTCGGAGGATCATTACATCATTGTCACTATGAGAATTGCTTATAACACTTTGCATAATGCTCCACATAGAATTCTCATGGTGGGTCTGTCCAGTACATTGTTCTCTAACATGTACCTATGCATTGACTCAATATCTCATATATTTATGACCAATGAGATTTGGCCATCAATCAATCCACATACTAGTCTTAATGTATCATTGTTGTCTCATTAACAATGACACTCGACTAGGGACATTTAAGAGTAATGATACTAATTGTAATTATATGATCTCATGTTCAAGTCACATACTTGAAGCCGTATAATTTATATCACTATTCTAAGGACTTTTATTATGTTAACATTTATATAACGTAGTAAATAAAATCATAATAAAATAATTTATTTATTCAATCAAATATAATATCAAAAATGTTAAGCAATTACATCAAAGAATTGGCCTCTAGGGCATAAACTCTAACAATCATGTTGATCGAAAAAGCATAAGTGGCACTTGTCAGTTCCTAGGCGGATGTTTAGTTTCTTGGTTCTCTAAAAAATAAAACTCAGTATCTATTTCAACCATCGAAGCCGAATATATAGCTGCTGCACGATGTACACAGATATTGTGGATGAAACAGACCCTTGCGGATTACAATATAAAATTTAACTGTGTCTCAATCTTATGTGATAACACAAGCACTATTAACTTGAGAAAAAATACCGTATTACATGCTAGATCAAAACACATTGATGTTATACATTATTTCTTACGGGATCATGTAAACAATAGTATTATTAAACTAGAGCATATTGACACAGAATTAAATATTACTGATATATTTACTAAACCACTAAGTTCTGATAGATTTTGTAAATTACGTTTAGATTTGGGAATGTTAGATATTATCTCATAAAATATTAAATCTTTCTCTTATTTAAATTCTATTAATTTTCTTTTCCGTAATATATAAATATAATTTCCTTGAGTTATATAGGCAAATTATTAATATTATTAATTTTAATTTTTTAACATATATTTAATTATATTATTAATATACAATGCTAATTTATATATACATATATACACATAATTATAAAAAAAAGTATATATATATAATATAGTTGTTTCTTTATATATGTTAATATATCTATATACTTATATTATTTATTTAAGTATGTATTTTTATATATTCAGATTTTATATTTATAATCTTTCTTAATTACACATTATCTATCAAAAATTATACTAACATAAATATTTTATTAAAAATTTTACAATATTCATAATAATGAAAATTATTAATTTATAGATTTTAATATAAATGTTTTAGTATTTTTTATTATTAATTATAACAAAAATTACATTTTATATCATTTATTATATATTTATATATCCAATCAAATCTGAGCTGCTGATCAAGGAAAGCATCTAACGGTCAAATACAAGCTCAATCCGTGTCCATCAGATCCAACCAATCAGAAGCCAGCTAACCAGAACACACGGATCTCACTCATCAACCGTTCGATCAACAAAAGAAAGCACAAATCCATCACAGCCGTCCGAGCAAAGTCAAACGGTCAGTTGAACCGTTTCAAACGCGCAATCTCTTCTTGACCGTCGATCAAATCTAAGATTAATTCCCAGCCATATGATCAATCAGATTAACCTAAATATAAAAATCTAAAATCTTTTTTAATCTCATTTTCTATCTCTCTTTCTCTCTCTTCTGCCGGCGTCCTCTCTTCTCTCTCTCTCTATCTCTCAAACGCTCTCAACTCTCTCAAACCCTAACATTTCATCAGCCCAAATCAAACAATCCAAGTGAGTTTTCTGTCTCTCCTTCATTAAAATGAAGCTTCTTAGTCTTGTTAACGTTTCTACCGATTTAATTTTTCTTTCTTGTGTTTCTCCTTCTTCTTCTTTTTTTTTTGGTTTTCTTACAGATTTTCAAACCCTAGAACAATAAATATTTTTTACCATATATATATTTTAAAAAATTTTTTTACCGATGGATTTCTGGATTTGATATCTCTTAAAAAAAATATTTTTGTTTATTTTTTTGTCTTCAAACTATTGATTTGTTTTTAAAAAAACTAGATCCATATAATGTTTTAAGATTTTTACGAGTTCATATATATATATATATTTAAAAAAAATTATATATGATTTCATATGTTTACCGATCTTCTAGGGTTCAATTTTTTTAAAAAAAAGATATATTTTCTTTTCTGTTTTTTCTTCTTCTTCCTTTTCTGTTTATTTTTTAATTTTTTAATTTTTAAAAAATATATATATATATATATGTGTTTATTTGTGAAACTCTAAAAGTTCGTATATATTTCTTATATATATATATATATATATATATATATATATATTTCAAAAATTTATATTTACAGAAATATTTAAAATTTTATATATAAGTGTATAAATATTTTCAAAACTCTATATTATATATACATATGTGTGTATGAAATACTAAAATTTTTCATTTAAAAAGAGGGAGGGTTTCTCGGTATTAATATACTTGCAGATATATGTTCAAAACTAATATGTTCTTGACTTTCGAAACCCTACATGTTTCTGTCTAAATTCTGTCTCTGAAATTTTTGTTTAAACCCCAATTTTATTTTTCGAAAAATTTTCAAAACCCTTATTTTGTTTAACAAATTTATTTTTCATCTTTACTCTTCAAAACCCTAAAATTTAACAAATAATTTAAAGATTGTACATAAATTCATGTTTTATCAAAATATACATATATATATATATAAAGATATATTTGAAAAATCATATATATATATATATATATGTAATAACTGTTATATACTGTATATATATATATATATATATATATATATATATATATGATTCCACTAACAAGAATCTGTTAGCCCATATTTTCTACGTGTATATATATAAATGTATGTGTGTGAGTATGGTTTCTTCTTTTACTGATACACCCTTACTACACTATGGATAAATTGAAAGCTGCTTAGCTTGTGATTAGTTATGCTCAGGTAATATCTTTTCTCTCTCTCTAATAAACTGTGAGTATTAGATAATGATATTATTGGGTGACTGTGATGAGTCTCATGTTTATGTTCTGTAATTCTGCTGTCTATCTTAATACAGACATTAGGTGATGAAAATAATCACCATTGTTATATACTGCTATCTATACCATTGTTATATGCTGTTATGTGTGATACAGATCATGTGTACTGTATCAGTGTTATGTAACACTGACTTGTTGAATCTCTGTGTTGATTCACTATTTTTTGATATGGGCATCAAGCAATGATAACATGTCAATGTTATGTAACACTGACTTGTTGAATCCCTATATTGAGTTATTATCTTCTGATATGGGCCAATAAGCAATGATAACATATCTCTTTATTGATATTAGACCATACCTATTATGTCAATAACCTGCACATTTCTGAAATGTTCTTTGTGTCTTCTGATTGGACATCTGGTTTATATTTAAAAAAAGGGGGAAACTGACTTAGTCTAATCCATCTCTCCTACCCATCTGTTTTTTTTAAAAAAGGGAGACAACTGACAAATGATTTAAACCCCCTACAGTGACAAGCATGACTAACGTTCTTACTTCTCACTGTACACTGTCATTACTTGAGAACTATCTTGACATTCAAGTCATATCATATTACTTAAACTGAGAGTTTTAGAAATGTACTTTTTCTATAAAAAGATAGTTTTTCAAAAACTAACTACTTCAAACTATAAGTCTTACTTTTTTTTCTGCAGTCTTTGAACTTCTATTTTTCTGCATTCACTATCTTTCAAAAATGCCTCTTATCTATTCTTCAAAAAGAAAGAAACTTGAAATGCTTTCTGAGTCTCATCCTGATATTTATACCCCTATGTTTCTTACTCTTACTGCCAAGACTAAATATGAACATATGAGGCATAACTTGCTTCCTGGGGTAGGGACTTCTTTCAACAGTTTTCCAAATCTGTTAGAAAACATAACAAATATAGGATGAGATTGTCTTATTTCTTTCACAAATAGAGAAATATTTCCTAGTTTGATTATAGAATTTTATGCCCACATGACATTTGTTTATGATTCAACTTATTTCTTGTCTAGTATTAAAACTTGCATACAAGGCCAAGATTATGTGATTGATGAAATTCTTCTTCTGCATGCACTTAGTCTCAGAAATGAGTTCTTAGATTTTTCAAAGATAAATGAATACACTTGTCCTATAGGAATTTCTACTACTGAATGCCTTACTTTCAAACACAATCTCTCACTCACCACTAATCAACTTGTGCCTGCAAACTTGTTTGAATATCCATGCAAAGTGTATCTTGATTTCTTCACTGCTGAATGTTAGTTTCTGGGAAAAATTCTTAGACACAATTTCATGCCTGTCAGAAATGACAAACTGCTGCATCCATTTGACATAGAACTCATGAAATGTGTTTTGACTAAATGTATGCCATATAGTCTGCCATATTTTCTCTTGACATCTTTTGAGTTCTGCCACTTTAACAACTTCATGGGATATGGCCTTTTGTTGACTCGAATTTTCATACATCTTGGCATTCCTGTTCATTTTCATAAAGCTCAAATGGTTCACAATAGTAATATTGTGTCACACTTGAACCTTCCCCCTGAGCTTTTAATCATTTTTTAACCAAATAACACTGATCATATTGTGTCACATTTAACCTACTGTCACAAATTGACTCTCTGAACAGTATGAATTAACTATCTTTGAAGAATCGATTTGCCATTATGAGTCAATTAGAGGCTTTGCAATTATCTGTGCATCATATACAAGACATGATGAGTGTGTTAATGGAGCACCAGAAGGTATCAATTCCTCCCTATAATTTCACTTACACAACAAGCTCTGCACAGCTTGATCACACTGATCAAACTCCCACTGATCCTTCTTTTGCAACCCTTGGCTTGAACTTCTCTCCTCTTAACTTTGATGAACTCTAACTATTCAGGATGAAAGTATCCTTAAATACTTAACTAACTATTCAGGATTACTGTATAAACATACTAACATACTAATACTTAGGATTTTCTATCATGTTTGCTTATTATTCTGACTTGCAGGTAAATATTGCAACTAATAGTTTCTACAGGGACTTGATATCTTTTCTTTACCCCTCCATTTTTGTTAATGACAAAGGGGGAGAAGACAAATATCAGATTATATGACTATATTACTTAGTATATACTAAGTAATATATGAGAAGTGAGCAGGAATGAATCCGCTGGTTATAACTGTTATAACTGCCTGGATGGTATGGTGTGCATATGAGATTGACAGGAATGAAGCATACTGGATATAATCTGCATACTGGATATATCTGTGATATAACTATCATAAATGTATGGATGAGATGAATGGTTTGCATGCCAGATATAACTGCTATATAACTGCCTGGATGGTTATGATTGCCTGGATGGTTGGTGCGTTTGTCTGTTGGTTTTTCAAAAATTTAAAATTCCTTTCAAAAATCGATTCATGATCCAATGGGGAGCATCATGAATTAAGGGGGAGTTTTGAAAACCAAAATATTTTTACTTATTGTCATCATCAAAAAGGGGGAGATTGATAGGTCTCCAAAATTGGGTATTTTATTTTGAAGATAACAAGTTAGGTAAATAGGTCAAAAGGGTAGAATCCTCTCCATAGGATTAAAAGTATTAAAACTTGTTTTTAAATACCTCGAATATTTTGACCAAAAATATTTATTTTCTAAACTTCTTTTGAATTTATTTTATAACATTGATAAATCTAATATCAAGTGTTAATAAAATGAGTTCATATAGTAATATTTCCTAAGGCAAGGAGATTCCTATTTCAATTTCAAAATGATCTTAAATCTTTATGGGCAAAAAGAATTTCTAAGTATATTATATATGTTAAAGTATAATATATATATATATATACACAAACCGTGTGTGTGTGTGCGTGCATGGGAAAGTATGTTGGTGTGTGTGCCTAACTTATATGTGTAGTGCATGTGTGTGCCGAGAATGTGTGTGTGTGGTGTGTTGCAAAAGAAAAAGAAAGAAGGCTTATGCCTTTGTTAAGTGTTGGCACATTTGGGCATGTAATGAGTCATAGGTTGAAAACATTTTTGTTGGGCCAAAACATTCCTCCATCCGGCAATTTTGAAGTGATTCGAGTCCTTTATTTTCCATCCTGCAATCCGGACCTTCTATTTCAAAAATGAATTTCCAAAATTATGGTTTTGGCCTAACCTCAAAAATCCTATAAATAGGAAGCCTTTTCATTCATTTCAATTTACCAATTTACATATCTGAAAAGCTTACTCTCCTTGCTTACATTCTGTCCGATTAAGCTTTCACTCTCTTCTTCTAATCAAAGTTCTAATTATATATTGGAAGAGAAAAATTGGTCAAAGTATCTGAGATAAGTTGTTAAATTATTATTGTTCATATTATCTCATACTTGCTTATATATATATATAGATAATCAGATATAAACTGCGATACACATTTATATTTATCTATATTTCATCTATCAATATCAAGTAAAAAGTCAATACTTAGATACCGATATAATTCGGAGGTAATTTCTTTGAAATTCTCCAAGCGATCTTTAAAATCCTAAGTGGCCTTTTACTGATATAAATAATCTATATAAATATTGTATAATATTTATATACGATTATCAAGTTATGAATCGAACAATTTAGTCTGTACGTATATACCGATATTCGGAGATATTTCTTAACAAAGAATATTATCTGGACGGTCTTTGAAATCCTAAGTGGCCAAATTATTCACAACGTAGATCAAATATAATATAATATATATAAGTGGGTGAAACAAGTTTATTCAAGTATTATCTAAATTGATCATATTATTATACTTGATAAACTGTCATTAAATATACTGCTCATATAATTAGTCATAAAATTATTTGTTGCATTATATGTGAGTTTATATGGTTGTTTAAATTCAAAGTCACATTTGTTTAAAACCATAGAAATCCACTCTAAAAGAAAAATCTTTTTCTTAAACAATAGAAACACATTCTTTATTAAAGAAAAAGAAAATCTTTATTAAAAAGTGCTTAATTCCACCTATCTGCTTTCATAGAAGTACACCACATAAAAGTCTTGAACTTTTATCAAATACTTAAATTCTATATCTGCTTATCTGAGAAGTATCTGTTCTATAATTTTATCTGCTTACTATTAGAAGCAAATATTCAAACAAACTTTTTATAAAAAGGAAATGGTTGAGTTTGTTTATTTTATACTTGTGAGAAAGACAAGAATTCTTTGACTAAGACCAGAGTTTTAGAGAGGTCAGCTGGGAGTTAGGTCTCTAGTGTACTTGTGAGGTGAGAAAGAGATTGTTGTTTCAAGACCAAGCTATAGAATAGTTCTAAGCTCAAAAGAAGATTCAACTAAGCTTGAGGAAGGAGTTGGGAGTTCGCTGTCCAAGATAGTTAGTTGTTGATAAGTGGTTTTATAACCACTTATTTAGATATCAACTCACTTCTGTTGATGCTTAAACTCATGTATTATTGTAGCTTTTCATGCATTTTTACTTTCTTTTGCAGATTTATATTTGGGAACTCTCCGGGTGCATTTTGAGCTTAAAAGGATGAAAAGATGCTAAAAAAGGGACAACGCTTAAAGAGTAAATCTGTGGCATGAGGATGGACAGAGCAAAGAGGGAACAAAGCTCATGACAATGGTTAATTGATAGGACAATGCATCATGAAGCTAGCAAGGGTGAGGGTCAGAAAATATAAGCCGGAGCCTGTAGCAGAAAAAGAGCAGAAAAATTACACTCTGCAGCCTGCGCAGCTGTGCCGGGTTTGGCCTGCTCCCCTGCACAGCTGCGTCGGTCCCCTCTTCTGGCCTGTTAACTTTTTAATTCGGCAGTTGTTTGGAGCAGCAAGGCAGGCTCGATTGGGGGAATGATATAAGGTCATTTTGGCTATACATTTCAGATATCCTCCCATTGGGAGTTCAAGCCCTAACTTTCTCCTTTTATTTTCATTTTCCTTTTCATTTTCTTGTCTAGGTTAGGAGTAAAGAGTAGATTAGGCTAGTTTAAAGTAGTTAATATTCTAGGGTTTCATTAGACTTGATGGTTGAAATAAGTGGGTTGTATTGAAGATTCAATAGTGGATGCTTGGAGATTTAGATTTGCATTTCTTATCCTTAAACTCTCTCTTTGCTTTCTATGTTGTAATCTTATGATGTGTATTCTACTTGTGGATGATAAATGTGCTTCATTATGATATCATAAATCTATTTTGAGGTTTCAATGGAACCCGACACATAGTTTGTATTGATTTCTCTCTCTTCGCTATTAATTGATTACTTATGGATTAGTTATCATAACTTATGCTTATAGATTAATTTCTTGGCTTGTAATTACCTTGGAAACCTATATGAACTTGACAAACGGATTATAGGTTGAGACCTAGTTATGATATCATGCGAAAATTAGAGATTCTTGTGGGTAGTTTATGAGATTATGTGACGTGTGTCTTATTCATTATCCTCGAGAATAGATAATTTGATAGTATTAAGGATAGAAATATACCTAACTACCGTATGCAGCCAAATTGAGAATCTAATCTTAATGACTGCCTATGTGAAAGTTGGTAATTGAAGGAGTAGTTAACGAGATTTTACCGTGACATGTGTTTTGTTAATTATTCTTGATATTGGTCTCTTGTTAGTGTGTAGGATAGACATATACCTACATGCAGCATTAGGAAAATTCATAGTTGTCAATCGATAGAGGCTTTTATATAATCATTGATAGTAGTGTGCATACAAGCCAATCATGTATGATGATAAAGCATGTACTTTGTAAACAATCTTATTTATTTATTAAAAAAAAATATTCATTTATTAAAGGCATTTAATTATCTACATGGTGCTGTTTTTATAATATGTAAATAACCCATAGTTTTAAGCAATGCTTTTAGAATCATGATGATGATCATGCTAATGAGATCTAAATTCTTAGAAAGCTCTAAAACTAAAATAGTTCCCAATCGTGGGATTACTAAAAAGGGGATTAGTAAATCCGGATAGATTGGTACATATGTTGCTTGCTCATTGGATGAGGATGATTGATCTCATGATCATTTGTGTGGCGACACTAAAGCAAGTATGTAGGTGCTTATTGGAGAATAAGTTCACTGAACGTGATTCGCTATGGAATACCTAATGGAGTTTTACTCGCCTGTCAATAGGAATTCCTAATGTGATAGTAGTACAAGTGATCCTTGGACTTGAGATCATCATAGTATCTTGTATGTAACAAATTATACTTTGACTTATTCCTTAAGACCTTTTAAGGCATATATAAATATAGTGAGTTATATATGGAGATAATGAATGATCAATAAAGAATATACCACCTCTAGTAAAAGAGGAGATATGTCCTATGTGATTCGTTAAATGACAACCCAGGAATCCTTGGCCAAGGTGAAATGAAATTAGAAAGGAGTTTTTAATTTGCATTATTTGGAGTTGTGCATTTTCTAATCGAAATACATATAATTAAATAAAATAAGACTTGACAGTAAATCCATGTCTTATATTTAATTGGGACATTGTATGGTGGAAGGATTGAATTGTATGGTAACTATTAACTCACAGGTTCGTTTATGATTAATGTTGAAATCTATATTATCTGGAAAGTCGTTGATCGCTAGGGAGGCTTATCCCTATTGTAGAATAAATATTATTTATTTAAATAGATTATTAGTTTAATTTATTTATTTAAATAAGATTAAAATTGTTTTAATTGATTTATTCACAACCGGTTTAATATGGAGAACCTAAAGGGTCACACCATAAAAGGAAGAATAATTATTTAAGAAGGTAATGGCATAATCGTAATAATGCATTAAGTATAATTAATTTAATGTATGGTGATAGAATAAATTAAATAGCTTAATGTTTATTATTTAATATTTTGAAAATATTAAATATAAATTAATAAGAGGAGTCTTATTAATATTATTACAATTATTATTATTTTAATTTCTAAAGGAGTTTAGTAATTAATTTAATATTTAGTACTCTCATTTATTCCTAATAAGATTAGGAGACAAATTAATTAAATGAATTTAATTAATTATTCCCATGTGGTGGGAAGCCTAAATTAATTAAAGGAGTTTAATTAATTAAAAGAAATCCCATGTCTAATAGGATTAGAAGGGTTGACCAATGTCTATATAAGAGAAGTCTTATAATAGATATTAGATGATGCAATTCCAATTGTTGGAGAGTACTCCTTTTCTATAGAGGATAGAAAACTAAGGTTAAGCCAAACACCCTCATTCTTGATAATTCATCTTCCTTGGTGGATCACCTCTAGAGGCCAAACACTTGGGTGGCTAACGTTGATCAAAGGAAGGAATCTAACCCGGAAATTCAAGGAGATCACGAAGAACAAGGAGTTGAACTAGTACCTGTGGAAGCTTCGTTCTACAAGGGTATGATTCCATAACTTCTTATTTATCGTTTTAAATTAATAATTTGCATAAAGGATGATCCGGGTAATGGTTTTGTAGAAATTTTTTAAACTCTGATATACCATGCTTCCGCTAATTTTTGCAATTTGATTGCGTCACGATTTCGTACAAACCCAACAGTGGCATCAGAGCCAAATCTTTATGCAATTATTAATTTATTTTTGATTTCATATACATATGGGTATGTATTTAAAATAATTTATTGGGCATAATTTTATTGTATAAAATTATATTTTTTAAGAAAAAAAAAAGACTTTTTTTGGGACGAATCACAATTTTTTTTTTTTGTGCTAATCTTGAATTCTGCAAAGAAAAGGTGTTGTCTCTTTCTTACTCCAAAAAAAAAAAAGGTGACCCATCAGGAAATGACTTTTTTAATAAACCTGCAGGACTCTTTTAATAAAAGAAGGTGATTTTTTTTTTAAAATAAATATGATATATTTATATATTATATTCTAAATAATTTTATAATTAAAATAAAGAGTTTATTTTAATCTTGAAATTGGATTTCATGCAATTTAAAATTGCCCATTAAATGATACTCATATATATATGGAATGTTTTAATTCATGAGATGAATATTTATTTATTGATATATATGGTGATATGTATGAAAATAAATGGGGATTGATTATGGACTATTTGACCAATGTGATTGGATTTTATTTTAGTTGAATGCTTGAATGAATGGGTTTTATTAAATGGGGTCTGCGTACCTCGTCTTCTCTAAATTTTTTTCTTCTTGATGTAAAATTCTATATCCCTCCTATGTACTTCCCCTTGACTGTTGATCAAGGTTTCTATTTAAATTAAATAGTTTAATGTAATAAGAATAGTTAGAATTATCTTGAAGAAATTGGAGACCAAGGAGCAAGGAGCGCGTGAAGACCCGTTTGTATGGAGCCCGGGTTTAAATGTAATAGTTATATTTAAATTTAAATTCTTGCACTCCTAGGTTTGACCTTTTGGTTCACTTGGTGGCTCTAGTGAACCAAACTAGAATAAAAGTCCATAATCAATCCGGGTAGAATATAATATTCTATATTGCATGCTAAATATTATATATATTATATTTTATGCAAACATGCTTCGCATGTTTAATAAAATGACGCGTATTTTATATATATATGTGTATGCGCGCTAAACAAGATGAGACAAATAATAACAAACCCCTCAAAGAAATAATATTAAGTCCGAAGCGTTCAAATGATATTTGGAATATCGAACGTCACCTTCTAGCATGATAAATTAATAGAGTATTAAATATTTAATATGAGCTTGTTGTGCTATCCACAAGGCGAGTATTGCGTATTTAAGATGTTAATTAATCACATTTGATGCTTATCAAGAAAATTGAACGATCTAGTCTTGTTGTGCTATCCACAAGGACGAACATTTTTCTTTTTTGAATTTATGGAAGTGCTAGGCTGGACTTAACTTAAATCATTTTAGTTCGGATGTGCACACACTTGACCATTATGATTTAAGAGGCAAAATAAAAGGAGTTATATAGTGTTGTAATTGACAAGAGTTGTCTACCTATTTATTTGTATATCGCTTGTTGTGCTATCCACAAGGTTATATACATTTGAAATGGGATCCTTATTCTCACTAGCAAATCTTTAATTAGATGTTGCCGAACTATATAAGTGAGGGTAATATAGTTTGATGAAAATAGTGGGAGATACCAATTTAAAATAAAGACCTAAATTTATTTTGGTATGCAAAATTAATAAAATGAATGTTTGCTAAAATGTTATTTTTCACATGCAGAATTTTAAAAATGTCTAAATCACTAATCTCACTACGAAGCATACTTGATGCAAACAAGCTTACCGGGCCGAATTATGAGGACTGGCTAAGAAATCTGAGAATTGTTCTCACTGCTGAAAAGATTTTTTATGTCCTAAATTCAACTGTCCCTGAATCTGTTTCAGAAACAGCCTCTGAGGAAGAGATTGTCACTTTCAATAAGTGGCAAGATGATGCATCTGTGGCTCAATGCATCATGCTCGCATCCATGAATAACGAGCTTCAGCGTCAGCACGAAAAAATGGATGCTCCTGCTATGCTGCTTCACCTCAAGGAGTTGTATGGTGAACAGAGTAGGACTGCTAGATATGAGATATCTAAGGAGCTCTTCCGATCTCGGATGACCGAGGGTACTGCCGTCGAGACTCATGTCCTGAAAGTGATCAATTTGATTGAACGCCTTGGACAGCTTGGGTTCGTCATGGATGGGGAGTTGAGTCAAGACTTGGTCTTGCAGTCACTCCCTGAGACCTTCTCGCAGTTTGTGGTTAATTTTCACATGAATAAGCTAGATGTCAGCTTGCCTGAGCTGCTTAACATGCTGAAAACTGCAGAAGGTCACTTCCCATCCAAGAAGAACCATATCTTGATGGTGGATTCTTCCAATAAAAGGAAGAGACCTAAGGTATCTTCTGAAAAGAAGAAATCCAAGAAGGCTAAGGGAAAGGGGAAAGAAAAGGAACAAAAGAAACCTGAACCAGCTAAAGGAATGTGCTTTCATTGCAACGAGCCGGGTCATTGGAAGAAAAACTGCAAGAAGTTTCTGGCAGACAAGAAGCTTGGAGAAGCTTCGACTTCCAATCAAGGTTTGTTCATGATTGAAATTAATTTTTCAGAAAGTCAAAATTCTACTTGGGTATTGGATACCGGCTGTGGTTCTCACATATGTAATAATGTGAAGGGACTGGTCAGAAGTAGAAAGCTGAACAATGATGAGGTGATCCTACGAGTAGGGAATGGAGCAAAGGTTGCTGCATTAGCTGTAGGAACTTATTATTTAGCAATGCTTTCGGGCAAGTCCATTTATCTTAATAATTGTTATTATGTTCCGAATATTATTAAAAACATTATTTCAATTTCTGTATTGGATATGGAAGGATTTAACGTTGTTATAAAGAACAATAGTTGTTCTATTTATAAAGACGATGTTTTATATGGTATTGGAAATTTGCGAAATGGACTTTATACACTTGACTTACAAGAAAATATATTTCAAATTGAACAAACTAAGAAAAGGAAAAGAGATGATATTAATTATACCTATATGTGGCACTGTAGACTCGGTCATATCAATGAAACAAGATTACCCAAGTTGCATAAAGATGGGCTCCTCGAGCTATCCGATTATGAATCATATCCAACTTGTGAATCTTGTCTCATGGGTAAAATGACTAAATCTCCTTTTAGTGGAAGAGGAGAAAGAGTTACAGAGTTGTTGACATTGATTCACACAGACGTTTGTGGGCCTATGACAACAAGTGCACGGGGTGGGTATTCTTATTTTATTACTTTCACTGATGATCACTCAAGATTTGGATATGTGTATTTAATGAAATACAAGTCAGAATCATTTGAAAAGTTCAAAGAGTTCAGAAGTGAAGTAGAGAAACAAACGGGCAAGAGTATAAAGATACTTCGATCAGATCGAGGCGGAGAATACTTAAGCGGTGAGTTTCTCAATTGTCTCAAAGAAAATGGTATAATCTCACAATGGACTCCTCCAGGTACACCACAGTTAAATGGAGTATCTGAAAGGAGAAATCGAACACTGTTAGACATGGTTCGATCCATGATGAGTTTTACCGACCTTCCAATTTCCTTCTGGGGATATGCCCTAGAAACGGCTGCATACCTACTTAACAATGTACCTACCAAAGACTCCATATGAGATGTGGAAGGGGAGGAAACCAAATCTTAAGCATGTTAAGACTTGGGGTTGTCCAGCTTATGTCAAAAAGTTTGAACATGATAAGCTACAGACTAAATCCGAAAAGTGTAGATTTGTGGGATACCCTAAAGAAACTGTAGGGTATTATTTCTATCATCCAACTGATCAAAAGGTGTTTGTTGCGAAACATGCCGCCTTCTTGGAAAAGGAGTTTATCCATGAAGGGGTCAGTGGGAGTAAGATATATCTTGAAGAAGTTCAAGAACCACAAATTACCACGGATCAAAGTCAGGTACCTGACCAAGTAGAAGAACCTACTATACCACACCCTGTTCGTAAATCTGGGAGAGTACCGAAGATACCTGAGAGGTATGGATTCGTTATAGAGGATGACGATGAGGTACACATCATGAATGATGATGATCCATTGAATTGCGAACAGGCCATGAGTAATAAAGACTCAGGGAAATGGCTTGAAGCCATGAAATCCAAAATGGACTCCATGTATGAAAACAAAGTATGGACTTTGGTTTCACCACCTGAAGGCATTAAGCCTATTGGGTGTAAATGGGTCTTTAAAAGAAAGACTGGAGCGGACGGCAAGGTGGAGACCTATAAGGCCCGACTGGTTGCAAAAGGTTTCAAACAAAGACAAAGAGTTGATTATGATGAAACCTTTTCACCAGTAGCTATGCTCAAGTCCATTCGGATTTTGCTTGCGATTGCAGCTTATAACGACTATGAGATCTGGCAGATGGAAGTGAAAACAGCCTTCCTCAATGGGAAACTTGAGGAGGATGTGTATATGACACAGCCAGAGGGATTTGTTTCAAAGGTTGGAATAAATCAAGTCTGTAAGCTGCAACGATCCATTTATGGATTGAAGCAAGCTTCTCGTAGATGGAACATTCGTTTTGATGAGACAATCAAAGAGTTTGATTTTATCAAAAATGACGATGAACCATGTGTGTACAAGAAGGTTAGTGGGAGCGCAATTTCATTCCTTGTATTATATGTTGATGATATATTACTGATAGGGAATGACATTCCTATGCTACAATCGATTAAAATCTGGTTATCTAAACACTTCTCCATGAAGGACTTGGGAGAAGCATCCTATATTTTGGGGATAAAGATCTATAGAGATAGATCTAAAAGGATGCTTGGTTTATCCCAAGGAACGTACATTGATGCAATGCTAAAGAGATTTAGCATGGAAGATTCCAAAAGAGGTCTCATGCTGATGAGCCATGGAATACATCTCTCCAAGAAACAGGCCCCAAAGACACCTGAGGAGAGAGACCGTATGAGTAAGATCCCTTATGCTTCTGCAATAGGATCTATCATGCACGGTATGATATGTACTAGACCGGATGTTGCTCATGCACTTAGTGTAACGAGCAGATACCAGTCGAATCCTGGAGAAGAGCACTGGAAGGCAGTGAAGAATATCCTAAAGTACTTGAGAAGGACTAAAGATATTTTTCTTGTCTACGGTGGGTCTGAATTAAAACTCGAGGGCTTCACAGACTCAAGTTTTCAAACGGACCAAGATGACAGTAAATCTGTTTCGGGGTATGTTGTTACCTTGAACGGAGGCGTAGTGAGTTGGAAGAGTTCCAAGCAGCAAACAGTTGCTGATTCAGTGACAGAGGCAGAGTATATAACTGTAAGTGAAGCTGCAAGTTGATGTTTTAGATGAAAAGTTCATTACAGAACTAGGAATAGTTCCTAAGTCTCATCTTGAATCTAAACATGTGTTGCGGCACTTTGATTAAAGAAATCATTGAAAGAGGAGAGTGTAGACTCTCAAGACAACATTGCAGATCCATTAACTAAAGCTTTAACACAACAGCAGTTTGATCGTCACTTAGAGAAGTTGGGTATGAGATACCATGGCGATTGGCTTTAGTGCAAGTGGGAGATTGATAGTAGTGTGCATACAAGCCAATCATGTATGATGATAAAGCATGTACTTTGTAAACAATCTTATTTATTTATTAAAAAAAAATATTCATTTATTAAAGGCATTTAATTATCTACATGGTGCTGTTTTTATAATATGTAAATAACCCATAGTTTTAAGCAATGCTTTTAGAATCATGATGATGATCATGCTAATGAGATCTAAATTCTTAGAAAGCTCTAAAACTAAAATAGTTCCCAATCGTGGGATTACTAAAAAGGGGATTAGTAAATCCGGATAGATTGGTACATATGTTGCTTGCTCATTGGATGAGGATGATTGATCTCATGATCATTTGTGTGGCGACACTAAAGCAAGTATGTAGGTGCTTATTGGAGAATAAGTTCACTGAACGTGATTCGCTATGGAATACCTAATGGAGTTTTACTCGCCTGTCAATAGGAATTCCTAATGTGATAGTAGTACAAGTGATCCTTGGACTTGAGATCATCATAGTATCTTGTATGTAACAAATTATACTTTGACTTATTCCTTAAGACCTTTTAAGGCATATATAGGGTATGCTTGGGTATAGTGAGTTATATATGGAGATAATGAATGATCAATAAAGAATCTACCATCTCTAGTAAAAGAGGAGATATGTCCTATGTGATTCGTTAAATGACAACCCAGGAATCCTTGGCCAAGGTGAAATGAAATTAGAAAGGAGTTTTTAATTTGCATTATTTGGAGTTGTGCATTTTCTAATCGAAATACATATAATTAAATAAAATAAGACTTGACAGTAAATCCATGTCTTATATTTAATTGGGACATTGTATGGTGGAAGGATTGAATTGTATGGTAACTATTAACTCACAGGTTCGTTTATGATTAATGTTGAAATCTATATTATCTGGAAAGTCGTTGATCGCTAGGGAGGCTTATCCCTATTGTAGAATAAATATTATTTATTTAAATAGATTATTAGTTTAATTTATTTATTTAAATAAGATTAAAATTGTTTTAATTGATTTATTCACAACCGGTTTAATATGGAGAACCTAAAGGGTCACACCATAAAAGGAAGAATAATTATTTAAGAAGGTAATGGCATAATCGTAATAATGCATTAAGTATAATTAATTTAATGTATGGTGATAGAATAAATTAAATAGCTTAATGTTTATTATTTAATATTTTGAAAATATTAAATATAAATTAATAAGAGGAGTCTTATTAATATTATTACAATTATTATTATTTTAATTTCTAAAGGAGTTTAGTAATTAATTTAATATTTAGTACTCTCATTTATTCCTAATAAGATTAGGAGACAAATTAATTAAATGAATTTAATTAATTATTCCCATGTGGTGGGAAGCCTAAATTAATTAAAGGAGTTTAATTAATTAAAAGAAATCCCATGTCTAATAGGATTAGAAGGGTTGACCAATGTCTATATAAGAGAAGTCTTATAATAGATATTAGATGATGCAATTCCAATTGTTGGAGAGTACTCCTTTTCTATAGAGGATAGAAAACTAAGGTTAAGCCAAACACCCTCATTCTTGATAATTCATCTTCCTTGGTGGATCACCTCTAGAGGCCAAACACTTGGGTGGCTAACGTTGATCAAAGGAAGGAATCTAACCCGGAAATTCAAGGAGATCACGAAGAACAAGGAGTTGAACTAGTACCTGTGGAAGCTTCGTTCTACAAGGATATGATTCCATAACTTCTTATTTATCGTTTTAAATTAATAATTTGCATAAAGGATGATCCGGGTAATGGTTTTGTAGAAATTTTTTAAACTCTGATATACCATGCTTCCGCTAATTTTTGCAATTTGATTGCGTCACGATTTCGTACAAACCCAACAATCATGATTTCTCGGTTGTCAATTCTATGTTGATAATTATTTCTATTGAGAGAGTTAAGAGATTCAAATGAAGTGTTGGGGAAAATTGTAATCTCAAGCCTTCATTATCTAGTTTTACTCTAGGATTAATTAGTTTAACTTAAATTCCCTGCCTAGTTTAACCTAGTTTTAATTCTCTCTCTTTACCATCCGTTTAAAGAAGACCAAGATGATTATGTGCTAGTGGTTTAGTATCTTTTATCCATTAATTCTCTGTGGGACGATATCTGTACTTTCACTTTATTACTTGTTGACCGCGTATACTTGCGCGTTAATTGTCGTTATATAAAACGGACAACAAGTTTTTGGCGTCGTTGCCGGGGACTTATTTGGATAACTGTTTGCCAACATTAGTTTCAATCAAATTAGTCTTAATTTAAATATTTTTTTTATTTTGTTTAATTCTCTTCATTTATTCTCTTCTCAGGTACAATGGACTTAAATTTCTATCCATGGAATGGTACAAGGCAAGAGCAGCCAAGGGAAGCATACAATGATGGCGTCAACCCAATCGCAACACTTTCAGCACAGCTAGAAGAGCTCTCGAGGAAGCTGGATACTGTTACAGCCCAACAGAGTCGAGAGCCAGTTATTTCTCATGAGTATGGTGCTGGGAGCTACATGAGCCATCTGGGGCCTATCAGTTATGGACAGGAGCAGTATGGGGGTGAGTACTCCTATAGTAAACCTTATCCCAACTATCAGCAAGATTGGGGGTATCACCCAGACCTTTCAGTAAACTACTATCAAGACCAACACTGGGATCCAAATCCCGCATACGCCCCAGAATGCACCTTCCAGACTCTAGTTTACGAGCCTCAACACAATTTTGAGGGTGACACAGAAAATGCAAGCTTGGAGGAAGGAAGTGGCATAGAATCACTAAAGGACATCTTGAATGAGCAACAGAAGTCATTCAAGAGTATTCAGAACTGGGCAGAACAGATTAGCAAGGCCTTGATGATAGAGGATGAGCAAGGGCAGACCCATACTGTAAGCTATCAAGAACAATGCAAGCCAAGTCCAAATTGTGCACCCGAACCCACTTATCAATCCCCATGTTTACAAGGAGAACAGTCAACAATGGACTTCATGTATGCAAGCTTAAAAAACCAAGAGGAGTTGTTTGGGAGCCAGGAACCATCAAACCAAAACTTTCTGAACCAGATGGCCTTAATCAACAATCATTCAACAAATGAGCCTCAATACAGGGAGCCCGTGGCTGAAACAGAAAAGGAAGGACTGGATATTTTATGGGGGAACTCTTTAGTATCAACACAGGAGCCTTTGGTTGAGCAAGAACAATCAATTGAGGATCTTCAGATTTGGGTGGAGCAGATTAGCACGGTTTTAAGGAAGGAGGAGATATGTGAACAAGAGATAACAAAGCCAGATTTCGTGCCTCCAGTGACTGAAGCCGTAAGTTATGACCCTCAGAAGGATTGGTGCTATGAGATGGATGCAGAGACTGATAAAGAGCCCGAAGTGCACTTGGAACTGGACGAGCAAAAGGTAATGGATTTCGAGGAGCCAATTGGTGTGACACCCCCAAATCCGGGTACTTCAATTTCCACGGGACTTGGTGTTCACTGTACAAAATATCATCTATCTATCTACCCATAATAAATGCAAACCATGAAATAAATAGAAATAATCCTCCCCTTATGGGGTTACAACATCTGAAAATAAATACAATCCCTGGTCATACTAACCTTAAACATCTGCGCGGAACATAAACAAATAAATAAGTCTTGCACAACTTTAACATAAGTCTGAAACATAAACATATAAAAATAAACAACAAGTCTTCATCACTTGTTGACCTTGCCCTTGCCTTTGCTAGTAGAAGGCTCGTCGGACCTTTCGTTCTTAACTGCAATGTTATTGTTACGCAAGAGTGAGCACGATTTCCAACAAGTATAATAATATGACAACAATATAATAATATGCGAGTGAATCAAAGACATCTAAATAAAGAAACTCAACTTTTGACTGAAGGATAAATAACAGGAATCAAAAGAACATCTGAGGGTCATAAGACCTCGAACTATGTCCTAGGTTGTAAAGTGTTAAACTTCAAACCTTTAACAGTCATAAGACTATGGACTCTACTTCTCGTACTTATGGGGATCATCCCTTAGTACCATACTGTGCACAATATCTCAATGCTAAAGCGTAAATAATCCCCTTTACAGGGTTGTTCATCTCAGTTTTGACATCAGAGTCCGCACCAAAGGAAGTTTAGTTTGGATAAGCTCAATAAGTATTCTAGAATTTAGAACGTACATCAACTATGGACTAGTCGAATAAATAAGGGTTCACTAGTCCAATAAGTTCAACAATAACATCGATATTCAACTTGAATGGTAAATCTCAAGAGTATACAATCGAATAAGTATTGTTTAGCTTAATCATGCTTAAAAGAGTTATAGCATCAAATATGAAACCTTTGAACTTGAATAATTAAAAACAAGAGCTCGCTCGATATTGAACACAATTCTAAGACTTGATAAATGAATAACTTAGAATGTTAAGAAATTTGCTTAATAACAATAAGTTAGAGATAGGATACTTGCTCAATGTAAAAGTAAAGTTTGAGTTTAGGAAACTTGCCTCTTGCACAAGCTACAATTTATAATTCACGTTCTTTATTAAATCCTACATATCAATACGTTCACAATACATATTAATCAATAACTCGATATACGTATTGAATCACACACATCGGTCTTGAGCACGTTATTGGACTATACAAATAACGATTCAAGTCATGTAATTAACTTATTAATTACTCATGTAATATAAGTTATTAACCTCTTATTATATGTTTAATCATATTTTCATGTTTATTACATTAGGTTCCAATTACATTTCCTGGACTTGAACAATTAAAATCTCATTTCTGTGTAAAATCTGCCAAGTGGCGCTGCAGTTTCACCATTTGAACTAAAAATGGCGCTGCAGCTCGGACTTTAAGCTTAAGTCTGGCGCTGCAGCCCCAATCTTAGGCTTAAAGCTGGCGCTGCAACTCCACTGGCACTGCAGCCCCACTCTTAGGCTTAAAGTTGCCGCTGCAGCTCCACACGCCAGTTTCAGAATCTGCAGTTCGCGGATAATAAGAATAGAGCCAAAAATAGACCCAAAAACTTTGCTCAAACAATAAATTAATCATACCCATCAATTCTAGACTTTACAGAAGTATAACCCAACACTTATAGCATGATTTTGACAACTTAAACAACTAAATTTAAACCTATAAATTCCATATTCTTTTTATTTTTCAAAGTTTCGTCAATTTTCATGAAATCACACATTACAGATTCGTTAGAACACCAAATCAGTCCGTTTAAGTTTCGTTCTTTTCGTTTTTACATGTACAAACATATTAAATCATCAATTTATAGTTTTACATGCAACTAAGGCATTAAATTTCATACATACAAGCCATATTCAAATATTTTTCACTATAAACTCAAAACTTCCTTTTCAAACACAATCTAATGGATTAATTCAACCAAAATAGTTTATAAACATCATATAATGATTTATATATACTACCTAACATATATCAATCACTTTCTCATGTATTAGTCACAAAATTCATTTACAGAGAACTAAAACTAATTTTTCTATGAAAACTCAAGAACATAAGAAATAGAGATTATAACTTGGATTCTTACCCTTTGATTCTTGTTTAGATGATAGGAAACTCTTCTTTGATTCTCCAAACCTTCTTCAATCTCAATCTCTCTCAAATTTTTCTCTCTTTTTCTCTCTGTGTTCTCTAACTTGTTTTCAAAAAGACTGATAATACTAATATAATTATACGTATAGACTTAACTGGCAGAACATGGGTAGTGGTTAAGTGCTTCATGGCCTTAACTGCTCCCATGTTCTTAAGGCCATGTTTGGTTTGTCACTTAAAAAGCTCCTTTTTCATTTATTTTAATTAACTTACTATTATATAGTTAATTAATGTCACACCTAATTAATCAAATAATCCTATTTAAATAAAATTGCATAATTCCACAATAATTTACATAGTCACATAATTAAAATTATTGTTTATTAATTATGTCAAATCATTAAATCTCTAATTAATTATTAATTTAATTAGAATAACATTATGCTTATTTAAATAATTTGTTTAATCAAATAAGCTCAATTAAATACATACTTTGAATATAAAAATTCACCACATTAATTTAACTAATGTAACACATATAATTAAATTAATCTACCACAATTTTATCAATTAATTATTTAACTTAATAATTAAATCATCGAAAAATATTTATTTAATTCAATAAATATTCAAATTAAATTACAAAAATCTCGTTCGTCACATCTTATACCTACCAGGACAGTTACTGGGTGGAGGGTCTGCATGGACTATCGCAGACTGAACAAAGCTACAAGGAAGGACCATTTTCCTCTCCCGTTCATTGACCAGATGCTGGATAGGCTAGCAGGACACGACTACTATTGCCTTCTGGATGGTTATTCAGGGTATAACCATATTGTTATAGCCCCAGAGGACCAATAGAAGACTACGTTCACGTGCCCATACGGTACATTTGCATTTAAGAGGATGTCTTTCGGGCTATGCAACGCTCCAGCCACTTTTTAAAGATGCATGATGGCAATATTCTCTGATATGGTCGAACAAAATGTAGAAGTCTTCATGGGCGACTTCTCCGTCTTTGGAGACTCTTTCAATATCTGTTTAGAGAATCTGGTATTAGTTTTAAAGAGGTGTGTTGAGACCAACTTAGTACTAAACTGGGAAAAATGCCATTTTATGGTACAGGAAGGCATTATTTTGGGCCACAAAGTTTCTGGGAAAGGTTTAGAGCTGGACAAAGCGAAATTGGAGACCACTGAAAGTTTACCACCACCAACCTTAGTAAAGGGGGTCCGTAGTTTCCTCAGGCATGCAGGCTTCTATGGACGTTTCATAAAAGACTTCTCAAAGATTACTAAGCCTCTGTGCAGTTTGCTTGAGAAGGATGTTCCATTCAGATTCGACGAGGAATGCCTGGTAGCATTTGAACACTTGAAAAAGAAATTGACTACGGCACCCATCATTACAGCTTCTGATTGGTCTCTTCCATTTGAATTGATGTGCGATGCAAGTGACTTCGCTGTGGGAGTCATCCTGGGACAACGCATGGATAAGGTGTTTCATGTGATATACTATGCAAGCAAAACCCTAACGGATGCCCAACTGAACTACACCACCACAGAGAAGGAGCTTCTAGCGGTGGTATACGCTTTTGATAAATTCAGGTCTTATTTGATTGGGACAAGGGTAGTCATATACACTGATCATGCAGCAATCCGATACTTGATTAGTAAGAAAGATGTTAAGCTTTGTCTCATCTAGTGGATACTTCTTCTACAAGAATTTGATTTGGAGATCAAAGATAGAAAGGGGACCGAAAACCAAGTGGCTGACCACTTATCTTGACTGGAGAACCCGGGAATGAACACAAACGACAAAGTGATGATTAATTAGTCCTTCCCGGACGAACAGTTATTCGTGGTGCAAGGCAAAATGCCCTAGTTCGCAGACTTTGCGAACTTCCTAGTGAGCAATATTATCCCTCTGACTTCACCAAAGCCCAGAAAAATAAGTTTCTACATGATGCTAGATGGTATAGTTGGGATGAGCTGTATTTGTTTAGGCAGTGTGCTGATAGGATGATCATACGGTGCATCCCAGAAAGTGAGATGAATAGCATACTATAGGATTGCCACTCATCAGTTTATGGAGGACACTACGGGGGTGAGAGGACAGCTGCCAAAGTTCTTCAGGCAGGCTTCTATTGGCCAACATTGTTTAAAGATGCTTATAACTTTGTCTAGAAATGTGACCGTTGTCAGCGAGTGGCAATATATCCAAGCAGAATGAGATGTCGTTGAATATGATCCTAGAGGTCGAGATCTTTGACGCCTGGGGGATAGACTTCATGGGGCCCTTTATTTCGTCATGTGGAAATCTTTATATCTTGCTGGCAATAGATTACGTGTCCAAGTGGGTAGAAGTAACAGCCTTACCGACTAATGACATTAGGCTGGTCTTACGTTTTCTTCAGAAAAGTATATTCACAAGCTTCGAGACCCCTAGAGCCATCATAAGTGATGAAGGAACCCACTTTTGCAATCGTTAGTTTTCTGCACTTTTGGCCAAGTATGGGGTGAATCACCATATTGCTACGGCGTACCATCCCCAAACAAACAGCCAAGCTGAGGTGTCAAATCGTGAGGTGAAGCGGATATTAGAAAAAATTGTGAATCCCACGAGGAAGGATTGATCCCTCAAGCTTGACGATGAAGTGTGGGCATATAGGACTGCCTACAAGACTCCACTAGGTATGTCTCCATATCAGCTAGTGTATGGGAAGGCCTATCACCTTCCCATGGAACTTGAACACAAGGCCTACTGGGCCATAAAGAAGCTGAATTTTGACTTGAAGGCTGCAGGGGAGAAGAGGCTTCTCCAACTTAATGAGCTCGACGAATTCAGACTACAAGCCTATGAAAACTCCAAGCTGTATAAAGAAAAGGAAAAAAGGTGGCATAGCCGGAAGATCTTGGAAAGGACATTTGAGCCGGGGCAAGCAGTGTTGCTGTATAACTCTCATCTCAGACTCTTTCTTGGAAAGTTCAAATCACGGTGGTCAGGCCCCTTCACATTGAAAACTGTGTTTCCACATGGCGCAGTGGAGATTTTCGACCAATACCCAGACAAGCCTTTCAAAGTGAATGGACAAAGGTTGAAGCATTATTATGGCAGCAAGGTAAATCCAGAGAAGGTCGCCTCGATTCTTTCCACCACTTGACCAGTTCAGACAGAGTCAAGCTAATGGACTGTAAACAAGCGCTCGATGGGAGGCACCCCATCATATCTATTTTCTCCCTCATATATAATTCTTGTCACATATTTCTATTTCTCCCTCGTATTTAATTCTGGTTACATGACTCTATATTTTCTTGCCCCCTATTTAATTCTACGCATTTTGAAAAAGTTAAATTTTTTTGAACAGTTTTGGAATTAGGAGCTCATTGCCTATATTTTTGGACTTAGGCGTTATTGCATATATATTTTTGGAGTTGGGAGCTCATTGAACATATTTTTGAAGTATTAGCAAATTGCATATAAGCACAGATAGTATTTTTTTGGGATTTCATATACATATGATTCACTTATATAGCATTGCTAAGGATTTAAGTGTACATACATCTTATGTAGGCAAATTGTGATTATGGAATCAAGTTACATTTCATTTTTGAATGCTATGTGTGCAGGAAAGAAAAGTGCTTGAAGTTGCTGATTAGCTTTCATTTCATGCTGCAGAAGACAAAGGAAAAATTTTGGCTGGGCTCAGGGCAGCGAGGCCGCGCCAAGCTCAAGGCTAAATGCTAGGCGGCCGCGCTAATGTGCAGGCCAGAAAAAAAATTTTGAGAACCCGTGCGGCCGCGCCCCACTCACAGTTGAACCCGGCGCGCCCGCTCCCGACCCCAGCTAACTGACGATTTTTAACTTTTAAAATTTAATTTCAAGCCCTAAGTCTATATCTATTCCACTACCATTCTCTCAAAACACACGATCGCTCTCAGATAAGAACCCTCGAACCCTCTCTCAATCCTATATATTCAAAGTTCATATCTCTCAATCCTAGCCCTCCTCACAGCACAACCTGCAAACCCCTCCTTCTCCTATACGAATCCTCCTTCTCCTTCTACCAATCTCTATAAACCTACCCTAGCTATAGCCATCATATCATTCCATTACACTTAAAGCAACAGAGTTAGGGTTCAGAAGTTAGGGTTTGGAAAATTTACAGAATTTTAGAGACTACTTTGGGGTTGTTCTTCAGATTCAGCAATTAGGGTTTGTCAATCAGTTTGCAGAGGTATAAGTTTGGGGGTTAGTCTTCTCCATCCATCATCTAGGGTTTGCACAACAATTTGTTTGAAATTATCAATGGGGCCAAAGCGAGCACGTTCTGCCACTCCCGCATCGCCCGCTCAGAGTAGTCAGAGCAAAGACACTATGGATTTAACTAGGTTCATCAGCCTTGAGGCACAATTGGAGTATTATCGGATTGCGACTAAGTCAATCTTAAAAGAGCGGGGTCTAAAACCGGCAAAGGAGGATGGCCAATTGCTTGCCATGATCGGAGAGATGGGTTGGCAAGGGGTTTGTGCAACACCGCCTCCTGTCCCGTTGGATATTGTTCATGAATTTTATGCCAACGCCAAGGAGACGCAAAGTGGGCTTTCTTTTGTTCGGGGCAGAAACATTGACTATCGTTCGGTGGCGATCCGTGAGGTATTTAACTTGCCTTCAAACCTGGCTGATCAAGTGAATTGGGTCGAGGCGAAGCGTTTTGAGACTGACTTGGACCAGTTGCTCATTGATCTGTGTGCGCCAGGTATGAAGTGGAAGTATAGGCACGACACAGATGAGCCCACCATTTTCGCCGCCACCGCTTTGAATAAATACGCCAAGGCATGGAATCTGTTCTTATGTACAAATTTGATGTCATCCACTCACCAGCACGAGATTACAGTCGAGAGGGCTATCATTCTTTGGGGGGTCATCACTGGGAAGCATATTGATGTCGGTCATTTTCTCCATCAGAACATGTTGCGCTTCATGAGAGGCAATACCACCGGGGCAATTCCACACGCATCAGTAGTGGCTCATCTTTGTTCTGAGGCAGGCATTGAATGGGAAGATGAACAGGTCCAGATGCCGAGTGGGGACATCAATCACGCCACAAATAAGAAGTTCAACGATTGGACTGGTGGCACAGCACACCCGCGAGGAAAAGGGTTTATCCTGCAGACTCTTTCAGCAGTTCCCCCACCGCAGCCATCAGCAGTAGCCGGTCCTTCCACCGCCAGTACAGGACAGCAGGATCGCCAGATTAGGCGATTGGAGAGGAGGATGGACGCTTTGTATTGAAATTTCTCCGCTTTTACTGATGGACTGACCCGAGCCCTGGGAGAAGCCTTTGCACAGTAGGGAACGCTAGTAGAGTGGCCTGTTTTTGATTCTTCCATGCCATACCCACCGCCAGATTCACCACCCGAGGAGGGTGGTCATGCCAATAATTAGGGGAGTTTCTTTACCCTTTACTTCCAATGCGGACATTGAAAATTTTAAGTTTGGGGGTATTGGGTGTAGTTAGTAATGTAGTTGCATATAGTTTATTGCATGTTAGGTTTCATAGTAGCTGCATTTTAGTATTTTGCATTATTTTTTTCTGTTTTGTTTTGTTTAGTTAGTATGTGTTTAGTTGCATTGCATAACATAATCCCATGTTTTTAGCTTGTTGAATTCCAGTCTGGCATGATGACATTGAAATATGATAGATTTTTGAACTCAGTGGATAATTTAAGCTTAGTTATAACGTTATACATGATGTAATCTATGCCTATTGCTTTGATGTTACCGGATAACACGGTATTGTTATTATCTGCTTGTTGGTTAGAATAGTACATACTTGTCTTCTGAGGGGAAAATTTTGTTTTTAATGATAGAATTGTGTAAGAAAATGAATAATGGCCTTAATGACACAGAGGTGCAAGTTTGGGGGAAAACATAGGGTATGCATGCTAAAAAGAAAAGAAAAAGAAAAAGAAAATAAAATAAATTGAGAAAAAGAAAAAAATAGAATAAACACATTGCCTAGCTAAGTCTTGTGGCCTTTGATACTCGAGCAAGTAAGCCCTAGGGGATTGTCTCTACACCCAGCGCCCTAAGGCCTTTATGGTTTAGGAGTCGTTGGTCGAAAGTTTGATAAATGGGTATCACTGAAAAGCCTAAGAGGGCTTAGCATTGCACAGTCGGGTGTAACCACGGGAAAGTGCGAATATCGACCTCGTGTGTGAATAAAAGCATAATAAACCCTTGTTGAACCTTAGCTTGTATCAATGTGTTAGATTGGTCGTTGTTTTATATATATGAAAAATTCTTGACTTAAAACCTCAGTTTTCCTTCCTTAGAAGTATAGCATGTGGAATCTTTGCCTCTATTAAGCTTATTTGTGATATAGCACACAAACACTACATCCTAGCAACATGTTGTGATTTCTGGATTATATGTCTTTATGATTGTAGCTTGGGTTGATACTTTGTTCATAGTTCTTGTTATTTCTCTGAGGCACATTTTATTGGAATTCACATCATGGCTGAAATTTTGGGATTCATTTTCACTTTAGTGTAGTGCATAGCATGTAGTTTGCATTTGTGTTTGTTGTTTGAGGGTAAGCAATAGTTCAAGTTTGGGGGTATTTGATAAGTAGGTTTTAAACCTACTTATTGTCTATCAACTTGCTAGGATTATGGCTTAATCTCAAGTATTTTAGTGTCTTTTAATGTGTTTTATCTTTATTTTATAGATTTTAGTAAGGAAACTTTTTTGGCAAAGAATTGGCAAGAAATGACATAGTTTTGGCATGGGAATGGTTAAAGGCAAGTTGGAGAGTGCCTAGTGTCATGAAGATGGACTTGGCAAGAGGAGACAGGTTAAGGCATGTGCAAGTGGTCTAAAAGCAGCAAGAGGTGAATGAGAAAGAAGCAGCAAAGAGCAATAAGGAAACCAGCAATGCACCAGCAAAGCTAGCAGAAAATTGCAGGTCCGCGCGGCCACGCTGGCATGAAGGCTAAATATGGCGCGCCCGCGCCTAGTTGCAGACTTCAAAGAGCATTCTGGACAAATGCTCGCCCGCGCCCCAAATGTACTACGGGGCCGCGCGGCCACACCGCTCAAGATTGAGAGCAAAAAAAATTGACTTTTCATTTAATTTTTCTTCTGAGCATGTATTCCAGGTGTATTTTGCAAAGGACGAATATTCAGTATTGATATTTCAGTTTTATTTTACTATTCTAGGGTTGAGAGAGCTAGTGAGGGTTGGGAGCTTCACTTCTTCTCTCTTCTAGTACTAAGTAGATTTCCATTTCTAAGGTTTATACTTGGATTAATTATGATCTGAACTGGAGCTTGGAAGCTTATTGTGGACAGAGAAATATCAAATTTGCATTCTCATCATCTCTTTATCCCTTTGCTCTCATTTTGTATTTTCAATGCTTAGATCAAATCCCATAATGGTTATTGGTTCAGAGATGAACTAAATACCATTATGGGATTCTAATGGATCTTATTGTTTAATCTAGTTCGATATACCTCTTTGTTATGTGTAATTGATTGTGTATTGAATGCCTAGCTTGGTTGTATTGATTGAATAGATGCTTGATCACCATCTACCGTAATAGTTTGTATGGAATTGAAAGAGGAAATACCAACTTAGATTTGGCCATGCTAGCATATGTTCACAAAATTTGCATGCGATGAATTTTGTGATTCGTAATCCGGATAGGCATATACCGACTTACCGTATGTGGTCAATTGAGAGCTTGCGCTTAAATCAATATTGCTTGTAAGTCACATAGACATATAGTGATTTAGGTTTTATTGATGTTTATATGAATTCTATCTCTTTTGTGGATTTTATATGATATGGACTTGGTATATTGAAAGATAATCATTTCTCGCTTTCATGCTCTCGACTAGCATTCTGTAGTAATTCATTAGCATAACATGAGGTTTATAGACTGCATGACGTAATGAGTGAACTTAGGATCCCATTCTTCTCCCATTTGAATCCATCGTCTATTACTTAGTTAATTTTAGTTTACAATCATTTTAGACATTAATTCACACTTTGATACTCGTTTGAGCAGCCGAAAATAGCTATAGAATTGTTGCATGATAGTTTAAACATAACTGCTTTTCTCCGTGGGAACGATCTTGATTTATCATATATTACTTGTCGACCGTGTATACTTGCACGCATTTGTATCTGTTTTGTTAACACCGAAACGAAGCAACAAGCACCATACTCAATAATATCAAGTGATGATAAATCTAATAACATAAAGGATAACTTCATCATTCAATAAAACCAACAATTTAATAAAATATCTAATCAACTAGTAAGGCATCCCATCAATAAATTCTAGACAAAAACCCAATATCATCATTCAATAACTAACAACATAGTAAAATGTCTAAATAACTAATATGGCACTCCACTCAATAAATATATGACAAAACTATCTTTTGTCTATAACTAGACATTCTGTCAAGAATGATGCCTTTTTTAATTGCAAATATTTTTTAATTTTGTGCAAAACCCCCTATACAAAGCACTCAAATATATTAAAATAAACTATATAATTACAAATACTCGTAAGTAATTTGGTTATGTTATTGGGCAGTCTTAAGTTCTACATTCTTTTCATCATCTTAGTGACAAAATAAATTTAAAAACAAAAAAATGATAAAATAGAATCCACGTGCATATCCAAAACAAGTGTTTAATACTCCCTCAGTCCCATAATAATTGAACCTTTTGACATTTCACGCTTATTAAGGATTTATATTGGCTTTTGGTTAAATGTCCAAAATGCTCGAGTAAAAGTTTAAAAAATTAGAGCAGAATTTTGAATTTCAATATATCCAAGCTTAAAACACAGCTACTAGTTTGAATTTTAGCATGAGAATAGTGGGATTGTCCGTTATCAAAAAAATAATTAAAGGTATAATTTTTTTTCACAAAAGAATGAGTTATAAGCTACATAAAGTGAAGGGTAAATATTATAAAAAAAATAAAAGTACTCATCAGTTTATGTAATTTGTGGAGCCTCTCTTCTACATCTGTAACAACCGTAGCTAATACTGTAGCTTCTACCTCAGAAGCAACTGAGTTAATTGTCTATCAGGATGTTAAAGAGGCTTTAGATAGATGGACCATTCCTAAAGTTAAACCAAAAATGATTTACAAAATTGGAACTTTTGATTTTACCAGTAAAAGGATTATCAAAACTTTTGAACATGCTGTTCCCTTACATGATAATGATACTATTGTTTATTTACTGCATATTGAAGATCTGTATCCTTTTATGCAAAAATATAAATATGTGCATATATGGCTTGATCAAATTGCTTTTAAACCTTTGACTTTACTTGGTCAAAATACCAGTATTCAATGTACTCTAAGAGATGGAAGATGCCTTAATTGGAAAGCATCTCTTATGGGTGCTATTGAGACTAGTCTAGCTCATGGACCCATATAATTTAATATCTACCCTAATCTGAGCATTTCTCTAACTGACAGTAATTTGTCTAAAGTTTTAGAAATGAGAATCATATCTCATGGATATGAGTATTTACCAGGATCCCCTCCTTTTGCTATTTTATTCAGAATTAACCTTAAAGTTTTAACAACCTTAAACCCATATATTAGAAAATAGAGTCAACAAGATCACACTGTCCTTATTGATTCTAATCTTTTTAGCAGCCAAATTGTTATTCCCAGAATGATTCCTTGGGAAGAGATAACTTTCCCAAAATAATAGCAAATCACTAATGCTGTTCTACCAGACCTTTGGTTAGACAATCCATAGAGGATGTTATCCAAACCTGTGATGGTAATGTCTATATTAGTTTTCAGAAACCTTTACTCCGTAGCCATTCTACTAAAAGTATTCCTTACAATATTGATTTTCCCGATTCTACTAGACATTCTGTGTCATAACCTACAGAGTCAGTCTATCAGGGTTCTACCAAATTATCTAGTAATGAATCTGTTAAAATTGAAGATCATATTAAAGGATTACATATTTTTGAAAACCAAATACCTCATGGTATTTATGGAGCTAGTACCTCTAACAGAAGACCTAACAGTCCTACCGCTAGTGATATGCATTTTGAGTGTTAATGGATTTTCACCCAATAGTAAAATACGAAACCTTTTAAATCAGGAATTTATGCAGGATAAATATCAAGATTTTAGAACTTGGTATTTTAAAAATCATAATAAAGATAAGTTAGCAAAATTAAAATCTGATTATTATTCCTATTTAAATAATAACCAGTGCTTAATATCATTTATCCAATGGTATTTTGATTTTGCTATAAAACCAGAATTTTATGATAAAAATTAATTAAATGTTTTAACCGGTATTCAAAAGGATTGGGTAACTACCAATGGTAATGTTATTCAATCTGTTCATCCCCCACCTCAGTCTTTAGAACTAAGGCCAGTGAATGAAAATTTAAAACCTTTAATTATAAATCCGTATGTAGAAATTTCTGAAGAAAATTCTAACCTTCAGAGAAGTATGAGGTATGGTGACATTATACCTATAACCAAACAGAATAATTACACTAATTTGTTTTTTCAAACTGTGGGAAAACAGTTAATCAGAATTAAAGATCAAATTAATCATTTGCATGATAAATGCCAAATGATTCCTAAAACTACTGATCTTCAACCCGTCACTATCAAACCTCCTCTTGAAGTTACAAACTTCAAAATGACTACTAAAATGGATGATGAATTTGTTGATAATCTTTTAAATAAAATGAAAATTTTAAAAATATCTACAGGTTCATCCTCTTAAATTAATGTAATTTCTGATAAGCCATCTTTAGCTCATAATATCGAAGATATTAATGAAGAAGATAATGGTGAGCTCGATCTTACACATATTGTTGAGATCCAGAACAATTTTTAGGATATTGATTCTGTCAATAAGGTTGCTTAAAACCAAAAGCCCATTCAGAAAACTATTTTTTCTGCACCCAATAGGTATTATTACCATAGACCTACGCCTCAGGATATTCTTTATGAAGAAGATTTTCTTCATTCCCAAAAATCCTATCATGGTAAAACCATTTATGAATGGAACATAGATGGTAAAATCGAATACCAGATCTTTGAAACCATACACCATATGATGATGTATGCTACTGTTTGTAGACAGAATAACAATACTGATCATCAGATCTATAGATTCCTTGTTGCTGGTTTTACCGGTATTCTTAAAGGATGGTGGGATAATGTCATTACTGATATTCAGAAGGAAGAAATCTTAAAATCCTTTAAGATCGACATAGACCCTATTACTCGTACCGAAACCAAAAGGGAAGATGCTTGTTACACTTTAGTACAATCCATCCTTCACCACTTTGTTGGACCTGGACTTATGAATACCGATAGAGGCAAAGAACTTTTACAGAACCTTAGATGTCCTTCTTTAACCCATTTTAGATGGTATAAGGATGTTTTCCTTATGAAGGTCATGTAGAGAACTGATGCTAACAGTGAACATTGGAAAGCCAAATTTATTGATGGACTTCCTACTTTTTTGCTGAAAAAGTCCGCAAGAAACTTAGGGATAAACATGATCAAATGAGTATTCCCTATAACCAGTACTCTTATGGTCACCTTGTTGCCGTTATTATTGAAGAAGGATTATCATTATGTAATGATATGAAACTCCAGCATCTTATGAAATAACAGAATCTTACTAAAAGACATGAGTTAGGAGAATTCTGCGATCAGTTCTCTTATGAGACTAAGATCCAGTATCCTTCTAAACCTAGGAAGCAACAACACACTAAAAAGACTAAAACACACAGAAAACATTCTTCTAGAAAAGATACTTCAGCCTAGAAAGAAGAAGACTAGTGGTAAGAAAGATAAATCTACTGTTAAATGTTATAAGTGTGGTAAAACAGGACATTTTGCTAATAAATGTAGATCTAAGGTTAAACAGAAACTTAAGGAATTATCTCTTGATGAAGATGCTCAACTTGAAATCCTTAATTGTTTGTCCAGTAGTGATAATGAAGAATTCGATCAGGAGATTGATGAGATTTATTCTTCTTATGAAGAAAATGATTACCAGGAACCCCAGACTTGTGTTACCTGCTCCCCAGAGGGTTGTAACACCTTAGCTAAAACCAATTACTGGAAAGCCATTGTTGAAATGAATGGTTTAGACATTGGAGGCCTTGCTGGCCCAAGCATAAATGTTTTAACTAATTCTCAACAATCTATGCTTGACATGGCTGATCTTATAAAAGATCCAGAAATTAAATTAAAATTTCTGGAAACTTGTTATAAGAATCATAAAACTGAAGATGACATTCTCCCAGTAAAATAATACAGTATCCGCGAAGTCATGAAAAGGATGCAACAGGCTTCTACAATTGATAAACCTGTTACCATCCAAGATTTAAAAGGAGAATTAAACCTTTTAAAAATAGAAGTTAAGCAACTTCAAACAGCTAATATTATTATTACAACTGATTTAAATAATATTAAGCAGCAATTGCAACAATTTAACACCAAACCAGAATCTTCTAAAGAAAAAGAAGATGTTACTAATAACCAGTATCTTATACTTATGAATCAAGTTGTTTTCCAAAAATGGTATATCCGTATTACTTTTATTATAAAACCAGACTTTATTCTTAAAGATGCTATTGCTCTTATAGAAAGTGGTGCTGATATGAACTGTATTCAGGAAGGGTTAATCCCTACTACTTATTTTCGAAAAATCACTCAGTCTTTAACTAGTGCTAGTGGTAATACTATGAGAATAAAGTATAAAATACCAGAAGCTTTTATTTGTAATCAAGGTATATGTTTACCTACTTTTTTTGTGTTAATCAGAAATATGAGTCAAAGTATTATTTTAGGCACTCCTTTTCTTTGTCTTTTGATGCCTATTTCAAAAATTGATACTTTGGATATTCATACTAATCTTAACAACAGAAATATTATTTTTGAGTTTATTACAGAACCATATACTAAAGAATTAAATCAAGTCAAAAGAATGATTTATTCTAAAGAAAAACAAATAAATTTTATTCAAAAAGAAGTAAAATTTCTCACTACAGAACAAAGAATTTTACAGCCTTCTCTTCAGGAGAAAATTAAATCTCTTTTGAAAACATTACAAACAAAAATTTGTAGTGATGTTCCTAATGCTTTTTGGAACAAAAAGAAGCATATTATTTCTCTCCCATATATACCTGATTTTAACGAGAAAAATATTCCAACTAAATCAAGGCCTAGCCAGATGAAGAAGGAATATCTTATTCTTTGTAAAAATTAGATTGAGTCTCTTCAACAGAAGAACCTCATTAGACCTAGTAATTTCCCTTGGAGTTGCACTACTTTTTATGTTAATAAGAATACAGAAATTGAAAGAGGAATACCTAGGCTTGTGATTAATTATAAACCGTTAAATGAGGCCTTACAGTGGATTAGGTATCCTATACCTAACAAGAAAGATCTTCTTGATAGATTGCATGATGCAATCATCTTTTTGAAATTTGATTTAAAATCAGAATTTTGGCAAATTCAAATTTGTGAAAAAGAAAGGAATAAAACTGCTTTTACAGTACCCTTTGGTCATTTTGAATGGAATGTTTTACCATAAGGAGTTAAAAATGGACCATCAGAATTTCAACATATTATGAATTACATTTTTAACCCTTTTACAGAATTTGTTATTTGTTACATTAATGATGTCCTTATCTTTTCATCTTCAATAGAACAGCATATTAAACATTTGAATATTTTCAAAAATGTTGTTATTAAAAATGGTTTAGTAGTTTCTGCACCTAAAATGAAACTTTTTCAAACAACTATTCGTTTCCTTGGACATAATATTTCCAATGGAACTATTATTCCGATTGATAGGTGTATTGAATTTGCATCTAAATTTCCAGATGAAATTACTCAACTTAGAAGATTTTTAGGTAGTCTTAATTACATCCGAGATTATTATCCGAAGTTGTCACAAGACTCTTCTATTTTACAAACAAGGCTTAAAAAGAATCCTATGCCTTGGACAGATAAGCACACTCAAGCTGTTTAGAAAATTAAGGAAAAAGTTAAACAGTTACCTTGTTTATCTCTTCCTAATCCTGAATGGAGGAAAATTGTGCAAACAGATGCCTCCAATCAAGGATATGGTGGGATACTTAAACAGTATAACCCCACTAAAAAAGGGAAGAATTACTTCGCTTTGCTTCAGGAACATGGAAAGGGGCTGCTCTAAATTACCCCACTATAAAACAGGAATGTTTATCCATTGTTAAATGTGTTTTAAAATTTCAGGATGATCTTTTAAACCAGCATTTCTTGATTAGAGTAGATTGTTCTGCTGCTAAATAAATATTTTAAGAATGATGTTCAAAATCTTGCTTCTAAGCAAATATTTGCTACATGGCAAAGTATTTTAGCAGTATTTGATTTTGATATTGAATATATCAAGGGAGAACAGAATTCCTTACCCGATTTTCTAACCCGTGAATATTTACAGGGTTGATGAATAGAGGAAGAGGCCGAGGCAGACAACAGTATTATACAGAATTTTTGAGTATAAATACTCCCAACAGTACAGCTCAGACTTCTTCTAGTCAAACAGCAAAGGATGTTTTACTTTTACCAGAACAATATATTCCTAATAGTAATATTGAAAAAACTATTCTTTTTATCAAACCTAATGATGAGAAATGGATGAAAGATCCATGGGAAATAAAGAGGCGCTATTTAGTAACTCAATAATTCCCTACTCATTTCGACCAGTATCGATATATCTATGAGCAAATAATCATAGAAACATCATCTATGGAAAAAAGCATACGCTTCATGATCCAACTAAAATAACCAGCCCAATTTCCTATAGTAAAACTACTATCAGAAATATCATGCCCATTGCTAATTGGGGCATCCATCCTCACACTGCCCGAACTCTTGAATCCAGGAATTCAGAAACAAAATATAGTTATTGGGATTACATAGATTCCTTTACCTATATTTTCTACTATCAGAATCCCGTCCATAACCTTTCTTGGTTTATTCGGATTTATCCTGATGTTCTCAGAAACAAAATACCAAACTGGTTTTTCGTTTGGTGGGATAAATTTAGAATAACTATGGAGACAGTACCAGAATCTGTTCTAACAGCATTTAAGGATTGGCAAGTTGCCTACTCCCATATTCCCGTAAATAAAGATTTGTCCATGACAAAACTTTTTATTCATTTTATTATCCGCTTTCAAATTCCATGGATATGGAAGTGGGATTTAAAATGTGACTACCAGAATAAAATTCCTTGTTTAAAAAGGATTTTCATTACCCGATGGTGGGACAAAGGACTTAATCCCACTTTACCAGAATTGATTAAATCCATCAATGCTGATACTCAGGATTGCTTTAATGCAGTCCCAAAGATTCTTCCAGCACAGTCAGATAACCCATTTATAAAAAATCAAATAGAATTAAAACAAAAATTCCCAGACCTTACCAGAGAAGATTTAATTATTAAATCTATGGATTTTATGAAAAAGCAATTTTTAAAATCCATGGAAAAGGATAAGGAGTACTCTTCAATGAAAATTGTGAATTCTGATCACGATGACAACGAATTTAGTGTATTAGCTGGAGAAAGTCAAGAGCATGACGAATCAGAAGGAACTATAGGAGACTTTTGGGATTCCCTTACCACAGTGATCTCAGAAAGGATAGAGCAAAATAAAAAAGGCAAAGGAAAAGCTTGATGTTACCTGTCCTCCACTTATCAAAACAGACAACCAGCTCATTGTTGATGATGCCCCTCCATTATCAGTAAAGGACAAACAGTTGTCCTTCACTCACTCAGCATTATCAGTAAAGGACAAACAGCTGTCCTCCACTCTTTTTCCATTATCAGAAGCGGACATTAGCTTTAATAAAGCCACCGCACAGCTGTCTCTAAAGATAAAGATAAAGCAGGACGTTCGACTCCACAACTAAGGACACGCCACCTGCTCTTTCTTTATCTTTTTATTTTCTATTTAAGGGAGCCTTCACCCTTATGTTGAGGCAGAACTTCTTTGTAGAAATTCCAGACTCTCTCTCTTTCTTACTTATAAAATAAAAATCAAAGTTTGAAGATATCATTGTCTCCCTGCTCTTTGTAAGTATTGCTAATATTAATTATTATGTTTTACTAGTTGATTTGTTGCATTATCATCAAGAAAACAGTAATCGTTTTAGAACAAAAATCATTAACGCTGTAGATAATCATAATCGTTCTTATTTTACAGAAAAATTAACTGAATCAAAAATTTTGATTAATAAAACCAAAGAGGCTATACAAGAAGAAACCTATCGGTTGATCGTGGTGAGAAGAACTCCCACTCAACAGTAGTTTATGAGATCATATATGCAGTAATTTAGAATTTACGTATTGTCAATATGACTTTAAAATATCCTTGCTATGCTGCTAACTGATTCAAGACTTGAATAAGTGGAACGTCACCCAAGTCACGTTGAGGGTTTATGTCGCTGGCCAGGATATGGTGTTTGACTGTTCCTCATAAATCGTTGACAGACGTGCTTATATTTATGTCTTGACCCCCACTGCTTTTACAGTACCCTTTGTACATTTTGAATGGAATGTTTTATCATTTGGAGTTAAAAATGGACCATCAGAATTTCAACATATTATGAATTACATTTTTAACCCTTTTACAGAATTTGTTTTTTGTTACATTGATGATGTCCTTATCTTTTCATCTTCAATAGAACAGCATATTAAACATTTGAATATTTTTAAAAATGTTGTTATTAAAAATGGTTTAGTAATTTCTGCACCTAAAATGAAACTTTTTCAAACAGCTATTCGTTTTCTTGGACATAATATTTCCAATGGAACTATTATTTCGATTGATAGGTGTATTAAATTTGCATCTAAATTTCCAGATGAAATTAAGGAAATTACTCAACTCAGAAGATTTTTAGGTAGTCTTAATTACATCCGAGATTATTATCCGAAGTTGTCACAAGACTCTTCTATTTTACAGACAAAGCTTAAAAAGAATCCTATGCCTTGGACAGATAAGCACACTCAAGTTGTTCAGAAAATTAAGGAAAAAGTTAAACAGTTACCTTGTTTATCTCTTCCTAATCCTGAATGGAGGAAATTTGTGCAAACAGATGCCTCCAATCAAGGATATGGTGGGATACTTAAACAGTATAACCCCACTAAGAAAAGGGAAGAATTACTTCGCTTTGTTTCAGGAACATGGAAAGGGGCTGCTCTAAATTACCCCACTATAAAACAGGAATGTTTATCCATTGTTAAATGTGTTTTAAAATTTCAGGATGATCTTTTAAACCAGCATTTCTTGATTAGAGTAGATTGTTCGGCTGCTAAACAAATATTTAAGAATGATGTTCAAAATCTTGCTTCTAAGCAAATATTTGCTACATGGCAAAGTATTTTATCAATATTTGATTTTTATATTGAATATATCAAGGGAGAACAGAATTCTAAACCCGATTTTCTAACCCGTGAATATTTACAGGGTTGATGAATAGAGGAAGAGGCCGAGGCCGAGGCAGGCAACAATATTATATAGAATTTTCGAGTATAAATACTCCCAACAGTATAGCTCAGACTTCTTCTAGTCAAACAGCAAATGATGTTTTACTTTTACCAGAAAAATATATTCCTAACAGTAATATTGAAGAACCTATTCTTTTTATCGAACCTAATGATGAGAAATGGATGAAAGATCCATGGGAAATAAAGAGGCACTATTTAGTAACTCAACAATTCCCTACTCATTTCGACCAGTATTGATATAGCTATGAGCAAATAATCATAGAAACAGCATCTATGGACATAAAGCATATGCTTCATGATCCAACTAAAATGTAATTATTCTGTTTGGTTATAGGTATAATGTCACCATACCTCATACTTCTCTGAAGGTTAGAATTTTCTTCAGAAATTTCTACATACGGATTTATAATTAAAGGTTTTAAATTTTCATTCCCTGGCCTTAGTTATAAAGACTGAGGTGGGGGTTGAACAGATTGAATAACATTACCATTGGTAGTTACCCAATCCTTTTGAATACCGGTTAAAACATTTAATTGATTTTTATCATAAAATTCTAGTTTTATAGCAAAATCAAAATACCATTGGATAAATGATATTAAGCACTGGTTATTATTTAAATACGAATAATAATCAGATTTTAATTCTGCTAACTTATCTTTATTATGATTTTTAAAATACCAATTTCTAAAATCTTGATATTTATCCTGCATAAATTCCTGATTTAAAAAGTTTCGTATTTTACTATTGGGTGTAAAATCCATTAACACTCAAAATGCATATCACTAGCGGTAGGACTGTTAGGTCTTCTTTAGAGGTACTAGCTCCATAAATACCATGAGGTATTTGATTTTCAAAAATATGTAATCATTTAATATGATCTTCAATTTTAACAGACTCATTATTAGATAATTTGGTAAAACCCTGATAGACTGACTCTATAACTTCTGACACAGAATGTCTAGTAGAATCGAAAAAATCAATATTGTAAGGAATACTTTTAGTAGAATGGCTACGGAGTAAAGGTTTATGAAAACTAATATAGACATTACCATCACGAGTTTGGCTCTGATACCATGTGGGGGTCAAGACATAAATATAAGCACGTTTGTCAACGATTTATGAGGAACAGTCAAACACCATATCCCGGCCAGCGACATAAACCCTCAACGCGACTTAGGTGACGTTCCACTTATTCAAGTCTTAAATCAGTTAGCAGCATAGCACGGATATTTTAAAGTCATATTGACAATATGTAAATTCTAAATTACTGCAAATATGATCTCATAAACTACTGTTGAATGGGAGTTCTTCTCACCACGATCAACCGACAGGTTTCTTACTGTATAGCCTCTTTGGATTTATTAATCAAAATTTCTGATTCAGTTAATTTTTCTGTAAAATAAGAACGATTATGATTATCTACAGCGTTAATGATTTTTGTTCTAAAACGATTACTGTTTTCTTGATGATAATGCAACAAATCAACTAGAAAAATATAATAATTAATATTAGCAATATTTACAAAGAGCAGGGAGACAATGATATCTTCAAACTTCGATTTTTATGTTATAAGTAAGAAAGAGAGAGAGTCTGGAATTTCTATAAAGAAGTTCTGCCTCAACATAAGGGTGAAGGCTCCCTTAAATAGAAAACAAAAAGATAAAGAAAGAGCAGGTGGCGTGTCCTTAGTTGTGGAGTCAAACGTCCTGCTTTATCTTTATCTTTAGAGACAGCTATGCGGTGGCTTTATTAAAGCTAATGTCCGCTTCTGATAATGGAAAAAGAGTGGAGGACAGCTGTTTGTCCTTTACTGATAATGCTGAGTGAGTGAAGGACAACTGTTTGTCCTTTATTGATAATGGAGGGGCATCATCAACAATGAGCTGGTTGTCTGTTTTGATAAGTGGAGGACAGGTAACATCAAGCTTTTCCTTTGCCTTTTTTATTTTGCTCTATCCTTTCTGAGATCACTGTGGTAAGGGAATCCCAAAAGTCTCCTATAGTTCCTTCTGATTCGTCAGGCTCTTGACTTTCTCCAGCTAATACACTAAATTCATTGTCATCCTGATCAGAATTCACAGTTTTCATTGAAGAGTCATCCTTATCCGGTTCCATGGATTTTAAAAATTGGTTTTTCATAAAATCCATAGGTTTAATAATTAAATCTTCTCTGGTAAGGTCTGGGAATTTCTGTTTTAATTCTTCTTGAATTTTTATAAATGGGTTATCTAACTGTGCTGGAAGAATCTTTGAGACTGCATCAAAGCAAGCCTGAGTATGATCATTGATGGATTTAATCAATTCTGGTAAAGTGGGATTAAGTCCTTTGTCCCACCATCGGGTAAAGAAATCCTTTTTAAACAAGGAATTTTATTCTGGTAGTCACATTTTAAATCCCACTTCCATATCCATAGAATTTGAAAGCGGATAATAAAATGAATAAAAAGTTTTGTCATAGACAAATCTTTTTTTACGGGAATATGGGAGTAGGCAACTTGCCAATCCTTAAATGCTGTTAGAATAGATTCTGGGTTCAAGACTGAGTGATTTTCTGAAAATAAGTAGTGGGGATTAACCCTTCCTGAATACAGTTCATATCAGCACCACTATCTACAGGAGCAATAGCATCTTTAAGAATAAAGTCTGGTTTTATAATGAAAGTAATACGGATATACCATTTTTGGAAAACAACTTGATTCATAAGCATAAGATACTGGTTATTAGTAACATCTTCTTTTTCTTTAGAAGATTCTGGTTTGGTGTTAAATTGCTGCAATTACTGCTTAATATTATTTAAATCAGTTGTAATAATACTATTAGCTGTTTGAAGTTGCTTAACTTCTGTTTTTAAAATGTTTATTTCTCCTTTTAAATCCTGGATGGTAACAGGTTTATCAATTGTAGAAGCCTGTTGCATCCTTTTCATGACTTCGCGGATACAGTATTGTTCTACTGGGAGAATGTCATCTTCAGTTTTATAATTCTTATAACAAGTTTTTAGAAATTTTAATTTAATTTCTGAATCTTTTATAAGATCAGCAATGTCAAGCATAGATTGTTGAGAATTGGTTAAAACATTTATGCTTGGGCCAGCAAGGCCTCCAATGTCTAAACCATTCATTTCAACAATGGCTTTCCAGTAATTGGTTTCAGCTAAGGTGTTACAACCCTCTGGGGAGCAGGTAACACAAGTCTGGGGTTCCTGGTAATCATTTTCTTCATAAGAAGAATAAATCTCATCAATCTCCTGATCGGATTCTTCATTATCACTACTGGACAAACAATTAAGGATTTCAAGTTGAGCATCTTCATCAAGAGATAATTCCTTAAGTTTCTGTTTAACCTTAGATCTACATTTATTAGCAAAATGTCCTGTTTTACCACACTTATAACATTTAACAGTAGATTTATCTTTCTTACCACTAGTCTTCTTCTTTCTAGGCTGAAGTATCTTTTCTAGAAGAATGTTTTCTGTGTGTTTTAGTCTTTTTAGTGTGCTGTTGCTTCTTAGGTTTAGAAGGATACTGGATCTTAGTCTCATAAGAGAACTGATCGCAGAATTCTCCTAACTCATGTCTTTTAGTAAGATTCTGTTGTTTCATAAGATGCTGGAGTTTCATATCATTACATAATGGTAATTCTTCTTCAATAATAACGGCAACAAGGTGACCATAAGAGTACTGGTTATAGGGAATACTCATTTGATCATGTTTATCCCTAAGTTTCTTGCGGACTTTTTCAGCAAAGAAAGTAGGAAGTCCATCAATAAATTTGGCTTTCCAATGTTCGCTGTTAGCATCAGTTCTCTATATGACCTTCATAAGGAAAACATCCTTATACCATCTAAAATGGGTTAAAGAAGGACATCTGAGATTCTGTAAAAGTTCTTTGCCTCTATCGGCATTCATAAGTCCAGGTCCAACAAAGTGGTGAAGGATGGATTGTACTAAAGTGTAACAAGCATCTTCTCTTTTGGTTTCGATACGAGTAATAGGGTCTATGTCGATCTTAAAGGATTTCAAGATTTCTTCCTTCTGAATATCAGTAATGGCATTATCCCACCATCCTTTAAGAATACCGGTAAAACCAGCAGCAAGGAATCTACAGATCTGATGATCAGTATTGTTATTCTATCTACAAACAGTAGCATACATCATCATATGGTGTATGATTTCAAAGATCTGGTATTCGGTTTTACCATCTATGTTCCATTCATAAATGGTTTTACCATGATAGGATTTCTAGGAATGAAGAAAATCTTCTTCATAAAGAATATCCTGAGGCGTAGGTCTATGGTAATAATACCTATTGGGTGCAGAAAAACTAGTTTTCTGAATGGGCTTTTGGCTGTAAGCAACCTTATTGACAGAATCAATATCCTAAAAATTGTTCTAGATCTCAAGAATATGTGTAAGATCGAGCTCACCATTATCTTCTTCATTAATATCTTCGATATTATGAGATGAAGATGGCTTATTAGAAATTACATTAATTTGAGAGGATGAACCTGTAGATATTTTTAAAATTTTCATTTTATTTAAAAGATTATCAACAAATTCATCATCCATTTTGGTAGATCTCATTTTGATAAATATATCTCTTTTAAATTATGCATATTTGATCACTATACAATATGACTGACCTCTTTTCTACATCTGTAACAACCGTAGCTAATACTGTAGCTTCTACCTCAGAAGAAACTGAGTTAATTGCCTATCAGCATGTTAAAGAGGCTTTAGATAGATGGACCATTCCTAAAGTTAAACCAGAAATGATTTACAAAATTGGAACTTTTGATTTTACCAGTAAAAGGATTATCAAAACTTTTGAACATGTTGTTCCCTTACAAGATAATGATACTATTGTTTATTTACTGCATATTGAAGATTTGTATCCTTTTATGCAAAAATATAAATATGTGCATATAGGGCTTGTTCAAATTGCTTTTAAACCTTTGACTTTAATTGGTCAAAATACCAGTATTCAATGTACTCTAAGAGATAGAAGATGCCTTAATTGGAAAACATCTCTTATGGGTGCTATTGAGACTAGTCTAGCTCATGGACCCATATATTTTAATATCTACCCTAATCTGAGCATTTCTATAACTGACAGTAATTTGTTTAAAGTTTTAGAAATGAGAATCATATCTCATGGATATGAGTATTTACCAGGATCCCCTCCTTTTGCTATTTTATTCAGAATTAACCTTAAAGTTTTAACAACCTTAAACCCGTATATTAGAAAATAGAGTCAACATGGTCACACTGTCCTTATTGATTCTAATCTTTTTAGCAGCCAAGTTGCTATTCCCAGAATGATTCCTTGGGAAGAGATAACATTCCCAATACAATGGCAAATCACTAATGCTGTCCCTACCAGACCTTTGGTTAGACAATCTATAGAGGTTGTTATCCAAACCTATGATGGTAATGTCTATATTAGTTTTCAGAAACCTTTACTCCGTAGCCATTCTACTAAAAGTATTCCTTACAATATTGATTTTCCCGATTCTACAAGACATTCTGTGTCAGAACCTATAGAGTCAGTCTATCAGGGTTCTACCAAATTATCTAGTAATGAATCTGTTAAAATTGAAGATCATATTAAAGGATTACATATTTTTAAAAATCAAATACCTCATGGTATTTATGGAGCTAGTACCTCTACCAAAAGACCTAACAGTCCTACCGCTAGTGATATGCATTTTGAGTGTTAATGGATTTTACACCCAATAGTAAAATACGAAACCTTTTAAATCAGGAATTTATGCAGGATAAATATCAAGATTTTAGAACTTGGTATTTTAAAAATCATAATAAAGACAATTTAGCAGAATTTAAATCTGATTATTATTACCATAGACCTACGCCTCAGGATATTCTTTATGAAGAAGATTTTCTTCATTCCCAAAAATCCTATCATGGTAAAACCATTTATGAATGGAACATAGATGGTAAAACCGAATACCAGATCTTTGAAACCATACACCATATGATGATGTATGCTACTGTTTGTAGACAAAATAACAATACTGATCAACAGATCTGTAGATTCCTTGATGCTGGTTTTATCGGTATTCTTAAAGGATAGTGGGATAATGCCATTACTGATATTCAAAAGGAAGAAATCTTGAAATCCTTTAAGATCGACATAGACCCTATTACTCGTACCAAAACCAAAAGGGAAGATGCTTGTTACACTTTAGTACAATCCATCCTTCACCACTTTGTTGGACCTGGACTTATGAATGCCGATAGAGGCAGAGAACTTTTACAGAACCTCAGTCTTTAACTTTTTCAGAAAACCACTCGGTCTTTAACTAGTGCTAGTTGTAATACTATGAGAATAAAGTATAAAATACCAGAAGCTTTTATTTGTAATCAAGGTATATGTTTACCTACTTCTTTTGTGTTAATCAGAAATATGAGTCAAAGTATTATTTTAGGCACTCCTTTTCTTTGTCTTTTGATGCCTATTTCAAAAATTGATACTTTGGGTATTCATACTAATCTTAACAACAGAAATATTATTTTTGAGTTTATTACAGAACCATATACTAAAGAATTAAATCAAGTCAAAAGAATGATTTATTCTAAAGAAAAATAAATAAATTTTATTCAAAAAGAAGTAAAATTTCTCACAACAGAACAAAGAATTTTACATCCTTCTCTTCAGGAGAAAATTAAATCTCTTTTGAAAACTTTACAAACAGAAATTTGTAGTGATGTTCCTAATGCTTTTTGGAACAAAAAGAAGCATATTATTTCTCTCCCATATATACCTGATTTTAACGAGAAAAATATTCCTACTAAATCAAGGCCTAGCCAAATGAAGAAGGAATATCTTATTCTCTGTAAAAATGAGATTGAGTCTCTTCAACAGAAGAACCTCATTAGACCTAGTAATTCCCCTTGGAGTTGCACTACTTTTTATGTTATTAAGAATGCAGAAATTGAAAGAGGAATACCTAGGCTTGTGATTAATTATAAACCGTTAAATGAGGCCTTACAGTAGATTAGGTATCCTATACCTAACAAGAAAGATCTTCTTGATAGATTGCATGATGCAATCATCTTTTTGAAATTTGATTTAAAATCAGAATTTTGGCAAATTCAAATTTGTGAAAAAGAAAGGAATAAAACTGCTTTTACAGTACCCTTTGGTCATTTTGAATGGAATGTTTTACCATAAGGAGTTAAAAATGGACCATCAGAATTTCAACATATTATGAATTACATTTTTAACCCTTTTACAGAATTTGTTATTTGTTACATTAATGATGTCCTTATCTTTTCATCTTCAATAGAACAGCATATTAAACATTTGAATATTTTCAAAAATGTTGTTATTAAAAATGGTTTAGTAGTTTCTGCACCTAAAATGAAACTTTTTCAAACAACTATTCGTTTCCTTGGACATAATATTTCCAATGGAACTATTATTCCGATTGATAGGTGTATTGAATTTGCATCTAAATTTCCAGATGAAATTACTCAACTTAGAAGATTTTTAGGTAGTCTTAATTACATCCGAGATTATTATCCGAAGTTGTCACAAGACTCTTCTATTTTACAAACAAGGCTTAAAAAGAATCCTATGCCTTGGACAGATAAGCACACTCAAGCTGTTTAGAAAATTAAGGAAAAAGTTAAACAGTTACCTTGTTTATCTCTTCCTAATCCTGAATGGAGGAAAATTGTGCAAACAGATGCCTCCAATCAAGGATATGGTGGGATACTTAAACAGTATAACCCCACTAAAAAAAGGGAAGAATTACTTCGCTTTGCTTCAGGAACATGGAAAGGGGCTGCTCTAAATTACCCCACTATAAAACAGGAATGTTTATCCATTGTTAAATGTGTTTTAAAATTTCAGGATGATCTTTTAAACCAGCATTTCTTGATTAGAGTAGATTGTTCTGCTGCTAAATAAATATTTTAAGAATGATGTTCAAAATCTTGCTTCTAAGCAAATATTTGCTACATGGCAAAGTATTTTAGCAGTATTTGATTTTGATATTGAATATATCAAGGGAGAACAGAATTCTTTACCCGATTTTCTAACCCGTGAATATTTACAGGGTTGATGAATAGAGGAAGAGGCCGAGGCAGACAACAGTATTATACAGAATTTTCGAGTATAAATACTCCCAACAGTACAGCTCAGAATTCTTCTAGTCAAACAGCAAAGGATGTTTTACTTTTACCAGAACAATATATTCCTAACAGTAATATTGAAAAAACTATTCTTTTTATAAAACCTAATGATGAGAAATGGATGAAAGATCCATGGGAAATAAAGAGGCGCTATTTAGTAACTCAACAATTCCCTACTCATTTCGACCGGTATCGATATATCTATGAGCAAATAATCATAGAAACAGCATCTATGGACATAAAGCATACGCTTCATAATCCAACTAAAATAACCAGCCCAATTTCCTATAGTAAAACTACTATCAGAAATATCATGCCCATTGCTAATTGGGGCATCCATCCTCACACTGCCCGAACTCTTGAATCCAAGAATTCAAAAACAAAATATAGTTATTGGGATTACATAGATTCCTTTACCTATATTTTCTACTATCAGAATCCCGTCCATAACCTTTCTTGGTTTATTCGGATTTGTCCTGATGTTCTCAGAAACAAAATACCAAACTAGTTTTTCGTTTGGTGGGATAAATTTGGAATAACTATGGAGACAGTACCAGAATCTGTTCTAACAGCATTTAAGGATTGGCAAGTTGCCTACTCCCATATTCCCGTAAATAAAGATTTGTCCATGACAAAACTTTTTATTCATTTTATTATCCGCTTTCAAATTCCATGGATATGGAAGTGGGATTTAAAATGTGACTACCAGAATAAAATTCCTTGTTTAAAAAGGATTTTCATTACCCGATGGTGGGACAAAGGACTTAATCCCACTTTACCAGAATTGATTAAATCCATCAATGCTGATACTCAGGCCTGCTTTAATGTAGTCCCAAAGATTCTTCCAGCACAGTCAGATAACCCATTTATAAAAATTCAAATAGAATTAAAACAAAAATTCCCAGACCTTACCAGAGAAGATTTAATTATTAAATCTATGGATTTTATGAAAAACCAATTTTTAAAATCCATGGAAAAGGATAAGGAGTACTCTTCAATGAAAATTGTGAATTCTGATCACGATGACAACGAATTTAGTGTATTAGCTGGAGAAAGTCAAGAGCATGACGAATCAGAAGGAACTATAGGAGACTTTTGGGATTCCCTTACCACAGTGATCTCAGAAAGGATAGAGCAAAATAAAAAAGGCAAAGTAAAAGCTTGATGTTACCTGTCCTCCACTTATCAAAACAGACAACCAGCTCATTGTTGATGATGCCCCTCCATTATCAGTAAAGGACAAACAGTTGTCCTTCACTCACTCAGCATTATCAGTAAAGGACAAACAGCTGTCCTCCACTCTTTTTCCATTATCAGAAGCGGACATTAGCTTTAATAAAGCCACAGCACAGCTGTCTCTAAAGATAAAGATAAAGCAGGACGTTCGACTCCACAACTAAGGACACGCCACCTGCTCTTTCTTTATCTTTTTATTTTCTATTTAAGGGAGCCTTCACCCTTATGTTGAGGCAGAACTTCTTTGTAGAAATTCCAGACTCTCTCTCTTTCTTACTTATAAAATAAAAATTGAAGTTTGAAGATATCATTGTCTCCCTGCTCTTTGTAAGTATTGCTAATATTAATTATTATGTTTTCCTAGTTGATTTGTTGCATTATCATCAAGAAAACAGTAATCGTTTTAGAACAAAAATCATTAACGCTGTAGATAATCATAATCGTTCTTATTTTACAGAAAAATTAACTGAATCAAAAATTTTGATTAATAAAACCAAAGAGGCTATACAGGAAGAAACCTGTCGGTTGATCGTGGTGAGAAGAACTCCCACTCAACAGTAGTTTATGAGATCATATATGCAGTAATTTAGAATTTACATATTGTCAATATGACTTTAAAATATCCATGCTATGCTGCTAACTGATTCAAGACTTGAATAAGTGGAACGTCACCCAAGTCGCGTTGAGGGTTTATGTCGCTGGCCAGGATATGGTGTTTGACTGTTCCTCATAAATCGTTGACAGACGTGCTTATATTTATGTCTTGACCCCCACTGCTTTTACAGTACCCTTTGGTCATTTTGAACGGAATGTTTTATCATTTGGAGTTAAAAATGGACCATCAGAATTTCAACATATTATGAATTACATTTTTAACCCTTTTACAGAATTTGTTATTTGTTACATTGATGATGTCCTTATCTTTTCATCTTCAATAGAACAGCATATTAAACATTTGAATATTTTTAAAAATGTTATTATTAAAAATGGTTTAGTAGTTTCTGCACCTAAAATGAAACTTTTTCAAACAGCTATTCGTTTCCTTGGACATAATATTTCCAATGGAACTATTATTTCGATTGATAGGTGTATTGAATTTGCATCTAAATTTCCAAATGAAATTAAGGAAATTACTCAACTCAGAAGATTTTTAGGTAGTCTTAATTACATCCGAGATTATTATCCGAAGTTGTCACAAGACTCTTCTATTTTACAAACAAGGCTTAAAAAAGAATCCTATGCCTTGGACAGATAAGCACACTCAAGCTGTTCAGAAAATTAAGGAAAAAGTTAAACAGTTACCTTGTTTATCTCTTCCTAATCCTGAATGGAGGAAATTTGTGCAAACAAATGCCTCCAATCAAGGATATGGTGGGATACTTAAACAGTATAACCCCACTAAGAAAAGGAAAGAATTACTTCGCTATGTTTCAGGAACATAGAAAGGGGCTGCTCTAAATTACCCCACTATAAAACAGGAATGTTTATCCATTGTTAAATGTGTTTTAAAATTTCAGGATGATCTTTTAAACCATCATTTCTTGATTAGAGTAGATTGTTCGGCTGCTAAACAAATATTTAAGAATGATGTTCAAAATCTTGCTTCTAAGCAAATATTTGCTACATGGTAAAGTATTTTATCAATATTTGATTTTTATATTGAATATATCAAGGGAGAACAGAATTCTTTACCCGATTTTCTAACCCGTGAATATTTACAGGGTTGATGCATAGAGGAAGAGGCCGAGGCCGAGGCAGACAACATTATTATATAGAATTTTTGAGTATAAATATTCCCAACAGTACAGCTCAGACTTCTTCTAGTCAAACAGCAAATGATGTTTTACTTTTACCAGAAAAATATATTCCTAACAGTAATATTGAAGAACCTATTCTTTTTATCGAACCTAATGATGAGAAATGGATGAAAGATCCATGGGAAATAAAGAGGCGCTATTTAGTGACTCAAAAATTCCCTACTCATTTCGACCAGTATCGATATATCTGTGAGCAAATAATCATAGAAACAGCATCTATGGACATAAAGCATACGCTTCATGATCCAACTAAAATGTAATTATTCTATTTGATTATAGGTATAATGTCACCATACCTCATACTTCTCTGAAGGTTAGAATTTTCTTCAGAAATTTCTACATACGGATTTATAATTAAAGGTTTTAAATTTTCATTCCCTGGCCTTAGTTATAAAGACTAAGGTGGGGTATGAACAGATTGAATAACATTACCATTGGTAGTTACACAATCCTTTTGAATACCGGTTAAAACATTTAATTGATTTTTATCATAAAATTCTGGTTTTATAGCAAAATCAAAATACCATTAGATAAATGATATTATGCACTGGTTATTATTTAAATACGAATAATAATCAGATTTTAATTCTGCTAACTTATATTTATTATGATTTTTAAAATACTAAGTTCTAAAATCTTGATATTTATCCTGCATAAATTCCTGATTTAAAAGGTTTCGTATTTTACTATTGGGTGTAAAATCCATTAACACTCAAAATGCATATCACTAGCGGTAGGACTGTTAGGTCTTCTGTTAGAGGTACTAGCTCCATAAATACCATGAGGTATTTGATTTTCATAAATATGTAATCCTTTAATATGATCTTCAATTTTAACACATTCATTACTAGATCATTTGGTAGAACCCTGATAGACTGACTCTGTAAGTTCTGACACAGAATGTCTAGTAGAATCGGGAAAATCAATATTGTAAGGAATACTTTTAGTAGAATGGCTACGGAGTAAAGGTTTATGAAAACTAATATAGACATTACCATCACGGGTTTGGCTCTGATACCATGTGGGGGTCAAGACATAAACATAAGCACGTCTGTCAACGATTTATGAGGAACAGTCAAACACCATATCCCGGCCAGCGACATAAACCCTCAACGCGACTTGGGTGATGTTCCACTTATTCAAGTCTTAAATCAGTTAGCAGAATAGCAAGGATATATTAAAGTCATATTGACAATATGTAAATTCTAAATTACTGCATATATGATCTCATAAACTACTGTTGAGTTGGAGTTCTTCTCACCACGATCAACCGACAGGTTTCTTCCTGTATAGCCTCTTTGGTTTTATTAATCAAAATTTCTGATTCAGTTAATTTTTCTGTAAAATTAGAATGATTATGATTATCTACAGCGTTAATGATTTCTGTTCTAAAACGATTACTGTTTTCTTGATGATAATGCAACAAATCAACTAGGAAAATATAATAATTAATATTAGCAATACTTACAAAGAGCAGGGAGACAATGATATCTTCAAACTTTGATTTTTATTTTATCAGTAAGAAAGAGAGAGTCTGGAATTTCTACAAAGAAGTTCTGCCTCAACATAAGGGTGAAGGCTCCCTTAAATAGAAAACAAAAAGATAAAGAAAGGGCAGGTGGCGTGTCCTTAGTTATGGAGTCTAACGTCCTGCTTTATCTTTATCTTTAGAGACAGCTGTGCGATGGCTTTATTAAAGCTAATGTCCGCTTCTGATAATGGAAAAAAAGTGGAGGACACCTGTTTGTCCTTTACTGATAATGCTGAGTGAGTGAAGGACAGCTGTTTGTCCTTTGCTGATAATGGAGGGGCATCATCAACAATGAGCTGGTTGTCTGTTTTGATAAGTGGAGGACAGGTAACATCAAGCTTTTCCTTTGCCTTTTTTATTTTGCTCTATCCTTTCTGAGATCACTGTGGTAAGGGAATCCCAAAAGTCTCCTATAGTTCCTTCTGATTCGTCAGACTCTTGACTTTCTCCAGCTAATACACTAAATTCATTGTCATCCTGATCAGAATTCACAGTTTTCATTGAAGAGTCATCCTTATCCTGTTCCATGGATTTTAAAAATTGGTTTTTCATAAAATCCATAGATTTAATAATTAAATCTTCTCTGGTAAGGTCTGGGAAATTCTGTTTTAATTCTTCTTGAATTTTTATAAATGGGTTATCTGACTGTGCTGGAAGAATCTTTGGGACTGCATCAAAGCAAGCCTGAGTATGATCATTGATGGATTTAATCAATTCTGGTAAAGTGGGATTAAGCCCTTTGTCCCACCATCGGCTAAAGAAAATCCTTTTTAAACAAGGAATTTTATTCTGGTAGTCACATTTTAAATCCCACTTCCATATCCATCGAATTTGAAAGCGGATAATAAATTGAATAAAAAGTTTTGTCATAGACAAATCTTTATTTACGGGAATATGGGAGTAGGCAACTTGCCAATCCTTAAATGCTGTTAGAACAGATTCTGGTACTGTCTCCATAGTTATTCCAAATTTATCCCACCAAACGAAAAACTAGTTTGGTATTTCGTTTCTGAGAACATCAGGACAAATCCGAATAAACCAAGAATGGTTATGGACGGGATTCTGATAGTAGAAAATATAGGTAAAGGAATCTATGTAATCCCAATAACTATATTTTGTTTCTGAATTCCTGGATTCAAGAATTCGGGTAGTGTGAGGATGGATGCCCCAATTAGTAATGGGCATGATATTTCTGATAGTAGTTTTACTCAATAATTCCCTACTCATTTCGACCAGTATCGATATATCTATGAGCAAATAATCATAGAAACAGCATCTATGGACATAAAGCATACGCTTCATGATCCAACTAAAATAACCACCCCAATTTCCTACAGTAAAACTATTATCAGAAATATCATGCCCATTGCTAATTGGGGCATCCATCCTCACACTACCCGAACTCTTGAATTCAGGAATTCAGAAATAAAATATAGTTATTGGGATTACATAGATTCCTTTACCTATATTTTCTACTATCAGAATCCCGTCCATAACCATTCTTGGTTTATTCGAATTTGTCCTGATGTTCCCAGAAACGAAATACCAAACTAGTTTTTCGTTTGGTGGGATAAATTTGGAATAACTATGGAGACAGTACTAGAATCTGTTCTAACAACATTTATGGATTGGCAAGTTGCCTACTCCCATATTCCCGTAAATAAAGATTTGTCTATGACAAATCTTTTTATTCATTTTATTATCCGCTTTCAAATTCCATGGATATGGAAGTGGGATTTAAAATGTGACTACCAGAATAAAATTCCTTGTTTAAAAAGGATTTTCTTTACCCGATGGTGGGACAAAGGACTTAATCCCACTTTACCAGAATTGATTAAATACATCAATGTTCATACTCAAGCTTGCTTTAATGCAGTCCCAAAGATTCTTCCAGCACAATCAGATAACCCATTTATAAAAATTTAAGAAGAATTAAAACAGAAATTCCCAGACCTTACCAGAGAAGATTTAATTATTAAATCTATGGATTTTATGAAAAACCAATTTTTAAAATCCATGGAACAGGATAAGGATGACTCTTCAATGAAAACTATGAATTCTGATCATGATGACAATGAATTTAGTGTATTAGCTGGAGAAAGTCAAGAGCCTGACGAATTAGAAGGAACTATAGGAGACTTTTGGGATTCCCTTACCACAGTGATCTCAGAAAGGATAGAGCAAAATAAAAAAGGCAAAGGAAAAGCTTGATGTTACCTGTCCTCCACTTATCAAAACAGACAACCAGCTCATTGTTGATGATGCCCCTCCATTATCAGTAAAGGATAAACAACTGTCCTTCACTCACTCAGCATTATCAGTAAAGGACAAACAGCTATCCTCCACTATTTTTCCATTATCAGAAGCGGACATTAGCTTTAATAAAGCCACCGCACAGCTGTCTCTAAAGATAAAGATAAAGCAGGACGTTCGACTCCACAACTAAGGACACGCCACCTGCCCTTTCTTTATCTTTTTGTTTTCTATTTAAGGGAGCCTTCACCCTTATGTTGAGGCAGAACTTCTTTGTAGAAATTCCAGACTCTCTCTCTTTCTTACTTATAAAATAAAAATCGAAGTTTGAAGATATCATTGTCTCCCTGCATTTTTAAGTATTGCTAATATTAATTATTATGTTTTCGTAGTAGATTTGTTGCATTATCATCAAGAAAACAGTAATCGTTTTAGAACAGAAATCATTAACGATGTAGATAATCATAATCGTTCTTATTTTACATAAAAATTAACTGAATCAGAAATTTTGATTAATAAAACCAAAGAGGCTATACAGGAAGAAACCTGTCGGTTGATCGTGGTGAGAAGAACTCCCACTCAACAGTAGTTTATGAGATCATATATGCAGTAATTTAGAATTTATATATTGTCAATATGACTTTAAAATATCCTTGCTATGCTGCTAACTAATTCAAGACTTGAATAAGTGGAACGTCACCTAAGTCGCGTTGAGGGTTTATGTCGCTGGCCGGGATATGGTGTTTGACTGTTCCTCATAAATCGTTGACAGACGTGCTTATGTTTATGTCTTGACCGCCACATAGTATCAGAGCCATTTTAGTTTATTGTCATATTGATAAATATATATCTTTTAAATTATGCATATATGATCACTATACAACATGACTGACCTCTCTTCTACATCTGTAACAACCGTAGCTAATACTGTAGCTTCTACCTCAGAAGCAATTGAGTTAATTGCCTATCAGGATGTTAAAGAGGCTTTTGATAGATGGACCATTCCTAAAGTTAAACCAGAAATGATTTACAAAATTGGAACTTTTGATTTTACCAATAAAAGGATTATCAAAACTTTTAAACATGCTGTTCCCTTACAGGATAGTGATACTATTGTTTATTTACTGCATATTGAAGATCTGTATCCTTTTATGCAAAAATATAAATATGTGCATATAGGGCTTGTTCAAATTGCTTTTAAACCTTTGACTTTAATTGGTCAAAATACCAGTATTCAATGTACTCTAAGAGATGGAAGATGCCTTAATTGGAAAGCATCTTTTATGGGTGCTATTGAGACTAGTCTAGCTCATGGACCCATATATTTTAATATCTACCCTAATCTGAGCATTTCTCTAACTGACAGTAATTTGTCTAAAGTTTTAGAAATGAGAATCATATCTCATGGATATGAGTATTTACCAGGATCCCCTCCTTTTGCTATTTTATTCAGAATTAACCTTAAAGTTTTAACAACCTTAAACCCGTATATTAGAAAACAGAGTCAATAAGGTCACACTGTCCTTATTGATTCTAATCTTTTTAGCAGCCAAGTTGCTATTCCCAGAATGATTCCTTGGGAAGAGATAATTTTCCCAAAACAATGGCAAATCGCTAATGCTGTCCCTACCAGACCTTTGGTTAGACAATCCATAAAGGATGTTATCCAAACCTGTGATGGTAATGTCTATATTAGTTTTCAGAAACCTTTACTCCGTAGCCATTCTACTAAAAGTATTCCTTACAATATTGATTTTCCCGATTCTACAAGACATTCTGTGTCAGAACCTACAGAGTCAGTCTATCAGGGTTCTACCAAATTATCTAGTAATGAATCTGTTAAAATTGAAGATCATATTAAAGGATTACATATTTCTGAAAATCAAATACCTCATGGTATTTATGGAGCTAGTACCTCTAACAGAAGACCTAACAGTCCTACCGCTAGTGATATGCATTTTGAGTGTTAATGGATTTTACACCCAATAGTAAAATACGAAACCTTTTAAATCAGGAATTTATGCAGGATAAATATCAAGATTTTAGAACTTGGTATTTTAAAAATCATAATAAAGATAAGTTAGCAGAATTTAAATCTGATTATTATTCCTATTTAAATAATAACCAATGCTTAATATCATTTATCCAATGGTATTTTGATTTTGCTATAAAACCAGAATTTTATGATAAAAATTAATTAAATGTTTTAACCGGTATTCAAAAGGATTGGGTAACTACCAATGGTAATGTTATTCAATCTGTTCATCCCCCTCCTCAGTCTTTAGAACTAAGGCCAGGGAATGAAAATTTAAAACCTTTAATTATAAATCCGTATGTAGAAATTTCTGAAGAAAATTCTAACCTTCAGAGAAGTATGAGGTATGGTGACATTATACCTATAACCAAACAGAATAATTACACTAATTTGTTTTTTCAAACTGTGGGAAAACAGTTAATCAGAATGGAAGATCAAATTAATCATTTGCATGATAAATGTCAAATGATTCCTAAAACTACTGATCTTCAACCCGTCACTATCAAACCTCCTCTTGAAGTTACAAACTTCAAAATGAGATCTACCAAAATGGATGATGAATTTGTGGATAATCTTTTAAATAAAATGTAAATTTTAAAAATATCTACAGGTTCATCCTCTCAAATTAATGTAATTTCTGATAAGTCATCTTCATCTCATAATATCGAAGATATTAATGAAAAAGATAATGGTGAGCTTGATCTTACACATATTCTTGAGATCCAGAACAATTTTCAGGATATTGATTCTGTCAATAAGGTTGCTTACAGCCAAGAGACCATTCAGAAAACTAGTTTTTCTGCACCCAATAGGTATTATTACCATAGACCTACGCCTCAGGATATTCTTTATGAAGAAGATTTTCTTCATTCCCAAAAATCCTATCATGGTAAAACCATTTATGAATGGAACATAGATAGTAAAACCGAATACCAGATCTTTGAAACCGTACACCATATGATGATGTATGCTACTGTTTGTAGACAGAATAACAATACTGATCATCAGATCTGTAGATTCCTTGCTGCTGGTTTTACCGGTATTCTTAAAGGATGGATGTCGTTCACATTCAACAAGATGCCCTTGAGCACAGATGGATTATTAAATATGTAGGACCATAAAAAACAATTTAGATAATTTATCTTGTAAAACTCTTCTAAGAAATAATGTTGCAAATATTGTGAGATGTTATAAAAAAAATGTTACATTTATTATGAGACGTTGGGAGTACAAAACATGAATGCAACTATTAAGTTTAGCAATGCTCCCCATCCTTGTCCAAAGACAATCGTATGTCGTCAATAACGCACGCAATAGTACCCTTTGCATCAAATATCATTAGTATGACCACCAACCATGTAATCATGTATTCATATGGCGTTGTTAAGCACGTAAAGAAGCTATTTAGCTTCTACAACATAGCTTTTGATATACTGATTTCATAGCTTTTATAGCAGACAAAATGGTCCATAAGTACCAGCATACCAGATTGTAGCTTCATTAATTAAATTTTATTTTGACTTTCTATACTTAAGTAAATATTTTATATTTTAGGGTGTTGAGATTTAATATATAATAGTAATGAATGTAAAAAATATTATTCAATTAATTCGTGGGGAAATATATTAATTTCTTTTATTTATGTGATAAACTAATTGAATATTGAATTAAATTTGTCGAGAAATTCTTGTGTGAATTATTTTACGTTAAAAAAAATTCGAGGATATTTAGGTAAAAGAAGAATATTGTGATAAATACGCATTATAATATTGATTTAATATCAAACACTCATAAATCATTAATAGTAATCACATAACCTCTACAAAATGAAAATTTGCAAAATATTACATTCTTTTTACCATCCTAATTTTATAGATATCCAATAATCTGAATTTTGGTGGTAATTAATCTGAGATGACCTATAACATACACCTCTTTTAGGTAAAAGACGAATATTGTGAAAAAAATACCTAGTAATATTAACCAAAAATTCACAACAATTATTAGTAGTAGTCACATAACCTCTATAAAACGTAAAAAGATAAAAATGATCAAATTCTAATTACAAGTCTTATAAAAATATCTAGTAATCTAAATTTTAATAATAATATATTATTATTTGTATCAAGCGCCCCCTCAAGATGTTCTCTGCTCTGGTGAATGTATGTTTGATTGCTTTTATTATCTTATTTGTTAGATATAGAGCTGCAAACGATCCGAACCGAACCGAACCGAACATTTTCGAACTCGAACCGAACTCGAGCACTTATAGTCGAACTCGAACAGGTTCGAGTAGCTCTGTCGAACCAAAAGCTTTGTACGAGTTCGGTTCGATTGGTGTTCGCTAACTGTTCGCGAATATGTTCGAGTTCGTGAACATGATCGAGTTCGCGAACATGATCGAGTTTGTTCGCGAACATAATTGATCAAATCCAGTTCGCAAACATTTACTAATTAATGCACTGAACTGAGAAAACTGAGAACTCAGAAGCAAATTAAAAATAGTTAAATAAATACCAAAAATATCTTCTCTAACTCTAAGTAATTCAATCAAAAATTAAACCAAATATTATAATTATCATTTATCCCAAAAATGATTACTGAAAAGTTATAAGTTAGAATTTAAAATTAGAACTTAAAAGTTAACAACTAATATTAGTTTTGTTATTTTGTATTAGTTTTGTTATTTTAACTTATTTAGGAATAGGATATAAATATAATATATATATATATATATATATATATATATATCATATTATCATATCTATATAATAAAACAGAACCCATTTTGAATCTTTCATTTGACAAAACACAAGGACGGTTCAGATTCGTTTTAATTAATTTGGACGGAAAAATACAAGAACGGTTCAGATTCATTCTAATTTTAATAACAATAACAATAACAATAATAGTAATAGTTATAGTAATAATTATAACAATAATAATAATAATAATAATAATAATAACAACAACAATAACAACAACAACAACAACAACAACAACAACAACAACAACAATAATAGTTATAGTAATAATTATAATAACAATAATAATAATCATAATCATAATAATAATAACAATAATAATAATAATAATAATAATAATAACAACAACAACAACAACAACAACAACAACAACAACAACAACAACAACAACAACTACAACAACAACAACAACAACAACAACAACAACAACAACAACAATAATAATAATAATAGCAATAATAATAATTATTATAGTACTAATAATAATAATAATTATTATTATAGTACTAATAATAATACTAATACTAATAATAACAACAAAAACAATAATAATTATTATTGTGGTGGTGCGGTCAATTATAATAATTATAATCTATTAAATTATTAGGGATGTAAATTGTAATAATTCAACAATCATTGTTAAAATTATTATAAAAATATTAAAATTATTTTCATTAAAATTTAGAGGTGAAAAAGTACACATTATTATTTATTAATTATTTAATAAAAATATTTAATTATAATCAATTATTAAAAAGACAAAAAGAAGTTTAAGTAATAAAAAAAAGAAAATTACTACAAATTTAACCATTATTGATAAGACAAAAATTAGAATTTAATATGAAGTATCCAAAACCAATTATTTATATGTAGAATTTTAGAAACAATTTTAAATTTTAAAGTGAACATATATATAAGAAATCGAGCACCTCGAACCTATATCGAACTCGAACAATCGAGCCGAACCTGAACTCAAACTTATCGAGTCGAACAGAACTCGAGCCGTTAGCGAACACAAGCGAACCGAACCACGTGGTTCGCGAATATGTTCGATCGAGCAAACGAATGGAACACCTTGTGCGAACTCGACTCGATTAAACGATCAACTCGAACTCGAACCGAACCGAACTCGAACTGAACTCGAACCAAACCGAACCGGTTCGCGAACGGTTCGGTTCGTTTGCAGCTCTAGTTAGATATGCATAAAGATCTGGCATGGCTGGCCCTGATAGGCCAGTTTTGACTAGCTCAGTCCTAGGCCTGAAGTTATGTCAAACAAGACTGGTCTTTTATGTTGAAATTTTAGGACCAAACAAGGACGCCTTTTAGACTTGCCCTTTTCCCCCTACTTTTTTATTACTGTTAATAAAGTTAAGCTCCTATTTTTGAAAATATACAAAAGTAACATAAAAATAAAGTTCAATTAAATTAACTATTTATTATTTGAAAATTTAAAGGTATATATTATACATAGATTGGTAAATATAAAAATGTTTAATTTATGAATGTGTATTATAAAATATGATACAAATATAAATACAAATAAATATAGTTTTGAAAGTTGGTGGACCAAATACCATCAAAACTAGCCTCTATATATCTAAGGAGGGATAAAATAATAAAATAATATATATATATATATATATATATGTATATATATATATGTGTGTGTGTGTGTGTGTGTGTGTGTGTATTTGTGTTTGTGTGTGTATGGGTAGTGATATATAGCAAACGAATGCAATGGATATTATTTCAGCAAATAGATCTTAGGTTGTGTTTGTTTACATCTGAATAGCTCTTAATGGACATGTCTCTAATTCGGTCAGAAGCAAAACTTGTTTGGTAAAACATATTTTATCTCTTAATCGGTAAGATATTAAATTAAATATATACTATTCAGATGTATGTCTGAACTACATTAACTATTTTTTGGACAAAAATGACCTCTTCAATATTACAAAATTCTTGAAGTATCCCTCAGCTTCTCCCTCAAATTCTCCGCCTCCACTTCCTCAGATTCAATTTTGAGTCCACCTCCACCTCCACTACTGGTTGTGTGGCCACTGATTCATCTCCCAATTCAGTAACAATCATCTCTTCCAATTGTGTTGATTCTTCAGTTTTGGGTTCAAAATCAAACAGTGTGGTATTCTCATCGGCAAGAGTACTCGATTCAACTTCAGATTATTTCGATTTTGGCGTCCTTTTGTTTGCCTTCGCCAAAGCTTTTTCGTTTCGCTGATCGAGAAGGCATAATTTCCGGTATACAAGAAAAAATCACCGAGAGGAGGAGGTGGTGCCTTATTTGGGATTTTACTTATTCGTGGGCTTGTTAGGGCTCTGTGACGTCCGATCTATATTGAGATTTTGTGGTATCCTTTATTTGGGCTTCTCTCTTTTTTGGAGAGACTGATTAATTATATAAATCAAAAAATTCAACTTGGTAGAAAAAGCAAAAGAATATCAATTCAATCCTTTGAAAAAGGAGATTCAGAGTTAATTCCATCCTTTGATCGGAAACAATTGGTATGATCGGAAACAATTGGATGAGAAACATGTGGTATTAATATAGTTAAAGGTGTATAATTAATTGATTTCATGTACTGTGATAGAACTAAAAAGCTAGAAGAAGAAAAACTCACAATAAATTTAAATAAGATAAGAGAATAAAGATGAGAAAGAAAAAAGAGTTTTTGAAATGGTTCAATCAAATTGCAAGAACAGATCAGATAAGAGTAAAAGATGTGAAAGAAAAAAGAGTTTAGAGGATAATATGATAAAATACTGTTATTAAGACATTTTGAAATAATGAATTATCAAATAACATTTTTTTCATTCAGATACAATTCTATTCATGTGCTCTACATTATTCAGATGTCTAAATTGTTCAAATCTTAATATTCAGTTTTATCAAACACAATCTTACACCGTTAATTTAGAGATCTAACGACCTAAAGAGAATTTTTTTTTTACCATCCTAATTTTATAGATATCCAATAATCTGAATTTTTGTGGTAATTAATCTGAGATGACCTATCACATACACATCTTTTAGGTAACAGACGAGTATTGTGAAAAAAAATACTTAATAATATTGAACTCGAACCAAATATTCACAATAATTATTAATAGTAGTCACATAACTTCCGTAAAACATAAAAAGGCAAAAATGATCAATTCTAATTACAACTAATCTTGTAAAAATATATAGTAATCTAAATTTTAATAATAATATATTATTACTTGTACCAAGCGCCCCCTCAAGATGTTCTCTGCTCTGTTGAATGTATGCTTGATTGCTTTTATAATCATATTTGTTAGATATGCATAAAGATTTGTCATGGCTGGTCCTGATAGGCTTTGCTCGACTAGCTCAGCTGTGACGCCCCCAAATTCGGACCGCCACAGGGTAACTCGAATTCAGTTCGTCACTTCCTCACGATAATACAATAATAATATCTAAAACATATACTCACAGCGGAAGATCTAATCTAGAATAATATACAATAATTTATTATAATTATTCTCCCAAGTCTCGCAACCTATAATATTTAATAGATTACATAATAATATCAAATACTGACTTATTACATAACCCTACTTAAGCTTAACATAGTTCTGAAATAGTCTTAATACAACACCAGAAATTTTAAACATAAAAGGGACAAGCTAGTCGGTAGCCTTGCCCTTGCCCTTATCGACGTCCGAAGGTCCACCCTGCTCTGCCTTAACTGAAATATTTTTAGAGAAAAGCAAGAATGAGCACAAATTGCCCAGCAAGTAATATACAATAAGGGTGAAGAGTTTTATAACACGAGTTTGAAATATCAAAGTATAATCTCGATAATAATCCAGAGTTCAAAGAATAACATCATGAATAACGAATATCAACAATTCTCAAATCAAATCCCTGGAATATGAAACGATAGTTCATTATAAACCAACAGAAATCTATGAATTTAAGGCTATCAACGTATCCAACTGGATAAAATAATTTATACTGAGCAGTCACTAAGGACTATTGAACATCTACTAGAATTATCAATATTAAACTGATAACCCAAAAGAAATAAGTACGATAGATGATCAGTCTACAATACTTTATGTTATGCATAACACCACAATAATTTTCACGCGTGTGTTGGGGCTTCCAACAATATATACTCCCCTTACCATAAGGGTTGTTCAACTTAGTTTTTCAAGATTTCCGCACCAGTCAATTGGTTTGGATAGTTTTCTAAACATGCATATAGTCTAGCCGAATCCAATGGCATAGACACTTTCACGATATTCAAGAACAATACTAAATTCAACATGAATAATAGCTTTCATAAGACTCAAATGGAATAAGAGTGTATTCAATAAGCATACCAACTCAATTTAAACTAGTAAGAAAACTTGCTTACAATATCCCTTGAATAAAGTAAATACAAGGATATGATACTTGCACCATAAAAGAGTGTAAGTTAGAGAACTTGCCTTAAGCATAGTCTATCCACGTAAATTAATCAACACTTTTGAATCCCTATTGTAATATAGTTACATACATATGATATTCATTAGCTAAGCACATTCGATAATCAATTTTGATATTTGTACACATATGGTTCTAGTTCAATAGCCTTATATCACTACATACTTGCACGTATACATAACCCAAAATCAGTATATAGGTTGCCACGAAATTAAGTACATAGTTGTATCACGTATTAATTCATAATACTAATCCAATTATGTCTTTCTTATTCATGGAGTCCCGTTTATGAACTAATCATCGTCATGCTATAGTGTTATCTCATAAAATCATATAACAGTAGAGGTCAAACCATATCTAGCAGCTTTAAGCAACAATAGGTACTAATTGACAGAATCAGAAACAAGCAGGCTTTATTATCTCAGTTTCCAGGCTGGCGCAGCTGCGCCATGGCTAAGCCTAGGGGCGGCGTAGCTGCGCTGACCCTTAGCCAAGCCATGGTTTGGCTGTAGCCTTACAGTTCATGTCCGACATGCAATATACAACACCACATAGCATATAAACATGTAAAAGGGTCTCGCATGCTTTTACAGTGATCTTCCACTCATTCTTGGTATGTTATGGTTTTAACTTAGGATTTCAAATGAGCTAAGGCCAATCAAGATTATGAAATCACAAAGGCTACAATGTCCGCCATGCATACATGCTAGAAGACTTGACATACATGTATAACCATCCTAAGTTCACCTTTACATGTTAGGGTCTTAGTTTAGGATTTCTAAGAATTTAAGGCCAAATATGGGCATGGAGTCATAAGGCTACTAGGTTAATCATAGATACATGCGAGAAGGTCATACAAATTATAATATACATGCTCGCGATTGTCCACATCATTTATTCATAACTAGCATTATTTATCACTTTAAAAAAACATACTTAAACTCATGCTTGGTTAACCTCTTATTGAATTTAACAAGTGAGTACACATGTATGATATACTACTGATGTTACGCGCACTATTAAACATGTTAAAAATATCAGAATATGAATCTCAATATAACATGTCAAGTTTATGTTCAAAGCTCATGCTTCGTTAGTAATGTTCACTAATAAGGTCTAACATGTTCATGCTACCTTATGATACATATATACATAAGTCAACACATCCTTCATGCATTTCTAGACTACAATAACATGTATCAAAAGTCAGAATATAAATATAACATATCCAAGTCCCCTTTTTATATCTCTAAGTTCCTTTTGAAAACCATAAGTCGTTTCATCAAAATGTATACCATCTTAGTTTAAACATGTTTATGTTAGGCCTATGTACCCATACATACGTGCTACTCATGCTAGCATGCTCGTCTCAGTTATACAATTAAACTATCACTTAACAGTTTGTAGCAGATATTAGCATCTGATCCCAAAGACTGGCGCAGCTGTGCTGCGCCTTGGTATAAAATCGGCGCAGCTGCGCCGTGTCTGGTCAATACCAGTAAACTTCCTGCTTCGGTAGGACTTAGGCCAAGTACCAAATTTCCTTCACAACAACAGTTTTAAACAGCCATAGTGTAATTCAAACATGTATATAAGTTCATATAACAACTAAATAAGTGTTCTACAATCCAATCATCATCTAATTCAACATGATTAAGAATTTAAGAATTCTCAGAAACAAGAATGAAGAACACGATGTTATACCTCTGTTATACGAATTGAACTTGCTGAAATTCTCAACTCACAATGCTGCAATGTTACTAATGTACTCTCACTTTCTATATACTATCAAGCCTCAAGACAAATTTCTCAGCAAAAGAATTAGAAGGAAATGGGTTATATTTATAGAGAAATTAATACCCAGACAATGCTAACTTCCACCAATTCAAACCAATAGATTGTAGAATTGTTTGAAGGTTAAGGAGAAGTTGGTGGTAGTTGGTGGAATGCATCAAGAGAGCCACTCCCCATTGAATCATACTAGCTAGAATGTGCTGAGTTTGAGGAAGAAATAGGCTTAGGCTAGCCTTTGCAACACACGTGAGGAAGAGAATGGGTCTCTCATTGTGGGACAAGCAATTGCATCTCAACATTTGGTAATATAAAAAGTAATAACACTAAGGCTTATATATATATACTCAAGTTATAATTTATTTAGAGTCATAATGTAGGTTTAATTGGACAATATGGTAATGTAATAAAATTAATTTACACATGTATAATCCATATACACTTGGGTCCTTACAAAATAATATTGCAATGTAATAAGTTGGAGTACATATATGTATAAACATATAATCCATGTACATATCATAATACCGAACATAGCTTAATCGGATATTATTATATTACATTACCTCCTTTATTATTAAATTATTTATCATATATTCATGATGTATTATTTTAATGTCCACACACTCATATTGTCACATAGGCATTATTCATGTAGCTTTCACAACTCAATAACTTTACTATATAGTTTATGTATAATTGTATAGTCACATTGCACTACACTTCATATAATATATAGGTAGCTACTATGCATTATACATTTAATCATCACATGCTTGCACATAGCAATTAATTGAGCAAATGTTATATTAATTAAGTAATCACTATATTAGCAATTCATTTCCATAACAAAAATTATTAACAATTTAATTATCGCATTCTTCAATAATATAATCCTGTTATATTTATAAACAAGTTACTTATTATTATTCTATTATTTACAATAATAATAATAAACATATTAATTAATCACCATTAATATTTTATTTCTCATAATATCAACTAACAATTAATATAGATTAATTATTCACTTAATAATTCTTTCGTTAATTAATATACTCAATAATATTTCTCTTCACTGTGCCACACAAGGCATTCCTTGAGCTTATCGTAAACTCCATATATTCTCAATTATTATAATTATTCAATTTAATATAATTGAGTTAACTCATCTCATAACACTTACATATTTATATTCAAATAAATATTCATTCCCATTAATATATTCATTTAATAATGTATGGAAATTCTCGGGTATTACATCAGCCCTATGCGTGGAAACAACAGATCTATTCGTCTAAAGCTAGACAAACCACAAAGAAGTACATCCACAATCCCATCTATGATTCCTCAAAGGAATATAAAGGAATCTTCCAGAAAATCAACTTCTTCACTACAAGGAGTTATAAATACACCAACTGATCCAGTTAGTAGACCAACATTAAAACAAAGAATTATACAGAGAGTAGCGGAATATTATTGAAAGCTTAAACAAACTTACATATGTTCTGAGCTTGAGAACTTAGAACTTAGATACGCTTAAAAAGAAAACACTCTATTTTACAAGTATAAACTGGAGATTATTTTTCGGATGCTCTAAACAAAGGAGCAACAAGGCCTTTTATAGAACTAAGGCAAGGCATAATAATTACAAGAAAATAAACAATTTTAACAAAGCATCTACTTTATTTAAGGTAGGAAAAAACTTTAATAAAAGTTTTTGATGCGTGTCCTGAATAGGCTGGAGTCGTTCGGACAGCAGAGAGGAAAAACAAACAAGTTGGGACCAACTAAAAGACTTTAAGCCTTAAAATCCCATGCCACTTGCACCGAAAGCAAAAACCTGAATAATTAAAGCTGAAACTGGACCACCAAAGATACTTTAAGCATCGAATACCCAAAACCGCCAATCCTATTAACATTATTGAGGTTAAGCTGGACCACCGAAAGGATTACTTGAGGATGTTTCATCATCGTTGTCCTCCATATTCTTGGTATCGCTATGATTTTTAAGAAAGTCTAAAATTTCATTCCTAAAGATACCTTTGAGAGCAGCCTTAAGCTTCTTCTGAGAAGCCTATTTTAGGTAAATGACAATATTGTAAAAAAATACCTAATAATATTGAACTCGAACCAAAAATTCACAATAATTATTAATAGTAGTCACATAACCTCTACAAAACGTAAACGGACAAAAATAATCAATTCTAATTACAACTAGTCTTGTAAAAATATCTAGTAATCTAAATTTTAATAATAATATATTATTACTTGTACCAAGCACCCACTCAAGATGTTCTCTGCTCTGTTGAATGTATGCTTGATTGCTTTTATAATCATATTTGTTAGATATGCATAAAGATTTGGCATGACTAGTCCTGATAGGTTTGATTTGACTAGCTCAATCCTAGGCCTGAAGCCTGATCAAACAAGACTAGTCTGTTAGTTCCCAAAGGAAAAATAGTTATCTATAAGGAGGGGTTGAATAGATATTTTAAAATTTTTCTTTGTTTCAAAATACTTGTCAGTATTAAATATACTGACAGCAGCAGAATATGTGTTTGTTCCCCTTAAAGATGATGCAGTAATACTTTGATAAGCAGTTATAGCAATTATAACAGATATAGCAGTTATAGAAGTTAATGAGAGACACAGAGGTTTTAAGTGGTTCAGAGCACACAAGGCTCCTAGTCCACTCTTCTACTCCATGAGTAGGAAATCCACTAAAGATGTCTTTACACTTTGAATCACTTAGATTCCTTCAAGGCCAGCAGCCTTGGAACTTCTCTAGTTCACTAAGAACTCTTCAAGATCAACAATCTTGGAACTTTAGTTCACTTAGAACTCTTCAAGTCCTTATGACTTGGTTCACTTTGGATTGAGAGTTGTATTCTGGGGTGTGCTACTCAGTTGCAATTATGCATCAGTTTTGAATAAACTGAGTAGCGAAGCAAGCTTTTCTCTTTTAGAATCGTAGAGTCTATTCGTTGAGTGTTCTTGAGTGTTATTAGCTTTCTTTCTTTCTTACTTGCTTGCTTGATCTGAATCCTTGTCTGATTTGTTTATCAAGGAGCCCTTGAAATCTAACCGTTGAAGGCATCCGTTGTAGCATTAAATGTTAGAGTTTATGCCCTAGAGGCTAATTCTTTGATGTAATTGTTTAAACATTTTTTGATATTATATTTGATTGAATAAATGAATTATTTTATTATGGTTTTATTTACTGCGTTATATAAATGTTAACATAATAAAAGTCCTTAGAATAGTGATACAAATTATATGGCTTCAAGTATGTGACTTGAACATGAGATCATATAGTTACAATTAGTATCATTATTCTTAAATGTCCCTAGTCGAGTGTCATTGTTAATGGGACAACAATGATACATTGAGACTAGTATGTGGATTGACTGATGGCCAAATCTCATTGGTCATAAATATATGAGATATTGAGTCAATGCATAGGTATATGTTAGAGAACAATGTACTGGGCAGACCCACCATGAGAATTCTACGTGGAGCATTATGCAAAGTGTCATAAGCAATTCTCATAGTGACAATGATGTAATGATCCTCCGACCTGAAATCACTATATTACTACACGAGAATTTATGTACTTTGATATCATCAAAGGCCACCCTTAATAGGTGGACGATAAAGGTGATTATTGGGTATGTCATGAATCGTGTGAGGAATATGAGTGATCTAGATGGAATTTAACCCTCCTATATATTAGGGGTGATATCCATAGGCCTCTTGATTGAGTAGGACTATGAAATGCATGGCCATGCTCAAATAGTGATTTGTTTCATATAGTCTACTCATCGATCAAGAAAACTCAGATTAAATTATGAAGAGGATGACACATTCCATGCCTCGAGTTTTATCTAGGATGTCAAGGTTAAAAGGATTAAATTACATTGAAACATTGGTCACGAAAAGGTTGTATCGAATCACCGATCTTATTATTATTTGGGTAGCAATGATGCATTACTAGATGCCGCTCACTGTTTATAATTTTATAATATGATTTTAAAATTATTGCCAACATAATAATAACCTATAGGGTCACACACTTAGAACGTAATTAAAAGGGAATTAATTTAAATTGTATGGATTTAAATATTTCAATATGATTGATAGTATTTAAATTATGAATTTAAATTAATAGGATAATTTGTATATATATATATATGTATATTAATTAAGTAAGACTTAATTAAGATATAATATATATATATATATATATATAAATTCAGATTTTATATTTCTAATTGGATTAGGTTTTGGTTAATTCCTTTAACTGCTATATATATGATATATCAGCCGTTTAGGGTATTATCGATATCAAAATCCTAGCCGCTTTTAGAGAGAGACTAGAGAGAAAATTTTCGAAAAGTCCAGATCCTTGGCGGCTAGTACCGCAGCTTTCCTTGCTGCAGATCTTGTGACGATTCGCGGGACGTTCGTGTGGATACCGTAGAGGCGCAGTTCCGTTGGATTGCGTTGAGGATTCGAAGCAGTTCCAGAATCTCCATCGTCTCCTTTCAGGCTTGAATAATCGGTAAAACATATCTTAACCTCCGAATTAATATTTTTTTTCGCATGGATCCTGTTTTAGGGTTTCAAAAATTTTTAATTTCCGCTGCGTTTATGTGCCGAAAACCCTACATTAAATGCTTCAGACTATTCTGTGCACTGATGTTGACTTCCTATTTTTTTGCTGCTTAGCCGTCTGGCCCACTGACACAGCAGACTGTTATCTCACCTAACACCTGAAAAGATGTTTTTAGCAGGCTTTTAGTCCTTTCCTTAGCTTCTCTAATACGCTTCTTTGATATATACTAAGGATGAATGTAGCATCATTGGGACTATCAATTTGTCAACGTCTATAAGCCTTTCTTCATTTGTTGCTCTTCCTCTTTCATCAGATAGACGAACTTTGATGCTGACAGGAGGGTCACCAAGATCGTGGTATTTGTAACAAGATCATTGAGTGTTGGCTTGCACAGGCTGGACTCAGTCATGATCGTAGAGAACACTACGATTTCTCTTAAGCCCTTAGACAGACTACGATTTCCACTTGCTTGTCTTACAGACTCCACGCTTCCGAAAGCAGACTGTGATTCTTTACTTGGCTCGGTAGGCGCTCGGGTCATCTCCATGATTCTGAGTGTGGTTCTCAAGACAGACTACGATCTTTGGACATCTTCATTGAAGCTCCACGATTCTGCCTTGGCTTCTGCAGACTGGCTTTGATAGATTACGATTCTGTCAAGGCTTAATAATCACATCTCAAATAGATCAACCTAGCAGATTTGATCTCTCTTTTATCCATTCATTTACAGAATGATAAACATTAAAGCATAGGTCAATGTAAAAATTTTGATCTATCATCTAAGTCCTTGTACATATGATCTTTGAAGGACTTTACACATAAGCATTTATATTTACTTTCAACATCAAATTTGAATATGCAATTCCCAACAATCTCCCCCTATTTGATGTTGACATAACCAAGGAGATTTGTATCATTGCATCATTTTTAAAATGCAGAGTGCTAGAAAGTAAATATGACTTAGTGTTTCAGTGAGCAGCTAAAATTTTTATAGAATAAGCATGAATTTATTGATGTTTGAAAAGATATTATAATCTAGCATAGAAATATCAATACAACATTAATTTTGACTTATCTCTATCTTTTTTGCCTCTTGTTCTTTGGAGGGTTGGCATGCTCTTCAGCTCTCCTTCTCCTGCTAACTTCATCTCTCCATGCAATCTCAGCTAGCTCTTCTTAGCTCAGCATTTCTGAATGATCATATCTGTTCATGAAGTTAGGATCTCCAACAGGCATGCTGAGGCCAGTAGAGGATACTCCTTGTGAGCCAGAAGCTTGACCTTGACCCCTTTGATAAGGTTCAGCCATAAGAGATGATGGACGATTTTGCTTTTGTTGATCAAATCATGGAGGCTGATAGCTAGGACTTCTTGGGTTGCTTATCGATGATTGACCAATGTGAGTTTGCTTTGTTTTGCCTCTTCCTCTGCTGTTTCTGCCTCTGCTTCTGTCTCCTTCCTCATTATTCTCCCCCTTTATGTCAGCATCAAGGGTTCGAATGTCTTCAGAGAGGCGTTGGACTCCTTACACCAGCTTATGCATCTAAGAGTGGTTGAGTGCAATGTCACTACGATTTTCCTCGACTAAAGCCTCAGTATTTCTTCTCTGTTGCTGAAGCCGCTCCATGGCTTCAGTAGTCTGTTGAATTTGAGTTATACCAAAGGTTTGGAATTCTCATAGTGTGAGGCGCAACTCTTAAATCTATGTGGTCATTAGCTCATTTTACGTTTGTTGAGTTTTCTGCATGATCTCCATAGATTCCTTATGCTTTTTCATTGCAGTAAAATGAATAGCATCCCTTTAGCTGAGGCTGTCACCCATTTCCTTTATAATCTCCCTCAGCTTCTTGGACAGTTCAGTTACCAAGTTCCCTGGTAGAGTCTTTACAGAGTCGATTATATGATCGAATCTTTTATGAAGCGCCAGAGAGTCAGCTTCAAGAACCTCCTCAGACTCTAAAGCCATATGACTTGTTAGATCAGGCAGCTCCTCGTTTGTTGGCATTAAAGACAATCGATCAAGAATTCGTTGAGTCTCAAGAGGAGGTGGGGCAGAAGTGTTTTCACCTCTTCTTGACATGCTCATGAGAGCAAGTGTCATGTCAAAATATTCATTGTTTGAGGACGAGGAAATATCTGATTGGGTAGGGGCTTGTGTTTGGTGTATGGGCGAAGTGTTTGGTTCAGGGGTTTGTGTATATGGTTCTTTAAGCTGTTCTAGGGACTCTACAATTTTCGTGTCAGGTTGATCAATAGGTACGAATCGTAGTTCATCGTCTAGAGTTTGTGTCTCAATGATTGAGCTATCAAGCATGTGTTCGATGATTCTGGTGATTTGCTCAATAACCATTGGGTCACTGACAATTTGATTTATGAGGACAAGTTGGTTATTTGGTTCATCAGGTACAGAGTTTTGGGACTCTGTAACTGGAAACTGATTGAGTGGGTGCAATACCACTTCCAACCACTTTGGCAATTCATAGAATTGATTGAAATGTGATGATGGAGAGTGGTTGATAATGAAAAAGATGGGAGTAGAATGTACCTCTTACTCAGTCTCTAAAGTTGAATCATTTGTGATCAGCTTCTGAGCAAAATTGAGGTTCCTTGGAAAACCATAGGCCAGCACTGAAATTGCTGGATAAGCCTTGAGCGTCCAAAATATATGATCCCAGGAGTTGAGAATTATGGCTCTATGATAGGGCATCATAGGCATGTAGTTGAACAGCTGATTGTAGCTAGCTGTCCTTTCTCCATTCCTGCCCACAGCCAGAACCTCAAGTTCATCATCCTCTTCTTCATCGCCATTTTCATCAAGAATTTCCACCATATCTGCCATCACATCATCCTCAATGTCCACCATTTCTGCAGCAGTAGACTATACAAATTCTTCATGAACTGGGGAGACTTCAAGATTATCTATTGGAAGCTCCCCCTCAGCTGCTGCATTCTCTGGTTCTGGTGCTTCTAACAGCTCCCCCTCAGCTGTAGCACTCCCTTGAATAGGAACTTTTAGAGACTTCTCCAACACATCTTCTACCAGAACCTCCTCTGATTGAATAATAACTTCAGGTTGTGCTTTCTCAGCAGCAGCACTTGATTCGGGCATTTCCTCTTCAAGATTATCAGAGGTTATCACAATTATTTCTGGCACAATCCTTTCAGAGTTGGCCATTTCTTCTTCCTGAACTTCATCAACATGAGCACCAGCTTCAGGCATCTCTTCCTCAGTTTGATTCACAGCCTGATCAGGTGCAGCAGTGTTGTCTGCATTACTGATGTAGGTTATCACATCTTCAATGATTCTAGTCTCTTCCAAGGTTGGACCAGATGCTTGAGGTTGATTGCTTTGTTCAGCCTTCTCAACAGCAGTCCTTCTATCATCTTCCTTCAATATTTCCTCATTGGTAAGAACATACTTTTTGACCAACATTTTCACCCTCTTCTTTGGCTTGGACACAGCCTTTGCACTTTCTTCAGCTTCAGCCTTTTGAGTTTGTTCAGACTGAGAGGTTGTTGTAGCTTCTCCTTCTGCAGTAGCAGCCAGTCTGGACTCTACGATTGGTGATGACTCCACAATCATAGTGAGTGAAGACTTCTTTGTTCTGTGGCTGCTTTTCTTCTTCCTCTGAGGCTCAGAGCTTCCTTCAGCCTTATCCTCACTTGTCTCCCTCTTCTTCTTCTTCTTCTTCATCTTCTTCTCTTTCAGAAACTCTTCTAGTGATTGAGTTGCCTTAGGAGTAATAACTCTGTTAGTGGTAAGGCTTCAAAACTCAACATCAGCACCAGGACCCTTTTGGGGTGCATCAGTGGTTGAGCCTTGGGGCTCCTCAGCAACTTGAACACCTTCATTTACTTTCTTTTTCCCTTTGCTCTTTCTGACCAGAGCCACAGGTTCTTCTTGGTTGACCTCTTCATCCTCTTCAGCTTCCTTTACAGCAGATAAAGTTGCTGACATCATCTTTACATTTTCTGCTAGATTCCTCTTCCAATTCTGGAACAGCTGTTGGGTTATCTTCCTGTTGGGATTGATAGAGACGCCTTCTTTGTCCTTAATCTTGTCACCCAGAGCAGATTATAGAATAATGCTGATAAACCTCCCATAGAGCATTTTGGTAGTGCTCTTGGTCTTCTTAAGGCTGAGCATCCATTTCCCAATCCAATTCATCAGCAAAGCCCCATAGCTGAGTTGGACTTTGAAGTAGATGGCTGTTATGAGCTACAGTTGCTTCTCGTTGACAGAATCATGGTCAGAGCCCTTGCAACATATGCATTCTCCAACAATGTCAGCAAGGAACTCATATTCTTGGGGAAATTCTTTCTTCTTGTAGCCACTCTTTCCTTCAATCTTTGTAGCTCATCTTCTTCAGATCGCCATGGAAATCGAGAACATCCATGGACAGAAGACCTTTAGATTTGAAAACTAGGGCTAGGTTTATGCTTTCAGCGTCGAGTCGCATCTGTACACCCTTGACCTTGGTAAGGATGAATCAGTGTGCTGGTGCTCAGAGCTTCTTCGAGGCCAGCACTCTTCAGAAGTGAAAGAATCTTGTGAAACTTGGGGTCAGCCTTCTCGAACTCATCGAAGCATAGCTGGTAACTTGAAACAACATTGGAAGCAGCCATTTGATTGAGTATCCTGTGATGAACAGATTTGGCTTAGCTTTCTGAAACTTAGGGTTTCGTTTGAGAGAGAGAGAGAAAGATATAAGCTTTTGAAATTCAAAGGTAAACTGACAAATGACAGCTCAAAATGAATTTATAACTTCCCTCTATATATTTTGCATAGTGGGACACGTGTCGAGTTCTGCAGGTGTAACGCCTCCAAAATAGGTTCAATACCAACCCATTCTGAGTCGCCAAATACATGGTACAGAATTCCAAAAACAAATTTTTTATAATATACGGTCGTGCAAAATACGACCACACAAACTGTGAGTTTCAATACATATCGTATATAATACGAAATATAAACACTCAAATTCAATCCTCGTTTATTACAATTATTATCACACTATTTTACAAAAATAGTGAGGACTACTACTGCTCTACTCTGACCATCACACCGATCCCCGACTAGTTCCCGCAACATTCTCATTCCCTGAATAGGACAATAGATGAAAAAGGGTGAGCTCAACTAGCCCATTAAAGAATATTATGACTAAGATAATGAAGAATAAATTATCGTTAGTCTTCAACAAATCAGATAAAATATATGGACAATAAGTTTTAGATCAACAACTGCAGCGGAAATATCAATTCATTAGAACAGTTACGCAGAGAATGAAGTCTACTATCTTCTATGATTTAAAAGTCCATCATCAATATTTTATCCCTGTAACATCAATCAATAAATATCTCAAATTAAATATTCATCTTTGTACTACGGGCCAAAGATATTCATTTGTATCACCAGTGGTCATGTTCATCTCAACACCTGTCCATCTTTGCACTACGGGCCAAAGATATTCATCAAGTAATCAATCATCTTTGCTTTACAGGCCAAAGATATTCAGTTATATCACCATTTAGGACTGAGGATGATGAAAAATAATAAAATAACGAATCCAGTGAGATAAAGGAGAAATATTAGGGATTCGTAATTTAGTTTATCCAAGTTCAAGAATATTCCATAATAATACTTTGTGGAGCAAAATTCAAGAATGAAGATCAAAACTTGGATCCAATCAAAGATAGGAACCTTAACAGGCAACTTGGACAAATAGAAAAAAAATTAATTTTTTCGTGAATAGTGCCGTATACGTGAACAGTAACTCCGACGAAAAAAGTAAGAATTTCATAATAAAATCCATGCCAATATTTTGGTATAATGATATTGAAAAGAATAACATCATTTACGAAAGAAAATAACATCCCTTACCTTAACAGGAGAGTAGTTTTGACCGGAATATCGAATATTATGTGAACAAAAACTTGCACTGTTATCAACGCTCAAAGTATCTAAATACTCACAAGAAATACGCTCGATATTATAGAGAGAAAATTTTCTGATTCTGGTGTGATTTTTATTTCTAACTAAGCACCCTATTTATAGGAAAGGCTTAGCATACCAATGTTGACAAAACTGCAGGCGGATGAATTTTCTCAGCATACAAGTTTTGAAAAATTTGGCAAGTTTGGCAGCATACCAAGAAGGAAAAAAGATATCCCACATGCTTAATATATATACATATATATATATATAATAAAACATTTATAATTATTAAAAGAATTCTAATTCAATTCTTTTCTCTTCCATCTCATTTTATTTTTATGCCATAAATTTATTACAACAATATCACTTCTTCAAATTATAAAATTGTACTATTATATTATCACATTATAATATTATAATGTAATATTATAATAATATATTTGAATAAATATTTTATCGAAGAAGATAAAATGCCAACTTTCAACAAATGTCTCATACTAAAAATTCTTCCCTTTATATCATACTTGAATAAATATTTACTTTTCATATTTATCAACAATCAATTATTATTCACAAATAATATTACAGAATCACAATATTAACAACCAGATCATTCCTAGGAAAGAGGGGGCCTTCCGATAAGGATTTCTCCTTACTGGCGCGTAATTAAATAACCCCTCCTAGACAGAACTTTCTTAGACATTGCCAATAATGCTATCTAATAATATTATTCAAATAATAAGAGTGAAAATTATTAATTTAATAATATAAAATACTGTGCAATGATAATTATTGAATCAATAATATAAATTATCAACGTAGCAATTATTGATATAAAATATCAACGTAGCAATTATTGAACCAATAAAATATTATGCAATTGTAGCAATTATTGAATCAATAATATAAAATATTATGCAATTGTAGCAATTAGTGAATCAATAATATAAAATATTGAACAGTAATTACTGTAACAATTATTGAATAAGTGCCTTCTTACGTAAGAATCAATAATTAGAATTACTATGCAATACCGTGTGCTACTGTGCAACACCGCGTATTACTGTATTTTAACCACCGGGTATTTCAACAGTTCTAACGGTAACAACTACGCCGTTATTTATAGAAAACTCATTCTTGTCGTTTTCTTCATCCGACAGTTATTCTGTTATGGGGCCCACAAATGGTTGCGCAGTCGTACGAATATTTCCCGACAACAAGAATATTCTACGACCAAACGAATATTCCCCGACAACAATGAATATTTTATAACCACTTGCTTATTTTGAAATATTTGCACATTTCACCCATAACTTATCACATTTATCAAATCAACACCTTACTATTTTAAAATAATATATAAAGAAATTTAAATCATTATTCATAAAATTTGGGGTCTTACAACCTCCCCTCCTTATGAAATTTCGTCCTCGAAATTGACATACGTACTTGGTATGTCGAAAAGGTGAGGATACCTCGCTTTCATTTTCAATTCCAACTCCCAGGTCATTTCCTCAATTTCATGGTTTCTCCATAAAACTTTGACTTGAGGTATAACCTTTGAGCGTAGAACATGTTCTTTCCTATCCAAGATCTTGACAGGTACCTCCTTGTACGTTAAATCTTAGGCTATCTCGTCTGGTTCTAACTCAATAATGCGGTTTGGGTCTTTCACATATTTGCGAAGCACGGATATGTGAAAAACGTTATGAACACGAGACATGCTTGGAGGTAAAGCGAGTCTATAGGCCACCTTTCCTACTCGGTCAAGGATCTCAATTGACCAATGAATCATGGGTTGAGCTTTCCTCTTTTCCCGAATCCCGTAACTCCTTTCCATGGAGCAACACATAACAATACATGATCCCCAACATTAAATTACACGTCCTTTCGATAAAGATCCGCATAACTCTTTTGTCGATCCTGTGCCATTTGTATACGTTGTCGGATCATTTGAATCTTTTTCGTAGTCATACGTTCCAACTCTGGTCCCAACAATGTTGCTTCACCCACCTCATCCCAGCATACTGGAGAGAGCGACACTTTCGTCCATACAATGCTTTGAATGGAGCCATGCCTATACTTGCCTGATAACTGTTATTGTAGGAGAATTCCACCAATGGTAAGTACTTATCCCAACTCCCTTTGAAGTCTAGAACATAGAGTCTCAATAGATCTTCAAGAGTTTGAATAGTCCTTTCTGATTGTCCGTCCGTTTGAGGATGATATGCCGAACTGAATTATAAATATGTGCCCATAGCTTTCTGCAAACTGATCCAAAATTGTGAAGTAAATCTGGGGTCACGATCCGAAACTATGGATATTGGCATGCCATGCAATCTCATAATCTCATTCACGTACATACGAGCAAGACGTTCAAGGGAATAAGTCTCCCGTATCGGTAAGAAATGAGTAGACTTGGTTAATCTATTGACAATAACCCAAATCGCATCGATGCCTTGAGAAACCTTGGGAAGACCCGTAACAAAATCCATGGTAATGTGTTCCCACTTCCACTTTGGAATCTCAAGTGGTTGCAATGGACCTTTTGGCACTTGATGCTCCGCCTTGACACGTTGACACGTTAAACACCTCGAGATGAACTCCGCGATCTCTCTTTTTATATTGCTCCACCAAAATGTATGTCGAATATCACGATACATTTTGGTACTCCCAGGATGGATTGCAAATGGTGTGTTGTGTGCCTCCATCATGATTCTATACTTCAACTCAGAATCGTTAGGAACACAAAGTCTGGAGTTGACTCAAAGTATTCCTTCTTCATCAATCCTTGCTTCTGGAATAGCACCTTCTTGCACCTTCTTCCTCATATTCATCAGCTCTAGGTCTGTAGCTAGAGCAGCTTTAACTTTATCAATCAAAGCTGGTTCTACGCGAATACTTGACATCATTGCATGGGTCCCCGGAGTCTTGAACTTTATCTTCATCTTTTGTAAATCACACAAAATAGGCCTTGATAGCATCACATTCATTCCTGCATATGATCTTCTACTCAACGCGTCAGTTACCACGTTCGCTTTTCCAAGATGGTATTGGATGTTATGGTTGTAATCTTTCAACAACTCAAGCCAACGTCGTTGTCGCATGTTGAGTTCCTTTTGAGTGAAGAAATATTTGAGGCTTTTATGATCCGTATAGATCTCCACTTTCTCCCCGTACAGGTGTTGGTCGATTTATGTAACGACAATTAACGCGCAAGTATACGCGGTCAACAAGTAATATAAGATAAGTAGGGTGTCGTACCCACGAGGACGAAGTCTTAAATGCAAATCAAATACTAATGTAAGTTATATACTATCTTATCTAAACAAATGATTGGAGGTGGTATTTTAAACTATGCGATTACAACTAAAGGAAGCTGGAGAAATTGAAGTAATAGGGAGGCAAGCTAGGATTACAATTTCCCTAATGCATCGCCTAATCTCCTAACTCTCCACAATACAAACAAATCAAGGAATGGTCAGCCGAGAATAGAACTATGCATATGCTTCTGTCGAAGGCCAAATGCACATCCCTAGCTAGATGAATCACAATATATCTATCGATGAAAATTACTAGGCTAGGGTCATTAAGCTCAGTCTCAAGGCTACACAAGGCAAATAGAGATATGTCTATCCTATTAAGCAGTTTATGTACACATTCCTTTAGGCAAGGGCATAACAAGTGTTATTGTATTTTAAAAGCCAGATATTAATGTCCGATATTCAATATCCATTAATATCACTGCCAAAAACTCTGTCAAGCATTTAGTCAATAAGCAAGAAATACAACAACCCATTCCCAAAATGATTCATTAATATAAATAGGAGAGAAAGTTAATTAGGCTAAACACTAGGTTACATTGCAATCCTAAAAAGGAATTAGTTCATAACCATGGTGCTAATACACATTTCTATCACATTCAACATTGCTCAGTAATACACAAATAACTGAGAGATTTAGAATAAGAAAACTCCTGTTGTAAGGTTTTCTGTCTCCAAGTCTTCTCTTCTCCGTGTAACTCCTGAGCTGTGTATGATGCAATAACTATTCTCCCCTAAAACACAGCTTCTTTCTGGTCTAGAATCTCCAAAAATATTCTCTGTTATCACTGTCTATGGTGATATCGTAGCCGCCGTCCTCTCTGCTATCTTTTCCTTTTTTCCTCCTTTATTTTTTAGGTCATTAAACGCGAACCACTGGCTAGGCACCGGAGGTGACGCTGCGGCGCGGAGCCTATAACTGCTTGGTGGCGCTGCGGTGCCACTCACGCTGCAGCGCGAGAATAAGAAGGACCGGGCCGCTGCAGCGCCAGATGACATCAGCATGGACCAGGAGTTGGCGCTGCGGCGCGGGCTTAAGACTAGGCTCTGGCGCTGCGGCGCCAGAGTGTAGAAAATGACAATTTTGCCCCTGCAAGCTGAAAATGACCTAAACAGCCCTGCATCAGATAGGAAGAGCATAACAACAACAGAATATATACAAAAGCACAACAAATAATACAAAAAACAAGCAACGTCTTAAGCTTTAGAGAATCTGATATGTGATATAAATACCACACATCAGATAGCCCCAAACTTAAGCTTTTGCTTGCCCTCAAGCAAACTATCTAACATCCACACCTACATTACAGGAAGACGCGAATGGGAACTACTACTATAGAATAATACCACGGCTTCAAAGCGTACTTATAGAGCCTCTCCGAGAATAGGACAAACACTGACATGAAAGGGGGCTTAAAATTAAATTTGCAAGCATGAGACTGTACTTGATCCATTCTATGTGAGCGAAAACCAACCATCCAAACTAAACATAGCTCAAAAAAAACTCGCACAGTCGAAAGCTAAAACCAATATGCACACTACGCAACTTAAACAATCAACAAGCATTAAGACTAAGATGCAAGCACAGGAAAAGATCAAAAGGCTCTAGCATGAAGACAGTAAAATCTGACTCGGACAGTCCTTAATTACCTTAGGCTAAACAGAGCTACCCATAAATGAGCTTTTGATCAGTGACTCCCAAGCCAGACGGCTTTAGGGCACTAGGCGTGGAACACCCCTATGAATCTAATCACTCGAGCAGCAAAGGCCACGTAATCAACATAAGCCAAATTAGACTTTATGAAATCTGAAGATTATTTGACGAGTGCATTTTATGCTCCATCTCAACATCGGTCCTGCGTTTATGGGCGAGTGCGTTTTACGCTCCATCTCGACCCACCGCAAGACTTTCGATATTCAATCTCTTTTTCAATTAATTCTATTTTTATTTATTTTATTCTACAACATGCCAGAGTCCAAGATCCAAAACTGTAAAAGCACCCAAGCCCTTTATTACCTTGCAGAAATGAAAGATTATAAGAATGAACATACTCTCAAAGCAATCAACGTGCGAAATAAAATCGAAAAATAATTAGCTAAAACAGTTGATCGGTGCTTGCTAAGGACGGATCAAAAATAGTCTCGACTTATCGATTCACAACCCCTAACACATACATGCTTGACACGACTCTAAGAGACAGCCATAACTACTAGGCGCTTGTCATTAGCCACGATCAAAAATTAACAGCTAAAACACCCTCACCCAGCATATTTACAGTTACAGAACGGGGTGAAAGGGGGGGATCAAAATAAATTAGGCATGAAGCAACAAAAAAAATAACACCCTGCCCAAATAAGGAGAAGCCATAACACATGGCATCAAGTAAACCAATTATCTGCACAAACCCCAAAATATAGCTAAAAACATAACAACCAAAATAAAGCACAAGTATTTAAATATTATAAACCAAAACATACGTTTATATACTTAATAAAACCAACGTACCAATGCATCTTAACATGCATCCCAAAATAAACCAAAAACATCCACAAACATAGCATAAAATAATAATAATAATAATAATAATAATAATAATACTAATAGTCTGGGGCTATACCGCCCAAAAGAAACATGACAACAATTCATATATAATAATACTTAAAAAGGAAAATCTCCCCCAAGCTTGAAATTTGCCAATGACCTCACTGGCCTTCACCCTCTGGAGCACCATCACCTCCGCCATCATCATCGCCATCATCATCAGCCTGCGCTGGCTCCTCCTCGCGATCCTCTCCTCTGGCTGGAAATAGTGGAGGATAAGGCGCAAAAATTGGAGGCTTTGGAAATTGAAAGGGCATGGACTCTGCGTCGTCTCCTCCCTGAGCATAATAGATACTGGAGACTGTATTTGCGAACTCCGCATGATAGTGATTGAATTGGCTCTGCCATTGAGCCACTGTATCAACCTTGCAGTGGAGAAAATTAAGGCTGCTTAAAATCTCTGCCAAGGCCCCAAGTGGCATAGCCTCAGAAGATGGGGGCTCAGGCGCTTGAGCGGAGGTACCAGCCTCCGATGAGGGAGGCGGCAGAGGCCCCGGTAAATATCCTTGACCCTTTGGGTGCGACGGAGGTCCCCCATCCCATACTCCATAACGGGATATAACGTGATGATCAATGACAGCCATAGGCGGCTGAGTGATGTCGTCTTTCTCCCATACCACACCCGTCCTTTTGCATAGGCGTGTGATCAAAGACGGGTGAGGGAGTCCAGAATTGACGTTGCTTCTAATGGCCTTTTTAATTGAATCCTGGATAAGAACCCCCACATCAACCTTCAGCCCCATAACAATTGCATACAGCAATACTGCCCTCTCTCTTGTTACATCACTCAGGTGGTGTGTTGGCATGATATTAGCACAAATAAAGGAGTACCACGCCTTACCATAACGACTTAAGGCTTGATGGGGGAAAGAAGTCTTTTCACCGTGGAATTCATTGGTTTTCCACACGGTACCAGGCTTGCAGAGCTTGGTTATAATCTCATCTGTATTGTAACTCCGCATCCCAGACTCCAGATAATCCTTACCATCGTAGTTTGGAGTCCCATACACAGCATTAATGGTACGACTGTTAAATTTTATCAACTTACCCCGAACCGGTACCGAAGCAGGACCCTCAGCATTAGCATTTGCGTAGAATTCCTTTACCACCGAAATAACTGCAGATTCGAGCGGCTTGGTGAAGTGAATCCATTTCATAGTCACAATCATGGAATTCATATCGCCGTCCATCTTGTCATCTGGCCTTAGCCCTCTCTCAGGCACCAAACTCCACTTTAAAAATTTTTGGGCATATCGCTTCCAGGCTTCCTCACTTGGGAATTTTACAGCATCCCAAAGGGGAGGAGGGGTTCTGGAAGACGGAGGAGGACCTATACTAGTGCGAGGACGCTTTGAACCCATAGCCAACAAACCCCAAGGACAACAAAAAGAAAATTAACAAACGAAAATCTAATGGTTGCTCTGAAGAAATCCTTTACCTCATATTGCTTATAAATAGGATGAAGGAGAAGTAACTGCAGACGGTTAATGGCCCCAAACGGTGAGAAACCAAAAGGGTGTCGGTTGATTTGTCACACTCGTTGGAAGAAATGGAGATGTGTGTGAGAGAAAAGAGGGGAGAAACAAAAACTGCTGCAAACTGAAACCCAAACGCCTTGCTTAAACTCAAAAACACGGCACTGGCGCTGCGGCGTGGTGCATGGCGCTGCGGCGTGAGATAGATTCAACTTGGCGCTGCGGCGCCATTATCGGTGCTGCGGCGCAACATCTTGGCGCTGCGGCGCGAATAATTACGAAGGCCTCAACGCTGCAGCGCAACTCTCCAGTAGCTTCCAGCATATGCCGGCGCCGCGGTGTGAGATTTTGTAAAGGGACTGGCGCTGCGGCGTGACAGAGAATTTGGAAAAAAAAAAGCATGGCGCTGCGGCGCGAAAATTAGGCTAACACTTGGCGCTGCGGCTCGAGTACTTTGCTTTTTTTCCCCTGCATTCCTGCAGCAAACACCCAAAACCTGAATCAATGCAGAATTTAACTACTAGACATAGCAATCATACTAACCATTAAACTACATACTAACATACTAATTTAACATCTACAATAATTCTAAGGAAAACCAATTGCACTAATGATAACTAAAGAAAATAACACTAAATAAAACCATAAGGAAATTTTTGATACTGAGATGGGGTTGCCTCCCCATCAAGCGCTTGATTTAGAGTCGTCGGCTTGACTTTCGCCTTGCCTTACCCCGGGTCTCCCAAGGTGATGGAGGTGTGTTGCCGGTCAACCTCGCCGCCCCAATAGTGTTTCAAACGTTGTCCATTGACTTTGAAGGTTTTGTCTGAATGAGGGTCTTCGACCTCAATAGCCCCATGAGGATACACTTTAGCAATTGTGAACGGCCCCAACCATCGGGACTTCAACTTCCCCGGGAATAATTTCAGCCGGGAGTTAAAAAGAAGCACCTTCTGGCCTCGTTCGAAGTTCCTTTCGATAATTTTCTTGTCATGCCACCGCTTTGTCTTTTCCTTATACAACTTAGCGTTTTCATACGCGTGCAGACGAAACTCGTCTGATTCATTGAGTTGTAATAGTCTTCGTTCACCCGCTGCATCCATATCAAAATTGAGCTTTTGGATAGCCCAATATGCGTTGTGCCATAGCTCCACAGGAAGATGACAAGCCTTGCCATAAACAAGCCTATACGGAGACATTCCGATAGGCATTTTATAAGCGGTGCGGTATGCCCACAAGGCATCATCAAGCTTCTTTGACCAGTCCTTCCGATTAGGATTAACAATCTTCTCCAAGATACGCTTAACCTCTCGGTTAGAGATCTCTGCTTGGCCACTTGTCTGTGGATGATAACCTGTGGCTATTTTATGGGTCACCCCATACTTAGCAAGAAGGGCTTCGAAATATTTGTTGCAAAAATGTGACCCTTCATCACTGATTATTGCCCGAGGAGTGCCGAAGCGAGTGAAAATATTTTTCCTTAAGAAATTAAGCACCACCTTAGCATCATTAGAAGGTAAGGCGACTGCTTCTACCCATTTGGAGACATAATCAACCGCGACCAGAATATAGAGATTGTTGTAGGACGACGGGAATGACCCCATGAAGTCAATACCCCATACATCAAACAACTCTACTTCAAGGATATTCTGCAGAGGCAATTCGTGCCTTTTTGAAATGGTTCCTACCCTTTGGCATCTATCGCAGTGCAACACATATAGGTGTGCATCTTTGAACAGGGTAGGCCAGTAAAACCCAAATTGGAGTACTTTAGCAACAGTTCTTTGGCCCCCAAAATGTCCTCCATAATTAGAGGAATGGCAATGATGGAGCACACCTTCGATTTCCTCCTCTGGCAAACATCTCCGCAGAATCTGATCTGAACACTGTTTGAATAAAAAGGGCTCATCCCAAAAGTATTGTTTTGCATCATTTAGGAATTTCTTCCTCTGTTGATAGCTCAAGATGGGAGGAAGCACTTGACAAGCGACGAAATTGGCAAAGTCCGCATACCACGGGGCTTTACTTTGGACGCCAAACAGTTGTTCATCCGGGAAGAAATCATTGATGTCTTTGATTGCATCTCCCGAATGAGGAGGGTTTTCCAACCTCGACAAGTGATCTGCTACCTGGTTTTCTGTCCCCTTTTTGTCGCGGATCTCCAGATCGAACTCCTGTAGAAGAAGGACCCACCTTATCAGCCTAGGCTTTGCATCTTTCTTCTCTATCAGATATTTGATGGCCGAATGGTCTGTGTACACGGTCACTTTTATTCCAATGAGGTAGGAACGGAATTTGTCGAAAGCATAAACCACTGCCAGCAGTTCCTTCTCGGTTGTGGTATAATTTAACTGAGCATCAGTTAATGTTTTGCTGGCATAGTAGATCGTGTGGAACACTTTGTCCCTTCTCTGTCCCAACACTGCCCCAATTGCAAAATCGTTGGCGTCACACATGAGCTCAAATGGGAAAGTCCAATCAGGAGCTACCATGATAGGAGTCGAAATGAGTTTTTCCTTCAAAAGTTCAAATGCTCTGAGGCAGGCTTCATCAAACTGAAAAGGCATATCCTTTTCCAATAGTGAACATAGCGGTTTTGTTATCCTTGAGAAGTCCTTGATAAACCGCCTATAGAAACCTGTATGCCCAAGAAAACTCCTAACCCCTTTCACTGATGTAGGCGGCGGTAGACTATTGATGACATCAATTTTAGCCTTGTCTACTTCAATACCACCATCTGATACTCTGTGGCCCAGAATAATGCCCTCTTTTTCCATGAAGTGGCACTTCTCCCAATGCAATACAAGATTAGTTTCAACGCATCTTTGAAGAACGGCAGTCAAATTCACCAGACAGTTATCAAATGAACTCCCAAATACAGAAAAATCGTCCATGAAAACCTCGAGGGTCTTTTCAACCATGTCAGAGAAGATGGACATCATGCAACGTTGGAATGTTGCAGGAGCGTTACACAACCCAAAGGACATTTTTCAAAAGGCAAAGGTCCCATACGGACATGTGAACGTTGTTTTCTCCTGATCTTCGGGAGCAATTGAAATTTGATTATAGCCAGAATAACCATCTAGCAGACAATAGAAGGCATGCCCAGCAAGTCTATCGAGCATCTGATCAATAAATGGCAGCGGGAAGTGATCCTTACAGGTGGACTTATTCAACTTTCTGTAGTCCATACATACCTTCCATCCAGTCACCGTTCTGGTTGGAATCAACTCGTTATTCTCATTGGCTACTACTGTCATACCGCCCTTTTTTGGCACGCATTGAATGGGACTGACCCAAGGACTGTCCAAGATAGGGTAGATAATGCCCGCATCTAGCAGCTTAATGATTTCCTTCCGGACCACCTCTTTCATTATTGGGTTCAACCGCCTTTGATGTTCAATGGTCGGCTTGGATCCTTCCTCCAGTAGGATTTTGTGCATACAAAGGGATGGACTGATCCCATTAATGTCTGAAAGCGACCACCCCAGTGCCGTTTTATACTGTTTTAGCACTAGCAGTAGCTTCTCTTCCTGCCCTTCATCTAAAGATGCAGATATTATAACAGGTAAAGTGGATGAATTCCCCAAGTATGCATACCTCAGATGATTGGGTAGGAGCTTTAACTCGAGGACAGGAGGTTCTACAACAGATGGCTTGGAAGTAGATGCTTCTGGATCATTCAGCAACTCAAACTGTCTTTGGAACTGTGTAGATCGCTGGGGTGCATCCAGCCAGTTAGCACATTCAACATGGGTGGCCTCCTCCTTAGTACTGGTACCTCTTAGTGTAGCTTCTAAAGGGTCTGTCATGCATGTTTCTGAGAATACTTCCCTGACTGCATCATCAAGCACTTTAATTTGGAAGCAGTCTTCAGGGGTGTTCGAATATTTCATTGCCCTAAACACATTGAAAGTTACTTCCTGATCCTGCACTCTCATAGTCAGCTCCCCTTTCTGCACATCTATAAGGGTTCCCCCCATTGCTAAGAATGGTCTACCCAGTATTATCGGGACCTCCCTGTCTTCCTCAAAGTCCAGGACAATAAAGTCCACTGGGAAGATTAACTTGTCCACCTTAACAAGCACATCCTCTACTATCCCCTTCGGGTACGTGAGAGATCTATCCGCCAATTGCAAAGTAACACTTGTGGGTTTGGCTTCATTCAGTCCAAGCGTTTTATAAATTGACAGAGGCATCAAATTTATACTCGCCCCCAAATCACATAAGGCCTTGCCAATGAATTGGTCCCCGATAGTACATGGAATCGTGAAACTTCCAGGATCTTTCAGTTTTGGCGGGAGCTTGTTCTATAGAATAGCACTACATTCCTCAGTCAGAGCCACTGTTTCATAATCTCCCATTTTCCTCTTCTTTGATAATATGTCTTTCATGAATTTAACATAGCTCGGCATTTGCTCCAACGCCTCTGCAAATGGGATGTTTATGTGAATCTTCTTGAACACTTCTAAAAACTTAGAAAATTGCTTATCAAGCTTTTGTTTCTGCATGCGCTGGGGGAATGGCAACTGTGGGATAGGAGGACTAGCTGTGTTCACTGTAGGGGTTGGTGATGAAGGGCTTTCTTGAGCATTTACCTCACCCCCAGACTTATCATCACTCTGCTCCACAATAGGTTCCTCTATAGTCACTTTTTCTTGCACTACAGGACTATCTCCACCCTTTTCATTTATAGTTTTCCCACTCCGGAGTGTAACTGCTTTGCAGTGTTCCTTCCCATCCCGTTTCGGGTTGACAACAGTGTCACTCGGCAATGTGCCTTGCGGTCGACTATTCAAAGCAGAGGCCAACTGTCCCATTTGGACTTCAAGGTTCCGGATGGAAGCCTCTTGATTACTGCTCCTTGTCTCATTTTGGGTAATATATCGTGACAGGAGATCTTCCAAACTAGGTTTTCTTTCCTGTTGAGGTGGTGGATGGTGGAACTGATTTTGCGAACTCTGTGGTTGTTGGTTGTACTGATTTTGAGCTTGAAAACTGGGAGGGTTTGAGAAATTAGGCCTGGTGGTCGGAGGTTGTGCTTGATTGCTATTTGTGTTACCCCAAGAAAAGTTTGGATGATTCCTCAAGCCCGGATGATAATGAGTAGGGAGACTTGCGTTTTGCTGCCGCCCGTAGTTGGAAACAAATTGAACTGACTCGGGGCTTATGGCACACTGCTCAATTGTGTGGCTCCCTTGACATAATTCACACAACAATGAGACACTCTGAACATTCTGTACAGCTTGCACTCCCATGGTGTCAAGTCTTTTAGTTAGCGCTGCAACCTGAGCCGCTAATTGTGTGACTGGATCTACCTCATATATTCCTGCTGCTCTTCTAGGGGCCTGCCTATCATTTGGCCATTGATAATTATTGGCCGCCATTGTTTCCACCAATTCATACCCCGCTGTGTGATGTTTAGACATGAACGCTCCTCCAGAAGCGGCATCAATACTCGATCGAGTAGCTCCGGATAACCCATTATAAACTGTCTGGATGGGAAGCCATTCTGGTAGTCCATGGTGGGGGAATTTTCTTAGAAGATCCTTGAATTGCTCCCATGAGTCGTACAAAGACTCTGACTCAAACTGAATAAAAGAGGTAATTTCATGCCTGAGCCTGGCGGTTTTAGTGGGTGGGAAGAACTTTGCCACGAACTTTTGAGCCAAGTCATCCCATGTAGTTATGGAGCCTGACGGAAGTGAATGTAGCCAGCTCTTGGCCTTGTCCTTCAAAGTGAAGGGAAACAATCGGAGTCTGATGGCATTGTCAGACACTCCATTACAATTAAACGTATCGCAGATCTCCAAGAAGTTCATCAAGTGATCGTTGGGGTCATCATTTGGTAATCCCCCAAACTGAATATTGGAGCACATATGGATGGTGCCCGGCTTGATCTCAAAATTGTTTGCTTGGATTGCGGGCCTAAGAATGCTCGCTTGCAAATCTGCGATGTGAGGCATAGCATGCTCCCTTAAAGATTTCTGAAGTTCCTCAGCCATTGTAACAGGAGTATATATGTCCCGAGCTTTTTCTCTCTGCAGGCGTCTGTACGTTCTATCAACCTCGGGATCGAGAGGTATTATATTCCGACCCCTTCGAGGTGGCATACGCCGTTGAGATCACCTGAAAAAAAAAATTAAACAGATAAAGTTAGTCTAAATTAAGATCATAATGACTTGGCTTTAATATTGATAACAAATAATACTAAGTCCCCGGCAACGGCGCCAAAAACTTGTTGGTCGATTTATGTAACGACAATTAACGCGCAAGTATACGCGGTCAACAAGTAATATAAGATAAGTAGGGTGTCGTACCCATGAGGACGAAGTCTTAAATGCAAATCAAATACTAATGTAAGTTATATACTATCTTATCTAAACAAATAATTGGAGGTGGTATTTTAAACTATGCGATTACAACTAAAGGAAGCGGGAGAAATTGAAGTAATAGGGAGACAAGCTAGGATTACAATTTCCCTAATGCGTCGCCTAATCTCCTAACTCTCCACAATACAAACAAATCAAGGAATGGTCAGCCGAGAATAGAACTATGCATATGCTTCTGTCGAAGGCTAAATGCACATCCCTAGCTAGATGAATCACAATATATCTATCGATGAAAATAACTAGGCTAGGGTCATTAAGCTCAGTCTCAAGGCTACACAAGGCAAATAGAGATATGTCTATCCTATTAAGTAGTTTATGCACACATTCCTTTAGGCAAGGGCATAACAAGTGTTATTATATTTTAAAAGCCAGATATTAATGTCCGATATTCAATATCCATTAATATCACTGCCAAAAACTCTGTCAAGCATTTAGTCAATAAGCAAGAAATACAACAACCCATTCCCAAAATGATTCATTAATATAAATAGGAGCAAGACGTTCAAGGGAATAAGTCTCCCGTATCGGTAAGAAATGAGTAGACTTGGTTAATCTATTGACAATAACCCAAATCGCATCGATGCCTTGAGAAACCTTGGGAAGACCCGTAACAAAATCCATGGTAATGTGTTCCCACTTCCACTTTGGAATCTCAAGTGGTTGCAATGGACCTTTTGGCACTTGATGCTCCGCCTTGACACGTTGACACGTTAAACACCTCGAGATGAACTCCGCGATCTCTCTTTTTATATTGCTCCACCAAAATGTATGTCGAATATCACGATACATTTTGGTACTCCTAGGATGGATTGCAAATGGTGTGTTGTGTGCCTCCATCATGATTCTATACTTCAACTCAGAATCGTTAGGAACACAAAGTCTGGAGTTGACTCAAAGTATTCCTTCTTCATCAATCCTTGCTTCTGGAATAGCACCTTCTTGCACCTTCTTCCTCATATTCATCAGCTCTGGGTCTGTAGCTTGAGCAGCTTTAACTTTATCAATCAAAGCTGGTTCTACGCGAATACTTGACATCATTGCATGGGTCCCCGGAGTCTTGAACTTTATCTTCATCTTTTGTAAATCACACAAAATAGGCCTTGATAGCATCACATTCATTCCTGCATATGATCTTCTACTCAACGCGTCAGCTACCACGTTCGCTTTTCCAAGATGGTATTGGATGTTATGGTTGTAATCTTTCAACAACTCAAGCCAACGTCGTTGTCGCATGTTGAGTTCCTTTTGAGTGAAGAAATATTTGAGGCTCTTATGATCCGTATAGATCTCCACTTTCTCCCCGTACAGGTGTTGGTCGATTTATGTAACGACAATTAACGCGCAAGTATACGCGGTCAACAAGTAATATAAGATAAGTAGGGTGTCGTACCCACGAGGACGAAGTCTTAAATGCAAATCAAATACTAATGTAAGTTATATACTATCTTATCTAAACAAATGATTGGAGGTGGTATTTTAAACTATGCGATTACAACTAAAGGAAGCGGGAGAAATTGAAGTAATAGGGAGACAAGCTAGGATTACAATTTCCCTAATGCATCGCCTAATCTCCTAACTCTCCACAATACAAACAAATCAAGGAATGGTCAGCCGAGAATAGAACTATGCATATGCTTCTGTCGAAGGCCAAATGCACATCCCTAGCTAGATGAATCACAATATATCTATCGATGAAAATTACTAGGCTAGGGTCATTAAGCTCAGTCTCAAGGCTACACAAGGCAAATAGAGATATGTCTATCCTATTAAGCAGTTTATGTACACATTCCTTTAGGCAAGGGCATAACAAGTGTTATTGTATTTTAAAAGCCAGATATTAATGTCCGATATTCAATATCCATTAATATCACTGCCAAAAACTCTGTCAAGCATTTAGTCAATAAGCAAGAAATACAACAACCCAATCCCAAAATGATTCATTAATATAAATAGGAGAGAAAGTTAATTAGGCTAAACACTAGGTTACATTGAAATCCTAAAAAGGAATTAGTTCATAACCATGGTGCTAATACACATTTCTATCACATTCAACATTGCTCAGTAATACACAAATAACTGAGAGATTTAGAATAAGAAAACTCCTGTTGTAAGGTTTTCTGTCTCCAAGTCTTCTCTTCTCCGTGTAACTCCTGAGCTGTGTATGATGCAATAACTATTCTCCCCTAAAACACAGCTTCTTTCTGGTCTAGAATCTCCAAAAATATTCTCTGTTATCACTGTCTATGGTGATATCCTAGCCGCCGTCCTCTCTGCTATCTTTTCCTTTTTTCCTCTTTTATTTTTTAGGTCATTAAACGCGAACCACTGGCTAGGCACCGGAGGTGACGCTGCGGCGCGGAGCCTATAACTGCTTGGTGGCGCTGCGGTGCCACTCACGCTGCAGCGCGAGAATAAGAAGGACCGGGCCGCTGCAGCGCCAGATGACATCAGCATGGACCAGGAGTTGGCGCTGCGGCGCGGGCTTAAAACTAGGCTCTAGCGCTGCGGCGCCAGAGTGTAGAAAATGACAATTTTGCCCCTGTAAGCTGAAAATGACCTAAACAGCCCTGCATCAGACAGGAAGAGCATAACAACAATAGAATATATACAAAAGCACAATAAATAATACAAAAACAAGCAACGTCTTAAGCTTTAGAGAATCTGATATGCGATATAAATACCACACATCAACAGGTAGTGTCTCCAGATCTTCAACGCAAAAACAACTGCTGCCAACTCTAGATCATGAGTAGGATAATTCCTCTCATATTCTTTGAGTTATCGCGAGGCATAGGCTATGACTTTGCCATGTTGCATGAGAACACATCCTAACCCTTTGCCCGAAGCATCACTGTAAATGACAAATCCATCCAAACCAGATGGTACCGTCAGAACAGGAGCCGAAATGAGTCTCCTCTTGAGCTCTTGGAAGCCTTTCTCGTATTCCTCATTCCATATAAATTTTGTATCTTTCCAAGCCAGCTGAGTTAATGGAGTAGCAATTTGAGAAAATTCTTCCACGAACCTCCGATAATAACCAGCTAAGCCCAGAAAGCTGCGTACTTCGGTCACCGACTTTGGTTGCTCCCAACTTTGTATTGCTTTAATCTTCGTCGGGTCCACAGATACTCTACGTTTTGATACTACGTGCCCAAGGAATGCTACCTCCTCAAGCCAGAACTCACATTTTTTTAACTTGGCATATAGCTTGTTTTCACGAAGCCTTTGAAGTACCAGCTTCAAGTGGTGCTCATGATCTTCACGACTTTTGGAATAGATGAGGATGTCATTAATAAAGACAACCACGAACTGATCCAAATATTGCTTAAATACACGGTTCATCATATCCATAAAAGTAGCAGGAGCATTAGTCAATCCAAAAGACATGACTAAAAATTCATAATGCCTGTACCGAGTTTTGAAGGCAGTTTTTGGAATATCCTCAGTTTTAATCTTCAGCTGATGATATCCAGAACGAAGATCGATCTTTGAAAAGAATTGTGCACCTTGCAACTGGTCGAACAGGTCATCAATACGAGGTAACGGATACCTATTCTTAATGGTGACATGGTTCAACTCCCGATAGTCAATACAAAGTTGCATACTCCCGTCTTTCTTCTTTACGAATAAAACAGGAGCATCCCAAGGAGACGTACTAGGACGAATAAAACCGATGTCTAACAACTCCTGTAGTTGGCCCTTTAACTCCTGAAGTTCAATAGGAGCCATTCGATATGGGGTTTTAGAAATGGGTTTTGTACCGGGCTCAAGGTCAATAAAGAATTCAACTTCACGTTCTGGGGGTAGACCGGGAAGTTCTTCGGGAAATACATCAGGAAACTCATTAACAACAGAAATATCATTCAAACCTGACGTATTCTGGTTTAGATCAGTGACATGGGCTAAGAAAGCTTGACATCCATTTTTCAATAAACAAATAGCTTTATGACTTGAAATGACATTGATTGATTTTAGTGGTTTGGTGGTTTGGATTCGCACAACAGGTTGATTAGGAATATGAAAGCTAACAACCTTACGAAAACAATCAATTTTGGTATGATAAGTGGTTAACCAGTCAATTCCTAAAATCACGTCAAATGCAAGTATTTTCAAAGATATAAGATCAACAGGTAGGGTGAGGGTACCAATTTGAATTAAGCAAGATTTGTAAACTGTGGATGTAACAAAGGTTTCTCCCAACGGAGTTTCAACAGATAAGTCAAAGTCTAATTTCTCAGGTGTCAAGTTCAAACGTTGAGCACAAGCAAGTGAAATAAAAGAATGGGTAGCACCGGTATCTAATAAGGTATAGACTTCGCAAGAGTTTATGATTAGCTTACCCGTAATAACCTCATTCGGGTTCCTTGCTTGTTGAGCAGTCACGACAAAAGCCCTTCCAGGAACCACTGACTTCGACTTTTCTAGAACAACTTTAGGAATCACCACCCCCGCTGGACTTGGTTTTGCTGTAGGAAACACTCGAGCTATATGTCCTTCCTTTCCATAGTTATAGCATACCTTGGATTGCTGTGCGCAGTTGGGACTGATATGCCCCTCTTGCCCATATTTATAGCATACGACCAGCGGTCGTTCTCCTCCCCTATAAACAGTTGATGTTGGTGCTGCTGTCGATGTTTTCACGTTCTCATTGTTGTACCTTCTCTTCTTGAAATCTCCCCCCGACTCACTTCTTCTATTATCATGGCCACGATTACCACCGGAGTGGTTACCTCTTCTGTCATGATACTTTCCTCCCTGCTGGTTGTCATTGTTCCGATGACTGCTGCCACCGGTACAACCCTGGTTGTTGTCCCTTGGTTGAACATAATCATTATCTCGTTCTAATAACTAGGCCCTGTTCACTACATCCGAATATAGAGAAAATTTGTGAGAAATGAGGTATTGACAAATTTTTGGTTTCAAACCTCTCAGAAACATCCGCATCATACGTTCCTCATTCTCCACCAAATGAGGTGCAAACTGGGATAACTGCGCGAACTTAGCCTCGTACTAGGACACCGTCATGTTGCTCTATTTCAGTCTGATAAACTCTACCTCTTTCATGTGACGAATACTTTCTGGAAAATATTTGTCATTGAACAGTTTCTGGAACGCCTCCCAAGACATCTTGAGTGCGGCAGGCTGGGTACGCTTCATAGATTCCCACCAGTAATCTGCCTCTCCACGGAACATAAACGTGGCGAATGGAACCTTCTGTTCCTCCGTGCATCCCAAGACATCAAATATCTTGGTAATTTGCTTAATCCAATTTTCTGCCTTGATTGGATCTGGCTTTCCCTGAAACTTTGGCGGTTCCAACTCTTTGAACTGCTTGGCAGTGACAAGTCGCGAGTTGTTATTTCCACCTGTATTATGAACACGAGTCTCCCTCGTCTGGCTTTGCATGAACTGTAAAAAGCTTCTAAACATCCCATCATTCATCGTTTCTTCAGTAGGGTTGTTTACAGGAGGAATATAGCCTTCCTATTGCACGTTCTCCTGGTTGGTGATTAAAGGTGTGTCAACACTCTCATTCACTCCATTGTTTGGATTTTCAGCTGCCATTCTCAATTACTGCATAAAACAATGGTTAATTAAACAAATTAACATATCACATATTAACCCTATGTTCCAACCGACCAATTAAAAACCAAATAAGCTTAGGTAGGACACACTAGCGAAGATTTTACTCGTCTCTCCCCTCCTAATTCTATTCCCAGATCTCCGCTAGAGATCATATCCCTAAGCTCTGATACCAATTGTGACGCCCCCAAAATAGGTTCAATACCAACCCATTCTGAGTCACCAAATACATGGTACAAAATTCCAAATACAAATCTTTTATAACATACGGTCGTGCAACATGCGACCACATAAACTGTGAGTTTCAATACATATCGTATATAATACGATATATAAACACTCAAATCCAGTCCTCGTTTATTACAATTATTATCACACTATTTTACAAAAATAGTGAGGACTACTACTGCTCTACTCTGACCATCACACCGATCCCCGACTAGTTCCCGCAACTTTCTCATTCCCTGAAGATGATAATAGATGAAAAAGGGTGAGCTCAACTAGCCCAGTAAAGAATATTATGACTAAGATAATGAAGAATAAATTATCGTTAGTCTTCAACAAATCAGATAAAATATTATGGACAATAAGTTTTAGATCAACAACTGCAGCAGAAATATCAATTTATTAGAAGAGTTATATAGAGAATGAAGTTACTATCTTCTATGATTTAAAAGTCCATCATCAATATTTTATCCCTGTAACATTAATCAATAAATATCTCAAATCAAATATTCATCTTTGCACTACGGGCCAAAGATATTCATTTGTATCACCAGTGGTCATGTTCATCTCAGCACCTGTCCATCTTTGCACTACGGGCCAAAGATATTCATCAGGTAATCATTCATCTTTGCTCTACAGGCCAAAGATATTCAGTTATAACACCATTTAGGGCTGAGGATGATGAAAAAGAATATAAATAATGAATCCAGTGAGATAAAGGACAAAGATTAGGTATTCGTAATTTAGTTTATCCAAGTTCAAGAATATTCTATAATAATACTTTGTGAAGCAAAATTCAAGAATGAAGATCAAAACTTGGATCCAATCAAAGATAGGAACCTTAACAAGCAACTTGGACAAATAGAAGAAAATTTAATTTTTTCCTGAATAGTGCCGTATACGTGAATAGTATCGTATACGTGAACAGTAACCCCGACGGAAAAAGTAAAAATTTCATAATAAAATCCATACAATATTTTGGTATAATGATATTGAAAAGAATAACATCATTTACGAAAAAAATAGCATCCCTTACCTTAACAGGAGAGTAGTTTTGACCGAAATATCGGATATTATGTGGACGAAAACTTGCACTGTTATCAACGCTCAAAGTATCTAAATACTCACAAGAAATACGCTCGATATTATAGAGAGAAAATTTTCTGATTCTGGTGTGATTTTCATTTTTAACTAAGCACCCTATTTATAGGAAAGGCTTAGCATACCAATGTTGACAAAACTGCAGGCAGATGAATTTTCTCAGCATACAAGTTTTGAAAAATTTGGCAAGTTTGGTAGCATACCAAGAAGGAAAAAAGATATCCCACATGCTTAATATATATACATATATATATATATATATATATATATATATAATAAAGCATTTATAATTATTAAAAGAATTCCAATTCAATTCTTTTCTCTTCCATCTCATTTTATTTTTATGCCATAAATTTATTACAACAATATCACTTCTTCAAATTATAAAATTGTACTATTATATTATCATATTATAATATTATAATAATATATTTGAATAAATATTTTATCGGAGAAGATAAAATGCTAACTTTCAACAAATGTCTCATAATAAAAAAATTTCCCTTTATATCATACTTAAATAAATATTTACTTTTCATATTTATCAACAATCAATTATTATTCACAAATAATATTACAGAATCACAATATTAACAACCAGATCATTCCTAGGAAAGAGGGGGCCTTCCGATAAGGATTTCTCCTTACTGGCGCGTAATTAAATAACCCCTCCTAGACAGAACTTTCTTAGACATTGCCAATAATGCTATCTAATAATATTATTCAAATAATAAGAGTGACAATTATTAATTTAATAATGTGAAATACTGTGTAATGACAATTATTGAATCAATAATATAAAATATCAATGTAGCAATTATTGATATAAAATATCAACGTAGCAATTATTGAACCAATAAAATATTATGCAATTGTAGCAATTATTAAAGCAAAAATATAAAATATTGAACAGTAATTACTGTAACAATTATTGAGTAAGTGCCTTCTTACGTAAAAATCAATAATTAGAATTACTGTGCAATACTATGTGCTACAGTGCAACACCGCGTATTACTGTATTTTAACCACCGGGTATTTCAACAGTTCTAACGGTAACAACTACGCCGTTATTTATAGAAAACTCATTCTTGTCGTTTTCTTTATCCTACAGTTATTTTATTGTGGGGCCCACAAATGGTTGCGCAGTCGTACGAATATTCCCCGACAACAAGAATATTCCACGACCAAACGAATATTCCCCGACAACAATGAATATTTTATAACCACTTGCTTATTTTGAAATATTTGCACATTTCACCCATAACTTATCACATTTATCAAATCAACACCTTACTATGTTAAAATAATTTATAAAGAAATTTAAATCTTTATTCATAAAATTTGGGGTCTTACAGCAGGACTCCACGATTTTAAGTCATGTGGAAAGTTTTGTTCTGCCCTTAGCTCCCCCTGAGCTAGTGAGTCCTTATGAGAGGACTACGATTGCCGAGAACCACTCCACAATTGTTAAGTTCCATCCTCAGCTTGCTTCTTGACCGTTGGCTCTACGGTTTCCTATGATGCATTCTGAAATGACATCCCTTCTGGGTTAAGGTTGCTTAGGAAGGGCCAACCTTTTAGTTTGACACTAAGGATCAGGTTTGTCTCTGAGGCGCTTATCAGAAGGAGTGCTTGGCTTGATAATGCTGTCACCACAGTGAGTTCTTCTGCCATGTCTGGATCACTCCACGATTCTCCTAGTCATCTCTACGATTTTGACTTTGCCTTTGTATCTACATAGTTAGCACTATCTAGAGCATAGAATTTATGGTTGCAAATTTAACATACCTAACTCACTTATCAATTTATTAAATCTGGATTCATCTAAGGGTTTTGTGAATACATCAGCAAGTTAATTTTCAGTAGGGATATATTGCAAAGATATAGTTCTATTTTGAACATGATCCCTAATAAAATGATATCTTATTTCTATATGCTTAGTCCTAGAATGCATGACAGGATTATGTGTTATTGCAATGGCACTTGTGTTATTATAATGAACAGGTATAGATTTGAAATCAAACCCATAGTCTGCTAGTTGATTCTTCATCTATAAGATTTGAGCACAACAGCTGCCTGCAGTAATATATTCAGCTTCAACTGTTGAAGTTGATATTGAGTTTTGCTTTTTGCTGAACCAGGACACTAGTCATTTTCCTAGCAGTTAACAAGTGCCACTGGTACTTTTTTTTGTCTATTTTGCATCCTGCAAAGTCAGCATCTGAATATCCTGTCAGTTCAAAGTAGGTCTCCTTGGGATACTAAAGTCCCAAGTAGGGTGTACCTTTAAGATACCTAAAAATCCTTTTCACAACAATTAAGTGTGATTCCTTGGGATTAGCTTGAAATCTAGCACATATACATGTTGCAAATATTATATCTGGTCTACTGGCAGTTAAGTATGTTAGTTTTCAAAGGCACGTTAGATATCTAGAAGGGGGTTGAATAAATATTTTAAAATTTCCTTGTTTAAATTACTTTGTCAGTATTGATTATATAGCGCCCCCAAATTTAGGTCCCCAAAACCTCGAACCTGGTACGTTATGATACATTATTTCTATAACTACTGCGAAAGATATAAACATAAATTGTTTATACAATAAACTTTTACACATAATCCCCAAGGTCTATAACCTTAACTTAATACCTGCATTCAATATCCTACAAGACATACAATGTCATTTGTATCCAATACTATTACAAGTTTAACCTGCATCCAAATCCAATTCTGGAATGTCTTTGCTTGTATTCAAAGTTTTGTATTAATCTGAAAATTTTATCATGATATAGCAAAGGTGAGCAACAAATTTGCCCAGCAAATTTTAAATACAAAGGAAGATATATCATGATTGAAAAGAATAATAAGCTGACAAACTTTCAACAATATAATAATCGTGAAAGAATATAAATCAATTTCCTTAACTGAATGACCGAATCAATAATGCTGAATAGCCAACAATGAACATGAATAAATTCAACTGAACAATATGGTAATGAAGGTGATCAGCCTTTCATACCTGATAAACATATACAATATGCACAATGTGCGAATTAATAAATCATAAATGTGATATAATCAACAATGATTAATCACGAACATGCTTTACAATAACAACTCGAGTTTGATTTAGGAAACTTGCCTGAACCGTCGATTATTGCTACGTAATTTAAGTTAATCACTTTAATGAAAAGACCTATAAGTTATAAGATAGATCTTTCAGTTAGTATAACATATCATATCCCATAATACCATTACTTTAAAAGTAAACCATTTAACACTTAACCACATAGTCAAATATTAGATAACCTTAACACCATATTTATTTACAAGTCTAAACCTAGCACACATCAAGTCTTTAATAATATTCAATATAGTATACTAAGTGGTTTCCCACAAATAACTAACAAATTAGTTTTCGTCTCGTCTACACTGTTTTCACAGTGAGTTAGATCGGTTACTAATTCGTAGATACCTTCCCCATATGAAGGAGTCATTTAGCCCAGCTACTATACATCGACCATTAAAGGGTACGATTGCACTACCTTAGACTTAACACTTAATCGTTTATTTATAAGTTATTATTATAACTCGGTAAACTGTTTACTATTTCAACAAATCAACTTTCTCATTTCAGTAAGCTGAAATCAATCTATCTTCTCTTCCTAACCTTATCAGTTTTTATTTTAGCAAGCTGAAACCAAACTGTCTTCCTAACATTTTCAGTTACCATTTCAGCACACTGAACTGTTCATTTCAAGAAGCTGAAATTTCTTTTTCACAAAAATACCAAAACAACTTATTATTTTCCTATCCTTTGGAAAATCATATATACATATATTCCATACACAAAAAGTATTTTTTCTGGAATTTTTCAAATCCCTTAAGTATTTTTCAAAAATCTATTTCTAGTTATTTCCTTAAGAAATTAGCTACCTCACGCTTAACTCCAGAAATTCTCAACTCTTGGCGGAATCTTACACATGCTAACGTGAACTTATAGTTTAAATTTCGTGGCCATCGGAGTTATACATCTCCGGTTATAGCAATTTTCGTTGAAAAAACACAAATATTGAAATGGTCATAACTTGCTCAATTTAAATCAGAATAAGCTCATTTTTGGACACAAGATACTTTATAACATATATTTTCATGTCCCAAAATATTGGAATTTATTTCATAAATTAAGTGGACAAAACTTCCCTTGGAAATCCCAGACAGCCTACTTTTTGTAATTTTTCAGATTTTGTTTTATTTACTAAAATCAGTCCACACAAAAATCTACAACACCTTTTTAAGTGATTCCACTTGAAAACGTTAGAAGACTTATATATCTAACTCCAAACATTGACCACACTCAAAAATTCAAAATATAACGAGAGATATGGTCGTTTCCATTTCATACTTTGTTTTTACAAAAATCTAATTTTTCATACTTGATGATTTCTAAGAAAACTTTCATATTCTCACCTAATAACCAACATAATCCATCATCAAACATCATAACACAAACTAATACCAAATATATTCATGGATATATCATGATCCATGATCCATATCACCAAAAATCACCAAACATAAGATAAAACACAACCAAGGATAAGAAAAATTAAGTTTTCTTACTTTTGAAAAATTAAATTCCTATTTCTTAGTTTAGATCCAACTCTTGATCCATAAAAGGGTTAGATATAAACTTGAAACATTATAAAACACATAGATCTAAGGTTTTTAACCTCAAAATCATAACTTTACAAAAATCAAAACTTAAATCAAACAAAGAAGAAAAAGAGATTATATGAGTAGGATTTCTTTATACCTTCTCTTGATTTTCCTTCCTTTTTCTTCCTAGACCTTGATTTAAGAACTTATGAAACCTCACAATCCCTCCTTCTCTCCTCTCCCTATCCCACCGAACTCTCTCTTTTTCTCTCTCTTGGTTCTCTTTTGTTCTTTCTATTTCTCTTTCTAGTTGCTAGCTTAGGAAATAAAACAAATGATATACTTAGATTTGTTTATTAAAAAAAGGTATAGAGATATAATGCATATCTAACTAAATCTTCCATCCACTCTCTCTCTCTCTTTATCATAATGGAAGTTGATGCTTGCAGAAACAAACAAAGTGGTATCTCCATAAAGTGGAGGACACCTAACAAAGCAATTACCAACTAAAGCTACTTTCATCATTACATTACTTCCCCCTTGCTCCTTCTCCAAATTTCCGGCCATGTAGCCCTTAATTATCCAAATTGGTTTTATTATAAGCTTATCTAATGACTATACTACCCCTCCTTGATTTGGGCTAAGCTTGGGCCTTCATTTAATTTGGGCTTGCACCTTTTTCCTAGATTTGTTTATTAATTAAATTAAACTTGGGCTTCCACCCATAAATAAATTGGGTCATCATAATATTTGTCTCATACTTGATATATTGGGCTAGCTTAATAACTTAATTGCGATTAAATCAATTAGCTACAAGTCCAATACTTAAATAAACAATTGGGCTACTAATTTAAATCTTTGGGCCATAATACCAACTTAGTTCCATACTCATTAATTTTTATCTTACCCTAATCATTTAGTTAGGGTTTCCACTACACACCTTTATAAATAAATTCCTTACTCATATATATTTAATTTCATAGCCCAATTAGACTTGCTTTACTTAGGTTATAAAATCAATTATTTAAGATGTACAAAATAAATCTCTTAGAGTATTTAATTACCCTACTTAATATATATATTAGGTTATATTTCTTTATTCTTATTCCAATAGTAACCCTTATAGGTTCTTCTTAAAAATTTTAAATTATTCCTCTATTTCCCCTCTAGATTTTATCCTTTAACCTTTATTTTATTCATTTAAGATCTTATAAATTTTTGGATTATCACAGATTATACTGACAGCAACGAAATATATGTTTTGTTCCCCCTCAAGATATAACAGTTATGGTTTGATAAGCAGTTATGGCAGTTATAGTAGATATAGCAGTTATAGTAGTTAATGATGAGACATAAGGTTTTAAGTGCTTCAGAGCACACAAGGCTCCTAGTCCACTCTTCTACTCCACGAGTAGGAAATCCACTAAGGATGTCTCTTACAACTGAATCACTTAGATTCCTTCAAGGCCAGCAGCCCTGGAACTTCTCTTAGTTCACTAAGAACTCTTCAAGTCCTCTAACTTGGTACTTCTCTTAGTTCACTTTTGAACTCTTCAAGTCCTCTAACTTGGTTCTTCTCTTAGTTCACTTTTGAACTCTTCAAGTCCTCTGACTTGGTTCTTCACTTGGATTGACAGTAATTGTTTGAGGTGTGCTACTCAGTTACAATTAAGCATCAGTTCTGAAGAACTGAGTAGCGAAGCAAGCTTTCCTCTTTTAGGATAGTAGAGTTGATCGTTGAGTGTTCTTGAGCTTTTCTCAATGTGTTCTTTCTTTTCTCGTCTTGCTTGCTTGCTTAGTCTGATTTCCTTATAAAAGAGACATTCAAAATATATCCGTTTGAATGCTCCCATTGCAGTATTTAATGCTTCAGATGTTTCTGTGTAGTTGATGTTGACATCATGCTTTCCTGCCGCACTGCCGACTGGCCCACTGACACAGCAGACTGCAACTTCACCTAACACTTAAAAGGGGTTTTCTGCAGGCGGTTTAGTCCTTTCCTTAGCTTCTCTAATACGCTTCTTTAATTTGAACTAAGGATGAATATGGAATCATTGGGACCATCAAATTGTCAACGAACATAAGCCTTTCTTCATTTGTTGCTCTTCCTCCCTTCATCAGAACTACGAACTTTGATGCTGACTGGAGGAGCACTACGATTATAGTCATTGTACCATAATCATTGTGTGTTGGCTTACATAGGCTTGACTCAGACTTGATCGTAGAGAACACTATAATTTCTTCTTGCTTCATCTTGCAGACTCCACGTTTCCGAGAGCACATTGCGTTTCTTGATTTAGCTTAGCAAGTGCTCAAATTTCTTCTATAATTCTCAGTGTGGCTTCCAAGGGCAGACTACGATACTGATACTTAAGCTCCACGAGTCTTGCCTTGGCCTCTGCAGACTTGATTCTTTTGGCAGACTACGATTCTGGACATCTTCATTTAAGCTCCACGATTCTGCCTTGTATTCTGAATGCTACCTTTAACAGACTACGATTCTGTCAAGGCTTTAACTTTTACAGCTCAAATAGATCAACCTAAAAGTTTTGATCTTTTTTTCTATACATTTATTTACATAAATGATAAATATTAAAGCTCAATTCAACCTAACATCTTTGATCTATCATCTAAGTCCTTGTACATTAATTCTCTTAAGGACTGTACACTTAAGTATATATATTTACTTTCAATATCAAATATGAATATGCAATTCCCAACAATCTCCCCCTATTTGATGTTGACATAATCAAGGAGATTTGAATCATAGCATCATTTTCTAAATGCAGAGTGCTAGAAAGTAAATATGGCTTAGTATTTCAGTGAGCAACTGAAATTTCTAGAGAATAAGCATGAATTTATTGATGTTTGAAAATATGTTACAATCTAGTATAGAAACATTAATATACAGTTAAGCTTAGACTTATCTCTATCTTCTTTGCCTCTTATTTCTCTAAGAGTTGGCATACTCTGCAGCTCTCATTCTTTTGGTTTGCTCATCTCTCCAGGCAATGTCTTCAAGCTCGTCTCGAGACTACTGATCAGTAGGAGTCATGCCTTGTGAACCAGAAGATTGACCTTGATTCCTTTCAAGAGGTATAGCCATGGGAGGACTTTATAGACGTTGATCAAATTATGGAGGCTGAAAGTTAGGACTCCTGGAGTTGCCTCCCGACGACTAACTAGCTTGAGTTTGCCTCTGCCTTCCCTGCTGAGGTGGTTGAATATATATTTGCCTCTGTCTTCCACCTCTGCCGCTGCTGGTAACTCTACCTCTGCCTCTATCTCCTTGCTCAATATTCTTCTCCTTTATGTCAGCATCAAGGGTTCAAATATCTTCAGAGAGACGTCTGACTCCTTCTACCAGCTTATGCATCTGAGAGCGATTTTGAGAGATGTCACTACTTTGTTCAGCAATTATAGCCTCAATGTCTCTTCTCTGTTGTTGAAGCATCTCCATGGCATTGTTATTCTAATTGATTTGAGCTACACTGCAGGCTTGGAATTATTGCAAAGAGATACGCAGTTCTGAAATCTGTTTGGCCATCAGCTCATTTTGAGATTTCTAATTCTTTTGCATTATTTCCATAGCTTCCTTATGCTTCTTTGTTGCAACAAAATGAATAGCATCCCTTGCCTTTAGGCTTTCAGCCATTTCTTTGAAAATCTCCCTCAACGTTTTAGACAATTCAGTTCCCAAGTGTCTTGGAAGAGTCTTGACAGAGTCGATGATGTGGTCGAATCTCAAGTGAAGCGCAAGCGAGTATGCTTCAAGAATCTCTCCAGACTCTGAACCCATTTGGTTTAATATTTCAGTCAACTCCTCCTTAGTTGGCATTAGAGCCAATTGATCTAGAATTCGTTGTGTCTCAGGAGGAGGAGGAGTTGTCGTAGTGTGTTCACCTCTCCTTGACATGCTTGCGAGGGCAAGTATCATGTCAAAATACTCGTTGTTGGAGGGTGATGGAACATCAACTTGGGTTAGAGGGGTTTGAGTTGGCGTTTGTTGTATAGGTATAGTGTTTGGCTCAGGTGTTTCTGATTCATTGAGTAATTCTGGTGACTCTACGATTTCTAATTCAGATTGATCATTAGGCATAGATTGTAGTTTGTCGACCTGAGTGAGTGTCTCAATGGTTGAGCTATCGAGCATCTCCTCGACGATTCTGGTGATGTGCTCAAAAACCATTGGATCACAGGTAGTTTGCTCTATGAGGATAAGTTGGTTGTTTGGTTCTTCAGTCACAGAGTGTTGGAACTCTGTAACTAGAAATTGGTTGAGTGGGTGATGAACCACTTCCATCCATTTAGGCAATTCATAGAACTTATTGAAGTGCGATGATGGTGAATGGTTGACAATAAAAGAGAGGGGAGTGGAATGTACCTCATACTTAGATTCTGAAGTTGATTTATTTAAAATCAGCTTTTGAGCAAACTTCCTCTCTCTTGGGAAACCATTGATAAACACTGAGATTGCTGGATATGCCTTGAAGGTCCAGAATATATGATCCCAGTTGCTGACGATCAGAGCTTTATGATAAGGCATCATTGGCAGGTAGTTGAACAACTGTGTGTAGTTAGCTGCCCTTTCTGCATTCCTGCTAATGGCTAAGATCTCAATATCATCATGCAGCTCTTCATCATCGTCTTCATCATCCACCATCACAACATCAGTAGACACTACATTTTCTTCATTGACTAAGGAGACTATGTTTTCTCCATTCGTAGGTAGCTCCCCCTCAATTTCTGCATGCTCTAGCTCTTGTGCTTTTAACAGCTCCCCCTCAGCTGTAGCGCTCTTTTTAACATGAGTTTCCAGAGTTTCTTCTTCAGCATTAGCTAAGACCACTTCTAGTGCTTCTGGTATTTCTTCTTCAGATTGAGCCATTTCTTCTTCAATCAGAATCTTCTCAGAGGGAACAGTCACCTCAGGTTGTAGCTCCTTAGTAGCAGCACTTAGTTCTGGTATTTCTTCTTCCTGCACTTCAGCAGTAACTTTAACATTATAAGCACCAGCATCAGGCATTTCTTCTTCAGCTTGGTTCATTTCTGAATCAAGTGCAGCAGTGTTGACTGCATGACTGATGTTGGCCTGACCCTCTATGATTCTAGTTTCTTCTGGGTTTAGACCATATGCTTGAGGCTCAGTGATCTGTTCAGCCTTCTCATCAGCTCTTCTTCTGTCCTCTTCTCTTAATATTTCCTCATTGGTAAGAACATATTTCTTAACCAACGTTTTCTTCCTCTTGGGCTTGATTATATCTTTAGATCCTTCTCTAGCTTCAGCCATGATAGTCTGTTCAGGCTGAGAGGCTGATGCAACATCTCCTTCCATAGCAATGGCTAGCCTATACTCTACGATTGGTGAAGACTCCACAATCGTAGTCAATATAGGCTTTCTTATTCTGTGGCTGCGTTCCTTCTTTTTTTGAGGCTCAGAACTACCTTCAGCCCTGTCCTCACTTATTTTCCTTTTCTTCTTCTTCTTCTCTTTTAGAGCCCCCTCCTCTGGTGCTTGAGTTGCCTTAGGAGTAATAACTCTGTCAAGCATTAAGCTTTGAAGCTCCATTTCAGCATCAGGGCCTGCTTGAGGTGCATTAGTGGTTGAGCCTTGGGGTTCCTTAGCCACTTGCATATCTTCATTCTGATAGTAGTGTGCATACAAGCCAATCATGTATGATGATAAAGCACATACTTTGTAAACAATCTTATTTATTTATTAATAAAATATTTATTTATTAAAGGCATTTAATTATCTACATGGTGCTATTTTTATAATATGTAAATAACCCATAGTTTTAAGCAATGCTTTTAGAATCATGATGTTGATCATGCTAATGAGATCTAAATTCTTAGAAAGCTTTAAAACTAAAATAGTTCCCAATCGTGGGATTACTAAAAAGGGGATTAGTAAATCCGGATAGATTGGTACATATGTTGCTTGCTCATTGGATGAGGATGACTGATCTCATGGTCATTTGTGTGGAGACACTAAAGCAAGTATGTAGGTGCTTATTGGAGAATAAGTTCACTGAACGTGACTCGCTATGGAATACCTAATGGAGTTTTACTCGCCTGTCAATAGGAATTCCTAATGTGATAGTAGTACATGTGATCCTTGGACTTGAGATCATCATAGTATCTTGTATGTAACAAATTATACTATGACTAATTCCTTAAGGCCTTTTAAGGCATATATAGGGTATGCTTGGGTGTAATGAGTTACATATGGAGATAATGAATGATCAATAAAGAATCTACCACCTCTAGTAAAAGAGGAGATATGTCCTATGTGATTCGTTAAATGACAACCCAGGAATCCTTGGCCAAGGTAGAATTAAATTAGAAAGAGGTTTCTAATTTGCATTATTTGGAGTTGTGCATTTTCTAATCGAAATACATATGATTAAATAAATTAAGACTTGACAGTAAATCCATGTCTTATATTTAATTGGGACATTGTATGGTGGAAGAATTGAATTGTACGGTAACTATTAACTCACAGGTTCTTTTATGATTAATGTTGAAATCTATATTATCTGGAAAGTCGTTGATCGCTAGGGAGGCTTATCCCTATTGTAGAATAAATGTTATTTATTTAAATAGATTATTAGTTTAATTTGTTTATTTAAATAAGATTAGAATTGTTCTAATTGATTTATTCACAACCGGTTTAATATGGAGAACCTAAAGGGTCACACCATAAAAGGAAGAAGAATTATTTAAGAAGAAAATGGCATGATAGTAATAATGCATTAAGTATAATTAATTTAATCTATGATGATAGAATAAATTAAATAGCTTAATGTTTATTATTTAATATTTTAAAAATATTAAATATAAATTAATAAGAGGAGTCTTATTAATATTATTATTATTATTATTATTTTAATTCTAAAGGAGTTTAGGAATTAATATAATATCAGTACTCTCTCTCAATCCTAATAAAGATTAGGATATAAATTAATTAAATAAAACCCTATTCTAATTGGATTAGGAGGGTTAACCTAATATCTATATAAGAGAGTCTTATATTAGAAATAAGGGATGTGAAATTTTCAAGAGTTGGGAGTACACATATTCTATAGAGATAGAAACAAGGGTTAAGCCAATAACCCATCTTCTTGAGTTCTTCATCTTCCTTGGTGGATCACCGTTAGAGGCCAAACATTTGGGTGGCTGACATTATTCAAGGGAAGGAGCCACTATCAGAGGAATCAAAGGAATCAAAGGAGTAGAACTTGTACCTGAGGAAGCTTAGATCTTCAAAGGTATAATTCCATGTTCTCTCTTTTCTGTTATTGATAACAAGCACAGAGCATGATCATGGTTATGGGTTTGTATAAATTTTGAAAACCTAGTTTTTACGCTTCCGCCCTATTTATGTGATTTGATTGCATGATTGCGTTACATACAAACCCAACAGTGGTATCAGAGCCTAACTTTGTGCTAATTATCAATTTTATAATTCCATGTATGAATTGATGTGAGAATTGGATCGTTTTTTCTGGACAAAAATCGTTTTCTGCAAGTTTCTGCGGCGAACGGCGCAGCTGCGCAGCCTCCCAGTTCATTACTGGCGCAGCTGCGCCGGTCTGCAAAAACTGCTGCTTTCGTCTACCTGCGCAACTGCGCAGATGCCCAGTTCATTACTGGCGCAGCTGCGCCGGTACCTGGACAGACCCTGAAAATTGATTTTAATTAATTAAGTAAACTGTTTATTTAATTGATAAAGTTTTAAAATAAAGAAGTTTATTTTATCTGAAATATGATTTCAGAATGCTAAAATTAAAGGAGTTTAATTTGGATTTATTTTTGATTAAAATAAAAGAGTTTATTTTGTTTCAAAAATAAAATTTAGCAAAACTTTTGTCCATTAAATAACATCGATCCATATATGGAATAGCATTGTTATTCATGAGATGAATGGATATTTATTGATGCATATGTTGATGTGTATGATAATAAATGGGATTGATTATGGACAATGACCAATGTGATTGGATTTTATTTTGGATGAATGCTTGAATGTATGGGTTTTATAAAATGGGGTCTGCGTACCTCGTCTTCTCTAGTTTTATTCTCGATGTAAATTCTATCTCCTTTCTATGTACTTCCCCTTGACTGCTGATCAAGGTTTCTATTTAATTTTAAAATAAGTTAATGTAATAGAGATAGTTAGAATTATTTTAAAGAAATTGGAGACCAAGGAGCGAGGAGCGCGTGAAGACCCGTTTGTATGGAGCCCGGGTTTAAATGTAATAGTTACATTTAAAATTTAAATTCTTGCACTCCTAGGTTTGACCTTTTGGTTCACTTGGTGGCTCTAGTGAACCAAACTAGAATAAAAGTCCATAATCAATCCGGGTAGAATATAGTATTCTATATCGCATGCTAAATATTATATATATTATATTTTATACAAACATGCTTCGCATGTTTAATAAAATGACGCGTATTTTATATATATATGTGCATGCGCGCTTAAAAGATGAGACAAATAATAACAAACCCCTCAAAGAAATAATATTAAGTCTGAAGCGTTCAAATGATATTTGGAATATCGAACGTCGCCTTCTAGCATGATTAGTTAATAGAGTATTAAATATTTAATATGAGTTTGTTGTGCTATCCACAAGGCGAGTATTGAATATTTAAGATGTTAATTAATCACATTTGATGCTTATCAAGAAAATTGAACGATCTAGTCTTGTTGTGCTATCCACAAGGACGAAAATTTTTTCTTTTTTGAATTTATGGAAGTGCTAGGCTGGACTTAACTTAAATCATTTTAGTTCGGATGTGCACACACATGACCATTATGATTTAAGTGGCAAAATAAAAGGAGTTACATGGTGATGAAATTGACAAGAGTTGTCTACCTATTTATTTGTATATCGCTTGTTGTGCTATCCACAAGGTTATATACATTTGAAATGGGATCCTTAATCTCACTAGCAAATCTTTAATTAGATGTTGCCGAACTATATGAGTGAGGGTAATATAGTTTGATGAAAATAGTGGGAGATACCAATTTAAAATAAAGACCTAAATTTATTTTGGTATGCAAAGTTAATAAAATGAATGTTTGCTAAAATGTTGTCTTTTCACATGCAGAATTTTAAAAATGTCAAAATCACTAATCTCACTACGAAGCATACTTGATGCAAATAAGCTTACCGGCCCGAATTATGAGGACTGGCTAAGAAATCTGAGAATTGTTCTCACTGCTGAAAAGATTTCTTATGTCCTAAATTCCACTATCCCTGAATCTGTTTCAGAAACAGCCTCTGAGGAAGAGATTGCCACTTTCAATAAGTGGCAAGATGATGCATCTGTGGCTCAATGCATCATGCTCGCATCCATGAATAACGAGCTTCAGCGTCAGCACGAAAAAATGGATGCTCCTGCTATGCTGCTTCACCTCAAGGAGTTGTATGGTGAACAGAGTAGGACTGCTAGATATGAGATATCTAAGGAGCTCTTCCGATCTCGGATGACCGAGGGCACTACCGTCGAGACTCGTGTTCTGAAGGTAATCAATTTGATTGAACGCCTTGGACAGCTTGGGTTCGTCATGGATGGGGAGTTGAGTCAAGACTTGGTCTTGCAGTCACTCCCTGAGACCTTCTCGCAGTTTGTGGTTAATTTTCACATGAATAAGCTAGATGTCAGCTTACCTGAGCTGCTTAACATGCTGAAAACTGCAGAAGGTCACTTCTCATCCAAGAAGAACCATGTCTTGATGGTGGATTCTTCCAATAAAAGGAAGAGGCCCAAGGTGTCTTCTGAAAAGAAGAAATCTAAGAAGGCTAAGGGAAAAGGGAAAGAAAAGGAGCAAAAGAAACCTGAACCAGCTTAAGGAATGTGCTTTCATTGCAATGAGCCGGGACATTGGAAGAGGAACTGCAAGAAGTTTCTAGCAGAGAAGAAGCTTGGAGAAGCTTCGACTTCCAATCAAGGTTTGTTTATGATTGAAATTAATTTTTCTGAAAGTCATAATTCTACTTGGGTATTGGATACCGGCTGTGGTTCTCACATATGTAATACTGTGCAGGGACTGGTCAGAAGTAGAAAGCTGAACAAAGATGAGGTGATCCTACGAGTGGGAAATGGAGCAAAAGTTGCTGCATTAGCTGTAGGAACTTATTGTTTAGCAATGCCTTCGGGCAAATCCATTTATCTTAATAATTGTTATTATGTTCCGAATATTATTAAAAACAGTATTTCAATTTCTGTATTGGATATGGAAGGTTTTGACGTTATTATAAAGAACAATGGTTGTTCTATTTATAAAGACGATGTTTTATATGGTATTGGAAATTTGCGAAATGGACTTTATACACTTGACTTGCAAGAAAATATATTTCAAATTGAACAAATTAAGAAAAGGAAAAGAGATGATATTAATTATACCTATATGTGGCACTGTAGACTCGGTCATATCAATGAAACAAGATTATCCAAGTTGCATAAAGATGGGCTCCTCGAGCTATCTGATTATGAATCATATCCAACTTATGAATCTTGTCTTATGGGTAAAATGACTAAATCTCCTTTTAGTGGAAAAGGGGAGAGAGTTACAGAGTTGTTGGCATTGATTCACACAGACGTTTGTGGACCTATGACAACAAGTGCACGGGGTGGGTATTCTTATTTTATTACTTTCACTGATGATCACTCAAGATTTGGATATGTGTATTTAATGAAATACAAATCAGAATCATTTGAAAAGTTCAAAGAGTTCAGAAGTGAAGTAGAGAAACAAACGGGCAAGAGTATTAAGATACTTCGATCAGATCGAGGTGGAGAATACTTAAGCAGTGAGTTTCTCAATTGTCTCAGAGAAAATGGTATAATCTCACAATGGACTCCTCCAGGTACACCACAGTTAAATGGAGTATCTGAAAGGAGAAATCGAACACTGTTGGACATGGTTCGATCCATGATGAGTTTTACCGACCTTCCAATTTCCTTCTGGGGATATGCCCTAGAAACGGCTGCATACCTACTTAACAAGGTACCTACCAAATCCGCCCCAAAGACTCCATATGAGATGTGGAAAGGGAGGAAACCAAATCTTAAGCATGTTAAGACTTGGGGTTGTCCAGCTTATGACAAAAAGTTTGAAAATGATAAGCTACAGACTAAATCCGATAAGTGTAGATTTGTGGGATACCCTAAAGAAACCGTAGGGTATTATTTCTATCATCCAACTGATCAAAAGGTGTTTGTTGCGAAACATGCTACCTTCTTGGAGAAAGAGTTTATCCATGAAGGGGTCAGTGGGAGTAAGATATATCTTGAAGAAGTTCAAGAACCACAAGTTACCAAGGACCAAAGTCAGGTACCTAACCAAGTAGAAGAACCTACTGTACCACACCATGTTCATAAATCTGGAAGAGTACCAAAGATACCTGAGAGGTATGGATTCGTTATAGAGGATGACGATGAGGTACACATCATGAATGATGATGATCCATTGAATTACGAACAGGCTATGAGTAATAAAGACTCAGGGAAATGGCTTGAAGCCATGAAATCTGAAATGGACTCCATGTATGAAAACAAAGTATGGTCTTTGGTTTCACCACCTGAAGGTATTAAACCTATTGGGTGTAAATGGGTTTTTAAGAAAAAGACTGGAGCAGACGGAAAGGTAGAGACCTATAAGGCCCGACTGGTTGCAAAAGGTTTTAAACAAAGACAAGGAGTTGACTATGATGAAACCTTCTCACCAGTAGCCATGCTCAAGTCCATTCGGATTTTGCTTGCGATTGCAGCTTACAACGACTATGAGATCTGGCAGATGGACGTGAAAACGGCCTTCCTCAATGGGAAACTTGAGGAGGATGTGTATATGACACAGCCAGAGGGATTTATTTCAAAAGTTGGAACAAATCAAGTCTGTAAGCTACAACGATCCATTTATGGGTTGAAGCAAGCTTCTCGTAGATGGAACATTCGTTTTGATGAGACAATCAAAGAGTTTGATTTTATCAAAAACGAGGATGAACCATGTGTATACAAGAAGGTTAGTGGGAGCGCAGTATCATTCCTTGTATTATATGTTGATGATATATTACTGATAGGGAATGACATTCCTATGTTACAATCCATTAAAATCTGGTTATCTAAAAACTTCTCCATGAAGGACTTGGGTGAAGCATCCTATATTTTGGGGATAAAGATCTATAGAGATAGATCTAAAAGGATGCTCGGCTTATCCCAAGGAACGTACATTGATACGATGCTAAAGAGGTTTAGCATGGAAGATTCCAAAAGAGGTCTCATGCCGATGAGCCATGGAATAAATCTCTCCAAGAAACAGGCCCCAAAGACACCTGAGGAGAGAGACCGTATGAGTAAGATCCCTTATGCTTCTGCAATAGGATCTATCATGTACGGTATGATATGTACTAGACCGGATGTTGCTCACGCACTTAGTGTAACAAGCAGATACCAGTCGAATCCAGGAGAAGAGCACTGGAAGGTAGTGAAAAATATCCTAAAGTACTTGAGAAGGACTAAAGATATTTTTCTTGTCTACGGTGGGTCTGAATTAAAACTCGAGGGATTCACGGACTCAAGTTTTCAAACAGACCAAGATGACAGTAAATCTATTTCAGGGTATGTGTTTACCTTGAACGGAGGTGCAGTGAGTTGGAAGAGTTCCACGCAGCAAACGGTTGCTGATTCAGTGACAGAGGCAGAGTATATAGCTGCAAGTGAAGCTGCAAAGGAAGCTGTTTGAATGAAGAAGTTCATAACTGAACTTGGTGTGGTTCCTAGCATTGGAGAAGCAGTTCCCATATACTGTGACAACACCGAAGCGGTTGCACAGGCTAAGGAACCCAGGTCTCATCAAAAATCTAAACACGTGTTGCGGCGATTTCACTTGATCAGGGAGATCATTGAAAGAGGAGACGTCACCTTGGAGCGTGTAGACTCTCAAGACAACATTGCAGATCCATTTACTAAAGCTTTAACACAACAGCAGTTTGATCGTCACTTAGAGAAGATGGGTATAAGATACCATGGCGATTGGCTTTAGTGCAAGTGGGAGATTGATAGTAGTGTGCATACAAGCCAATCATGTATGATGATAAAGCACATACTTTGTAAACAATCTTATTTATTTATTAATAAAATATTTATTTATTAAAGGCATTTAATTATCTACATGGTGCTGTTTTTATAATATGTAAATAACCCATAGTTTTAAGCAATGCTTTTAGAATCATGATGATGATCATGCTAATGAGATCTAAATTCTTAGAAAGCTTTAAAACTAAAATAGTTCCCAATCGTGGGATTACTAAAAAGGGGATTAGTAAATCCGGATAGATTGGTACATATGTTGCTTGCTCATTGGATGAGGATGACTGATCTCATGGTCATTTGTGTGGAGACACTAAAGCAAGTATGTAGGTGCTTATTGGAGAATAAGTTCACTGAACGTGACTCGCTATGGAATACCTAATGGAGTTTTACTCGCCTGTCAATAGGAATTCCTAATGTGATAGTAGTACATGTGATCCTTGGACTTGAGATCATCATAGTATCTTGTATGTAACAAATTATACTATGACTAATTCCTTAAGGCCTTTTAAGGCATATATAGGGTATGCTTGGGTGTAATGAGTTACATATGGAGATAATGAATGATCAATAAAGAATCTACCACCTCTAGTAAAAGAGGAGATATGTCCTATGTGATTCGTTAAATGACAACCCAGGAATCCTTGGCCAAGGTAGAATGAAATTAGAAAGAGGTTTCTAATTTGCATTATTTGGAGTTGTGCATTTTCTAATCGAAATACATATGATTAAATAAATTAAGACTTGACAGTAAATCCATGTCTTATATTTAATTGGGACATTGTATGGTGGAAGAATTGAATTGTACGGTAACTATTAACTCACAGGTTCTTTTATGATTAATGTTGAAATCTATATTATCTGGAAAGTCGTTGATCGCTAGGGAGGCTTATCCCTATTGTAGAATAAATGTTATTTATTTAAATAGATTATTAGTTTAATTTGTTTATTTAAATAACAACCGGTTTAATGTGGAGAACCTAAAGGGTCACACCATAAAAGGAAGAAGAATTATTTAAGAAGAAAATGGCATGATAGTAATAATGCATTAAGTATAATTAATTTAATCTATGATGATAGAATAAATTAAATAGCTTAATGTTTATTATTTAATATTTTAAAAATATTAAATATAAATTAATAAGAGGAGTCTTATTAATATTATTATTATTATTATTATTTTAATTCTAAAGGAGTTTAGGAATTAATATAATATCAGTACTCTCTCTCAATCCTAATAAAGATTAGGATATAAATTAATTAAATAAAACCCTATTCTAATTGGATTAGGAGGGTTAACCTAATATCTATATAAGAGAGTCTTATATTAGAAATAAGGGATGTGAAATTTTCAAGAGTTGGGAGTACACATATTCTATAGAGATAGAAACAAGGGTTAAGCCAATAACCCATCTTCTTGAGTTCTTCATCTTCCTTGGTGGATCACCGTTAGAGGCCAAACATTTGGGTGGCTGACATTATTCAAGGGAAGGAGCCACTATCAGAGGAATCAAAGGAATCAAAGGAGTAGAACTTGTACCTGAGGAAGCTTAGATCTTCAAAGGTATAATTCCATGTTCTCTCTTTTCTGTTATTGATAACAAGCACAGAGCATGATCATGGTTATGGGTTTGTATAAATTTTGAAAACCTAGTTTTTACGCTTCCGCCCTATTTATGTGATTTGATTGCATGATTGCGTTACATACAAACCCAACACATTCACCTTCTTCTTCCCTTTGTTCTTTCTGACCAGAGTTGCAGGTTCTTCTTGGTTTACCTCTTCATCTTCCTCAGCCTCCTTCACAGCAGATGAGGTTGCAGACATCATCTTGACATTTTCAGCTGGATTCCTCTTCCAGTTTTGAAATAGCTGTTGGGTCATTTTTTTGTTAGGAATAATGGAGACGCCTTCCTTATCTTCAATCTTGTCCCCCAGAGTATCTTCCAAGACGATGCTGATAAACCTCCATACGGCATCTTTGCAGTGCTCTTGGTCTTCTTGGGGTTTTCCATCCATTTCCCAAACCATTCAATTAGTAGAGCTCCATAGTTGAGTTGAACTTTGTACCGGATGGCTGTCATGAGCTTTAGTTGCTTCTCGTTAACAGAATCATGGCCTGAGCCTTTGCAACATATACATTTACCAATAATGTCAGCAAGGAACTCATATTCTTGGGAAAACTCTTTCTTCCTGTAGCCACTCTTTCCTTCAATTCTGACGTGTTTCATCTTCTTTAGGCCTTCAAGAAAATCAATTCTTTCCAGTGACGGAAGACCTTCATTGTTGAAACCTAGGGCTAGGTTTATGCTTTCGGCGTTGAACCTTATTTTCTCGCCCTTGATTTTGGTGAGGATGGAGTCTCCTTTAATGACTCCATTGATGTAAAACTCTTTCACCAGCTTTGGATAAATCAGGGTACAGATGCTCAGAGCGTCTTCAAGTCCAAATTTCTTTAGTCGTGAAAGAACTTTGTGAATTTCTGGGCCAGCATCTCCGAACCCTTTAAAATATAGCTGGTAACCAGAGATAATTCTGGAAGCAGCCATTGATGTAGATTAATGAACGAATTTGGCTTAGCTTTCTAAAACTTAGGATTTTGTTTGAGAGAGAGAGAGAAGCGTTTGGAATTTAAAAAGTAAACTGACAAATGACAGTTTCAAATTGATTTAAAACTTCCCTCCATATATTTTGCATTGTGGGACACGTGTCAGATTCTGCAGAACTCCATGGTTTAAATTCATGTGGAAAGTTCCTTTCTACCCTTAGCTCCCCCTGAGCTAGTGAGTCCTTGTGAGAGGACTACAATTTCCGAGAACCACTCTACAATTGTTGAGTTTGATCCTTTGTTTGCTCCTTGGTTGTTGACTCTACGATTTTCTGTGATGCATTCTGAAATGACATCCCTTCTGGATTAAGGTTGCTCAGGAAGGGCCAACCTCTTAGTTTAACACTAAAGATCAGGTTTGTCCCTAAGACACTTATCAGAAGGGTTGATTAGCTTGATGATGCTGCTATCACAATGAGCTAGTCTGCCTTGACTGGATCACTCCACGATCGTGGTTTCTCTTTGTCATCTCTATGATTTTGACTTAGCCTTTACATCTGCAGGGTTAGCACCATCTAGAGCATAGAATTTATGGTTGCAAATTTAACATACCTAACTCACTTATCAGTTTATTAAATCTGGATTCATCTAATGGTTTTGTAAACACATCAGCAAGTTAATTTTCAGTAGGGATGTATTGCAAAGATATTGTTCTATTTTGAACATGATCCCTAATAAAATGATATCTTATTTCTATATGCTTGGTCCTAGAATGCATGATAGGATTATTTGTTATTGCTATGGCACTTGTGTTATCACAATGTATGGGTATAGATTTGAAATCAAACCCATAATCTGCTGCTATCACAATGAGCTAGTCTGCCTTGACTGGATCACTCCACGATCGTGGTTTCTCTTTGTCATCTCTATGATTTTGACTTAGCCTTTACATCTGCAGGGTTAGCACCATCTAGAGCATAGAATTTATGGTTGCAAATTTAACATACCTAACTCACTTATCAGTTTATTAAATCTGGATTCATCTAATGGTTTTGTAAACACATCAGCAAGTTAATTTTCAGTAGGGATGTATTGCAAAGATATTGTTCTATTTTGAACATGATCCCTAATAAAATGATATCTTATTTCTATATGCTTGGTCCTAGAATGCATGATAGGATTATTTGTTATTGCTATGGCACTTGTGTAATCACAATGTATGGGTATAGATTTGAAATCAAACCCATAATCTGCTAGCTGGTTCTTCATCCATAGGATTTGAGCACAACAGCTGCCTGCAGTAATATATTCTACTGTTGAAGTTGATACTGAGTTTTGTTCTTGTTGAACCAGGACACTAGTCTATTTCCTAGGAGTTGACAAGTGTCACTGGTACTTTTTCTATCTATTTTTGCATCCTGCAAAGTCAGCATCTGAATATCCTGTCAGTTCAAATGAGGACTCCTTGTGATACTATAAACCCAAGTAGGGTGTACCGTTAAGATACCTGAAAATCCTTTTTACAGCAGTTAAATGTGATTCCTTAGGATTAGCTTAAAATCTAGCACATATATATGTTGCAAATATTATATCTGGTCTACTGACAGTTAAGTAGAGAAGGAAACCTATCATACCTCAATATTGAGTAATATCAATACTTTTACCTTTCTCATCTTTGTCAAGCTTAGTTGCTGGAGCAATTGGTGTTTTCATGGGAGAGGCTGATTCCATGCCATACTTCTTAAGTAAGTCTTTGATGTAGTTGGCTTGGTTAATGAAGATACCTTCATCAGTTTGCTTCACTTGCAGTCTAAGGAAGAAGTTCAGCTCACCCATTATGCTCATTTCAAACTTGCTCTGCATAAGCTTGGCAAATCTCTTGCACATATTTTCATCAGTAGAACCAAAGATAATATCATCTACATATATTTGAACTAGTAAAACTTTATCTTTGTGTTTCTTAAGAAATAGTGTAGTATCTACTCTATCTCTAGTGAATCCTTTTTCAATAAGAAAGTTTGTTAGTGTTTCATACCATGCTCTAGGTGCTTGTTTAAGTCCATATAAGGATTTATCTAATCTATAGACATAATTAGATAGGGTTGGATTGACAAAACCCGGGGGTTATTCCATATATACTTCTTCTTGAAGTTCACCATTTAGGAATACACTCTTGACATCCATCTGAAATACTTTGAACTTCATGTGGGCAGCAAATGCAAGGAATATTCTGATTGCTTCAAGTCTGGCAACTGGTGCAAAGGTCTCATCGTAGTCTATGCCTTCTTCTTGAGAATAATATTTGGCCACCAGTCTTGCTTTGTTCCTTGTGATCACCCCATCTTCATCCATCTTGTTTTTGAAGACCCATTTAGTGCCAATGACTGGGTAATTCTTTGGTCTTTGAACTAATCTTCAGACTTTGCTTCTTTCAAATTGATTCAGTTCCTCTTGCATGGCTTCAATCCATCTTGCATCTTGCATTGCATCTTTAATCTTCTTGGGCTCTATTTGAGACAGAAAACTTAAGTAGAAACACTTATTCTATGTTGTAGATCTTGTTCTGATTCTGGCAGTTGGATCACCAATAATCAGATCTTGAGTGTGATCTCTTGCCCATCTGTTCCCTGTTGGAATATCTATTCTGGTGCCTTCTTGTCTGAATTCTTCAAGATTGACTTCTGGTTCTTGTTGGTCAGAATCATTGTCTGGTTCAGCTCTCTCTATGATTTCTTCATCGGACACTACGATTCTTTGTTCAGGAACTACTGTCGTAGAGCTAGGCTCAACCACTTCATTTGTAGTGTCGATATCGTCAATCGTGGTGTTTTGTGGTGCAGACTTGTCCGAGTCTGTTTCATCAAAGATGATGTGGATCGAGACTTCAACACTTAGTGTCTTCTTGTTAAACACTCTATAAGCTTTACTGTCTGTGGCATATCCAAGGAAGATTCCTTCATCTGACTTGGGTTGGAACTTAGTCAGATATTGCTTCCCATTGTTGAGAATGTAGCATGAACAGCCAAACATATAGAAGTAACTGACATTTGGCTTTCTTCCTTTCCACAACTATTATGGAGTCTTCTTCAACGTAGAGTATACAAGAGATCTATTCTATGTATAGCATGCATTGTTGATGGCTTCTGCCCAGAAGTATTCAGGCAGATGAGCCGCTGCTAGCAGAGTTCTTCCAGCTTCTATAAGTGTTATGTTCTTCCTTTCACCTACTCCATTTTGCTGAGGAGTTTGTGGTGCTTAGAAGTTATGGCTGATGCCATTGTCTGCACAGAACTGATCCATTTCTGAGAAATCAAACTCTCTGCCATAATCACTCCTTATAGCCTTGATAGTTTCTCCTTTTTCATTCATCACCATCTTGAACATCTTGATCAATTGGGAGCTTATCTCATCTTTGGAGTTAAGAAAGGACACCCATGTGTATCTGGTGTAGTCATCCACTACGACCAGTGAGTATCTCTTTCCTCCTGGGCTCATAGTTGGAATTGGCCCAAAGAGATCCATATGTAGTAATTGTAGAGGCATGTCAATTGAGTTGACTGTTTTGCCTTTGAATGAGCTCCTTGTTTGTTTTCCAAGCTGGCATGCATTACATGGTCTATCTTTGATGAAGCTGAACTTGGGTAAACCTGCTACCAGATCTTTGGAGGCTAGTTTAGACATACTCTTGAAGTTGAGATGAGATAACCTTCTATGCCAAAGCCAACTTATTTCTTCAGATGCTTTATCAAGAAAGCATACTGTCTCATCAGAACTGAGCTGAGCAAGGTTGACAGTATATACATTTCCTTCTTTTGTTCCTGTCAGCTTGATAGAAGATGTCTCCAGATCTCTGACTTGACACTGATTGTTGAGAAAGGTAACTTGATGACCTTTATCGCGGAGTTGGCTGATGCTAAGGAGATTGTGCTTTAGACCATCAACAAAGCCACTTTGCTGAAGGACACCGCACCATTTCCAGCTGATCCATAACCTCTTGTCTTGCCAGAGCTGTTATCTCCAAAGATAATCATTGGTCCCTCCTTCTTTGTGTAGTTCGACAGGAGGGCTTTGTTTCCGGTCATATGCCTTGAGCAACCACTATCCAGATACCATGTTGTAGTCGTGGTGCTCATTTCCTGCAGACAGATTCAGCTTTCATGTTGGTACCCGGACTAGCATGGGTCCTGCAATGTTAGTACCCTTAGGAACCCAAATCTGCTTGACTTTGGGTCTCCCATGCACAGTGTTATGAAAGCATAATGCAGCTTTATGACCAAATCTTCCACATACAAAGCATCTAATATAATTCATGTTTGTGTGTGTGTGTGGATTCTTTCTCCATTTGGACTTGTGTGGATGTTTGTTGGCCTTACCCTTATATTGCATCTTCCTTTTCCATGTAGCTTTGGGGTTCATGTTTTGTGCTGAGTAAACCTCAACACCACGATTCCTTCCAGGTTGATCCGTGGAGTCAGTTTTACTTGACTCTACGATTCGTCGAGGTTGGGCAATGGTGACTGAGTTTCTCTTCTCTTTTCTGAATCCCAGGCCAGCATGGGATCCTTTGTGTCTTGAGACATGGTTTAGATCAGAAGAGCAGGGTTGCACTAGTTCTTCCTTATGTGTGGATTTCACAAATACAATGTTTCTATTTAAGTTAGAAGCACTGATACGGTTTGTATCCTTAGTCTTTTCCACACTTGATTCTGGGGTAGATTCCCCATAACCTATACCTGTCCTGTCAGAAGTACTTCTCTGACTTGAGATCAGGGAGTCCATAGATGAGGAAGACCTATTCCACACAGAGATGGTCTTTTCTAGTTCCTCAATTTTAGAGGTTTATTTTGACTCTCTTTGTGTGCTTAGTTCATTGGTCTGTTTTAAGATTTTATTTTCAGCTTCAAACTGAGAGAGAGATGCAGAACTGAGTAGAGTTGTTTCCAGTTCTTTCTTAACTTTCTCTTTCTCTCTTTGAAGATCAGAATAATCTTTGGACAGAATTCTGAACCTCCTCATATATTGATATAGATTATATGTTGTGTCATGAAGAGCAATTCTTAAGTAATCTATACCTACATCAGGATTGTTAAAGTCAAATACCTCATCTGTGTTTTCCTCAGGATGATCAGTGTATTTTATGTTGTTTGCATCCTTGGCCATCAAACATAGATTGGCTTTTTGAGGTTCTTCATCTTCTCCAGACTCAGCATTTGTGTCATTGTCTGAGTCACTCCACAAACTACCAGCTACAAGACCTTTTTCTTTCTTCTGATATTTCTTGTAGCCTCTGAAATCCTTCTTTGGATTAGTTCTCCTTTTGAGTTCTTCTTTTATGGGTTTGTTGCAGTTTGCAATGAAGTGGCCAGGCTTCTTGCAGTTGTAGCATAGCTCATTGATCTGTTCCTAATTGCTGATGTTTTTGAATCTCTTAGGTCTACCACTTCTTCCTTTGCGCATGAACCTTCTAAGTTTTCTGGCCAGCATTGTAACTTCATCAGCATCATCATCATCGGATGAAGATTCATCTTCCTCACAAGCTTTGGAAATTTCTTCTGTTGCCTTGAGAGCAACTCCTTTGTCCTTCTTTCTAACTTCAGATAAAGTCTCTGCTCGCTGAGTCAGCTCTAGTTCATATGTAAGAAAGTTTTTGTAGAGTTGTTAAACAGTCATCTCATGCAGGTTCTTTGACTCTCTGATTGCAGTGGTCTTGGCATCCCACCTGCTTGGTAAAGACCTCATGAACTTGATGACTAGATCTTTGTTTGGATATTTCTTTCCATAAGCTCGAAGAGAGTTGAGCAGCAATGTGAATCTTTTATAGGTTGAAGTGACATTTTCTCCTTGAACATGTGTAAACATCTCATACTGTTGAGTCAGTAGAGATTGTTTATTTTCTCTGACTTCTTCAGTTCCTTCATGCATGATGAGCAATGCTTCCCATACTTCTTTTGCATTTTTGTAGTTGACCACATTTTTAAATAAAACATCTTCTAAAGACTGGAACAGGATGTTCTTAGCCTTTTTGTCTAGCTGCACATTTTTCTTCTCGGTTTCAGTCCATTCTTCTTTGACCTTGACCACCATTTTGTCTGGATCTTCAATAGTTGGTGCAAGCTTTGTTGGAATGTAGGGCCCATTTAAAACAGTTTCAAATAGATCATCATCTATTGAATCTATATAAGTCTGCATCCTAACTTTCCAGTTGGCAAATTTATCTATGTTGCACATTGGTGGCTTGCTTCCTCCACCTGTCTTGGTCTCGCTTATCAGTTGTGCCATTGGATCTACTCAAGCTTGTATGCTTAGTTGAGAAAACCTGCTCTGATACCAATTGTTAGTTCCCAAAGGCACGTTAGTTATCTAGAAGGGAGGTTGAATAGATATTTTAAAATTTCCTTGTTTAAAATACTTTGTCAGTATTGATTATACTGACAGCAGCGAAATATATGTTTTGTTCCCCTTCAAGATATAGCAGTTATGATTTGATAAGAAGTTATAGCAGATATAGCAGTTATAGCAGTTAATGAGAGACAATGAGACACAAGATTTTAAGTGGTTCAGAGCACACAAGGCTCCTAGTCCATTCTTCTGCTCCACGAGTAAGAAATCCACTAAGGATGTCTCTTACAACTGAATCACTTAGATTCCTTCAAGGCCAGCAACCCTCGAACTTCTCTTAGTTCACTTAGAACTCTTCAAGTCCTCTAACTTGGTACTTCTCTTAGTTCACTTTTGAACTCTTCAAGTCCTCTGACTTGGATCTTCTCTTAGTTCACTTTTGAACTCTTCAAGTGCTCTGACTTGGTGCCTCACTTGGATTGACAGTAGTTGTTTGAGGTGTGCTACTCAGTTGCAATTAAGCATTATTTCTGAAGAACTGAGTAGCGAAGCAAGCTTTCCTCTTTCAGGATCGTAGAGTTGATCGTTAAGTGTTCTTGAGCTTTTCTCAATATGTTCTTTCTTTTCTCGTCTTGCTTGCTTGCTTAGTATGAATCCTTGTCTGATTTCCTTATAAAAGAGCCATTCAAAATATATCCGTTTGAATGCTCCAGTTGCAGTATTTAATGCTTCAGATATTTCTGTACAGTTGATGTTGACATCATGCTTTCCTGCTGCACTGCCGACTGGCCCACTGACACAGCAGACTGCAACTTCACCTAACACCTGAAAAGGTGTTTTCTGCAGGCGGTTTAGCCCTTTCCTTAGCTTCTCCAATACGCTTCTTCGATTTGAACTAAGGATGAATATGGAATCATTGGGACCATCAAATTGTCAACGAACATAATCCTTTCTTCATTTGTTACTCTTCCTCCCTTCATCAGAACTACGAACTTTGATGCTGACTAGAGGAGCACTACGATTATGGTCATTGTACCATAATCGTTGTGTGTTGGCTTGCACAAGCTTGACTCAGACTTGATAGTAGAGAACACTACGATTTCTTCTTGCTTCGTCTTGCAGACTCCATGTTTTCAAGGGCACACTGTGTTTTTTTGATTTAGCTCAGCAGGCGCTCGGATTTCTTCTATGATTCTCAGTGTGGCTTCCAAGGGCAGACTAAGATACTAATACTTAAGCTCCACGAGTCTTGCCTTGGCCTCTGCAGACTTGATTCTTTTGGCAGACTACGATTCTGGACATCTTCATTTAAGCTCCACGATTCTGCCTTGTATTCTGAATGCTACCTTTGACAGACTATGATTCTGTCAAGGCTTTAAATTTTACAGCTCAAATAGATCAACCTATCAGTTTTGATCTTTTCTTCTATACATTTATTTACATAAATGATAAACATTAAAGCTCAAATCAACCTAACATCTTTGATCTATCATCTAAGTCCTTGTACATTAATTCTCTTAAGGACTGTACACTTAAGCATTTATATTTACTTTCAATATCAAATATGAATATGCAATTCCCAACAAAGTAGAGAAGGAGCCTATCATACCTCTGTATTGAGTAATGTCAATACATTTACCTTTCTCATCTTTGTCACGCTTGGTTGCTGGAGCAATTGGTGTTTTCATAAGAGAGGATGATTCCATGCCATACTTCTTAAATAAGTCTTTGATGTACTTGGCTTGGTTTATAAAGATACCTTCATCAGTCTACTTTACTTGCAGTCCAAGGAAGAAGTTCAGCTCACCCATCATGCTCATTTCGAACTTGCTCTGCATAAGCTTAGCAAATCTTTTGCATAGATTTTTATCAGTAGAACCAAAGATAATATCATCTACGTATATTTGAACTAGTAACGCTTTATCTTTTTGCTTCCTAAGAAATAGTGTAGTGTCTACTCTACCTCTAGTGAATCCTTTTTCAATAAGAAAGTTAGTTAGTGTTTTATACCATGCTCTAGGTGTTTGTTTAAGTCAATATAAGGCTTTGTCTAATTTGTAGACATAATTAGAGAGGGTATTGATGAAACGTGGAGGTTGTTCCACATATACTTCTTCTTGAAGTTCACCATTCAGGAATGCACTCTTAACATCCATCTGGAAGACTTTGAACCTCATGTGGGCAGCAAATGCAAGAAATATTCTGATTGCTTCAAGTCTGGCAATAGGTGCAAAGGTCTCATCATAGTCAATGCTTTCTTCTTGAGAATAACCTTTGGCCACTAGTCTTACCTTGTTCCTTGTGATCACCCCATCTTCATCCATCTTATTTTTGAAGACCCATTTGGTGCCAATGATTGGGTGATCCTTTGGTCTTGGAACTAATCTCCAGACTTTGCTTCTTTCGAACTGATTCAGTTCCACTTGCATAGCTTTAATCCAACTTGCATCTTGCGTTGCATCTTCTATTTTCTTGGGTTCTATTTGAGACAGAAAGCTCAAATAGAAACATTCATTCTGAGTTGCAGACCTTGTCCTGATCTTGGCAATTGGATCTCCAATGATCAGGTCTTGAGTGTGATCTCTTGCCCATCTGTTCCCTGTTGGAACATCTGTTCTGGTGCCTTCTTGTCTAAACTCTTCAAGATTGACTTCTGATTCTTGTTGATCAAAATCATCGTCTGGTGCAGCTCTCTCTACAATTTCTTCTCCAGACTCTACGATTCCACCTTCTGGAACTACGGTCGTGGTGTTGGGCTCGACCACCTCATTCGTAGTGTTTGAATCGTCGATCCTAGTGCCTTGTGGTGCAGACTTGTCTGAGTCTATTTCATCAAAGATAATGTGGATCGAGACTTCAACACTTAGTGTCTTCTTGTTGAACACTCTATAAGCTTTGTTGTCTGTGGCATATCCAAGAAAGATTCCTTCGTCTGACTTGGTTTGGAACTTAGTCAGATATTGCTTCCCATTGTTGAGAATGTAGCATGCAAAGCCAAACACATGGAAGTAACTAACATTTGGCTTTCTTCCTTTCCACAGTTCGTAAGGAGTCTTCTTCAACGTAGAGTGTACAAGAGACCTGTTCTGAGTGTAGCATGCAGTGTTGATGGATTATGCCCAGAAGTATTTAGGCAGATGAGTTACTGCTAGTAGAGTTCTTCCTACTTCTATCAGTGTTCTGTTCTTCCTTTCAGCTACTCCATTTTGTTGTGGAGTTCGTGGTGCTAAGAAGTTGTGGCTGATCCCATTGTCTGCACAGAACTGATCCATTTCTGAGAAATCGAACTCTCTGCCATGATCACTCCTTATGGCCTTGATTTTCTCTCCTTTTTCATTCATCATCAGCTTGAACATCTTGATCAGTTGGGAGCTTGTTTCATCTTTAGAGGTAAGAAAGAACACCCATGTGTATCTGGTGTAGTCATCCACTACGACCAGTGAGTATCTCTTTCCTCCTAAGCTCATAGTTGGAATTGGCCCGAAGAGATCCGTATGGAGTAACTGTAGGGGCCAGTCAATCGAGTTGACTGCTTTGCCTTTAAATGAGATTCTTGTTTGCTTTCCAAGCTGGCAGGCATTGCATGGCCTTTCTTTGATGAAGCTGAACTTGGGTAAACCTGCTATAAGATCTTTGGAGGCCAGTTTTGACATACTCTTGAAGTTGAGATGGGATAGCCTTCTATGCCAAAGCCAGCTTATTTCTTCAGAAGCTTTAACAAGGAAGCATACTGTCTCATCAAAATTTAGTTGAGCAAGATTAATAGTGTAGACATTTCCTTCTCTTGTTCCGGTCAGCTTGATAGAGGATGTCTCCAAATCTCTGACTAAACACTGGTTGTTGAGAAAGGTGACTTGATGGCCTTTGTCGCAGAGTTGGCTGATGCTAAGAAGGTTGTGTTATAGTTTATCTACGTATGCCACTTTGCTGAAGGACACTGCACCATTCCCAGCTGAGCCATATCCTTTCATCTTGCCAGAGCCATTATCTCCAAATATAACTGTTGGTCCCTCCTTCTCTGTGTAGTTAGACAGGAGGGCTTTGTTCCTAGTCATGTGCCTTGAGCAACCACTATCCAAATACCATGTTGTGGTCGTGGTGCTCAGTTCCTGCAGATAGGTTAAGCTTTCATGTTGGTACCCAGACTTGCATGGGTCATACAATGTTAGTACCCTTGGGAACCCAAATCTGCTTGACTTTGGGCCTTCCATGCACAGTGTTATGATAACATAATGAAGCTTTATGACCATTTCTACAACATGCAAAGCATCTAATATAATGCATGCTTGTGTGTGTGTGTGGATTCTTTCTCCATTTGGACTTTTGTGGGTACTTGATGGCCTTACCCTTATACTAGTTCTTCTTTTTCCATGCAACCTTGGGATTCACTGTTTGAGCTGAGTGAACCTCTGTGACAGCCCCAAATCCGGGTCCTCTGACCCCGGTCCGGTCGTCACGACCTAACATAAACATCTACCTCTAAACAACATACGATAACTAAAATGCGGAATATAATAAACGTACGGCGTTCATTCAAAATGTGCTACTAGTCCCAAGATTCGATAACCTTAAATACAAAACATACAAACATACCCTAGAATAGTCAATAGGATTCATATTACATAACAGTAAATTAATTAAACATAAAGATAAAGTCTGCTCCTTGCAAACTAATCCTACATCTTCCCTTTACCCTTGTCCTTTCCTGAAGTCTCGGGCTTAACTGCAATATAAGTCATGATATAGCAAGAATGAGCAACAAGTTTGCTCAGCAAGTTGAAATACAACAATAAAGGATATATCATGATGAAAGGAATATATCTGATAATGAATTCAACAATATGAATATCGGAAGCAAGAATAATAATTGCTTTTAGAATAACTGATAGTCAAGTAGACTTTTGAACTATAAAACTCCAATGAAATCAATAGCTGATTGACCCTTTGGTTACTGGCTACAGAATAAGTACTTGAGGGGATCAGCCTCGCGTACGCTATGTATATGCATAACATTCAACTCTGTTGTTTGTATCTTTATACTAGATACCTGGGGTACTCCCCTATATATACAAGGGGTGTTCTTTCAGTCTAAGAATCCTTACCATCAATTGGTTTGGATAGCTTTTATAAAAATTTTATACAATTTTCTGACCGAACAAGGGTTCAGACTCTATCTGACGCAGTTCAAGAATTATAGAACTTTAAATAATGTACAAGTCCAAGACTGTACGAAATCAAGTGCACCAAGTGCGAATAACAATAATATCGATGTGGAATAATTGTAAAGTAATTAAACCACCTAATAGTATGCTTGGAAATAAAGTTCAAGCTTTAAATAATTAACTGTCAATACGATAATAACCTGCTCAATACAATATGAGAAGGATAGGAACTTGTACAAATAAGAATTAAAGAACTTGCACAACCAAATAGTGAAGTTCGGAGACTTGCCTGATTGCTCAGCTACAATTAAGTTCTAGCTTTAATTAAATCTCGCTGAAATAACCTAACATTAATAAGTCGGTATTCCAATTAGCATGAGTAAACTAATACGAGTCTACACTTACAAGAATCTTCTTATCATATCAATCTATCCATAATTCACGTAAGTCAATCTAATCATGTCATAGATTTAATAACTTTAGATTATCTAGTTTCTATGCATCAATATAGACTTGAACACATAATACTTCAAGTTACTTATATTTAATCAACATACATGTTTTATGATTATAATTTTTGAAAACCTAGCATGCTCAACCTAATCCTAGTTTAAAGTCATATGCTCTCATGTCAGTAATTTGTATACTTTACATAATACAAGTTCATGCTTCATGTTATCACATAACAAGGTTAAACATAACATGCATGCTCATGCGTATACTATACATGTATACTTTAATCCACCTATTTCATGCCTTAGAAATTCATTTTCTATGAATACGTGCATATGTGAAATCTATACGTTAACTCAACGAGGTCCATGTTAATATGCTTATAGGCATAACAAACTCTAATGTACATGCTTGTATGATCAATACGTAATCCACATGGTGATCGATGATATAATCTTTCACGTTCTAAGCTTTTCATTAAAAAATCACACTAAGCCAATAAGGTATCATAATACATGTTAAGTGCCTTGTGCTCATAACTCGTATGTCTTAGGACTCATATATAAACCATATATATGCTCTCAAATAGTCAGAATCTAAAAGATATTAACCTTAGCCAAGTTCACTTTGAAAGTTCTTAAGTTTCTTATTTCAAAATCGCTAAAATCTTGCTATCACGTATGCTAGTGTGTGAACACATTTTAACATGCATTTCATGTCAATATAAACTATATGATCATGTTTAGAATATCAGAATATGCACATGTTACGTATGTGTCTAAGTCCACAATCGAAACTACAAGTTTTATTACAAAACCATAAGTGTTGCGTTAATCATGTGTACTAACATTGTTATACTTGTTCATACTACATGAATATACTTATGTGTGTGTGCTACATCAGTTTACATGCTTGCCAAAAGAAGTAACATATGTTAGTCATGACAGCAGCTTTAACAGAAAATGAAATCTGGTTTTCAAGCCCGGCGCAGCTGCGCAGTTGCCTGGGTCGTCCAAAAACTGCTTCTGCTCGGCAGAGGCTCAACCCAACTCAGACAATTAATTCAAAATCATCTTAGTCATGCTATGGTATAATGCTAACATGATTTTAAACTAGTATAGCACTTAACAAACATATTTCAAACACTCAATTCATCAATCATGGTCAACTTAAGAATCAAGAATTAGAAGTTTTACAAAAATAAGAATGGGAAGTGATATACCTCTGCTAAAGGAACTTGCTGATAACTCTCACCCTCTCAATTCACAGACTCTCACTATAAAGTATACTCACTCAAGCTTGTTTGGTAGAATTCTCAGCAATTGCAATATAGAAGAAGAGAGGGCTTAATTTATAGGCAATTCAATAACTAGGCAATGCCATTATCTTCCAAATTAAACCAACAGATGTCAAGAATGTATAATGGATTACAAGAAGTTGGTGAGAAGTAGTTGAATTCACTCATGAATCCCACTCCCCATCTATTCATTAGCTAGCATTGGTGAATTTGAGAAAAAGCTAGACTAGTGTAGCATGTGGGTTTACACGTGAAGGAGAAAATTGAGGATGGAACTCATATTTAGGGACAATGAAATCTCAGCCTTTGTAATTGTATATATATATATATATTATGTATGCTTAACATAATACATACATACTTAGATTATATAATGTATATGCACATAGTATCTACTTAAGTTATATGTATTTATTCCATATACATGTAGATGGGTGATACTATGTTATCTCAATTAGCAATTAATAATGAATAGGTACACAACATATAATCCATGTACATTTTCCTTAATACCGAATGCAAAGTAATTGGGTATTATTATTACTCATTATTATAACTGTTATCATTATAATAACTTACTGAGATCAATTATTTATTGATATTACTATATGTTGATGAGGTATACATTAATGTTTTCCCACACATATATTGTCACATAAACATTAGTATGTAACTCTCATAATGTAATTATTCTTACTATATAGTTTATAATGTATAATTATATTAATGTGTCACCTTGTACTATATCTAATATATAGTTAACTACCATATATTAAAGGTTTAACATATCGCATGCTTGTATGAAACGATTAATCAAGTAAATATAATATTATTATATTTACTAATCTCTCATTCATTAATTATTATTTATTCATAATAATTGTTAATCAACACATTATCAATTAATTAATCATAATTGAAATTAATCAAACATGTTCGAATCTTGCCACTATATTCAAATAAATTGAATATTTAATTATTAATAATCTTATCAATTCTCTGATATTAAAGTCTTATGGTTAGTCCACTAATTTAAATAAACTATTAGTGACTCCCCTTAACCATTCACAAATTCACATAACCACATAAGGTTTAAATAAACTCACAAAATTAACTCTTAAAAAATATAAATTAAATCACATATTTAATAAATAAGGAGTTTAAAATTCATGGTCGTTACAACCTCAACACCACGATTCCTTCTAGGTTAGTTCATGGAGTCAGTTCTTCCTTACTCTACAATCCTTCGAGGTTGGGCAGTGGTGACTGAGTTACTCTTCTTCTTTCTGAACCCCAGGCCAGTGTATCCGTTGTGTCTTGGGACATGACTTTGATCAGAAGAGCAGGGTTGCACTGGTTCTTCCCTCTGTGTGGATTTCACAAATACAATGCTTCTATTTAGATTAGAAACACTGCTACTTTTAGTATCCTTTATCTTTTCCACATTTGATTCTGGGGTAGACTCCCCAAAACCTAAACCTGTTCTATCAGATACACTTCTCTGACTAGAGATCAGGGAGTCCATGGATGAGGAAGACCTATTCCACATAGAGATAGTCTTTTCTAACTCCTCAATCTTAGAGGTTAGTTTTGACTCTCTTTGTGTGCTTAGTTCATTGGTCTGTCTTAAGATTTTATTCTCATTTTCAAACTTAGAGAGAGTCAGAACTGAGTAGAGCTGTTTCCAGTTCTTTCTGGACTTTCTCTTTCTCTCTTTGAAGACCAGAATAATCTTTAGACAGAACTCTGAACCACCTCATATATTGATATAGATTATATGTTATGCCGTGAAGAGCAGTTCTTAAATCATCAATATCTACATCAAGAGTGTTGAAGTCAAATACCTCATCTATGCTTACCTCAGGATGGTCATTACTTTTATTGTTGTTTGCATCCTTGGCCATCAGACAGAGGTTGACTGCTTGAGGTTCTTCATCAGCTTCAGACTCAGCATTGGTGTCATTGTCTGAGTCACTCCATGAACTTCAAGCTACAAGACCTTTGTCTTTCTTCTGATGCTTCTTGTAGCCTTTGAACTCCTTCTTTGGATTTGTCTTTCTTTTTAGCTCTTCTCTGATAGGTTTGTTGCAGTTTGCAATGAAGTGTCCAGGCTTCTTGCAATTGTAGCATAGGTCATTGATCTGCTCCTGACTGCTGATGTTGTTGAATCTCTTAGGTCTGCCGCTTCTTCCTTTGCGCATAAACCTTCTGAGTCTTCTGACCAGCATTACAACTTCATCATCATCATCATCAGATGCAAATTCACTTTCATCATGAGCTTTGGAGATCTCTTCTATTGCTTTAAGAGCAACTCCCTTATCCTTCTTTCTTCCTTCTGATAGAGTTTCTGCTCGTTGAGTCAGCTCTAGTTCGTAGGTAAGAAGGTTGCCATAGAGTTGTTGGACAGTCATTTCATGCAGGTTCTTTGATTCTCTGATTGCAGTAGTTTTGGCATCCCACTTGCTTGGTAAGAACCTCATGAACTTGATGATAAGATCTTTGTTAGGATAGACCTTTCCAAAAGCTCGAAGAGAGTTGAGCAGCAAGTTGAATCTTTCATAAGTGAAAGTGACATTTTCTCCAGGAACATAGGTAAACATCTCATACTGTTGAGTCAGTAAAGATTTCTTGTTTTCTCTGACTTCTTCAGTTCCTTCATGCATGATGAGCAATACTTCCCAGACTTCCTTGGCAGTTTTGCAGTTGACCACGTTCTCAAACAGATTGTCTTCTAAAGACTGGAACTAAATGTTCTTAGCCTTTTTGTCTAGCTGGACATCTTTCTTCTCGGTGTCAGTCCATTCAGCTTTGACCTTGACCACAACCCTGTTTGGATCTTCTGAAGTTGGTGCAAGCCTTGTTGGTATATAGGGCCCATTCAGAACGGTTTCAAATAGATCATCATCTATTGAATCCATATAGGCTTGCATTCGAACTTTCCAGTTGGCAAACTTGTCTCTATTGCACATAGGTGGCTTGCTGCCTCCACCTATCTTGGTCTCGCTTATCAGCTGTGCCATTGGATCTACTCAAGCTTTGTATGCTATTTAAGAGAACCTGCTCTGATACCAATTGTTAGTTCCCAAAGGCACAATAGTTATCTAGAAGGGACGGTTGAATAGATATTTTAAACTTTTTCTTTGTTTCAAAATACTTGTCAGTATTGAATATACTGACAGCAGCGGAATATATGTTTGTTCCTCTTAAAGATGATGCAGTAATAGTTTGATAAGCAGTTATAACAGATATAGCAGTTATAGCAGTTAATGAGAGACACAGAGGTTTTAAGTGGTTCAGAGCACACAAGGCTCCTAGTCTACTCTTCTACTCCACGAGTAGGAAATCCACTAAGGATGTCTTTACACTTTGAATCACTTAGATTCCTTCAAGGCCAGCAGCCTTGGAACTTCTCTAGTTCACTAAGAACTCTTCAAGATCAACAATCTTGGAACTTCTTTAGTTCACTTAGAACTCTTCAAGTCCTTCTGACTTGGTACACTTTGGATTGAGAGTTGTATTCTGGGGTGTGCTACTCAGTTGCAATTAAGCACCAGTTCTGAATAAACTGAGTAGCGAAGCAAGCTTTCCTCTTTCAGGATCGTAGAGTCTATTCGTTAAGTGTTCTTGAGCGTTCTTAGCTTTCTTTCTTTCTTACTTGCTTGCTTGATCTGAATCCTTGTCTGATTTGTTTATCAAGGAGCCCTTGAAATCTAACAGTTAAAGGCATCCGTTGTAGCATTAAATGCTTCAGATTGTTCTGTGCACTGATGTTGACTTCCTGCTTTTCTGCTGCTTAGTCGTCTGACCCACTGACACAGCAGACTGCTATCTCACCTAACACCTGAAAAGATATTTTTAGCAGGCTTTTAGTCCTTTCCTTAGCTTCTCCAATACGCTTCTTCAATATATACTAAGGATGAATGTAGTATCATTGGGACTATCAATTTGTCAACGTCTATAAGCATTTCTTCATTTGTTGCTCTTCCTCCTTCATCAGATAGACGAACTTTGATGCTGACAGGAAGGTCACCACGATCGTGGTATTTGTAACATGATCGTTGAGTGTTGGCTTGCACATGATCGTAGAGAACACTACGATTTCTCTTAAGCCCTTAGACAGACTACGATTTCCACTTGCTTGTCTTGCAGACTCCACGCTTCCGAGAGCAGACTGTGATTCTTTACTTGGCTCGGCAGGCGCTCGGGTCATGTCCACGATTCTGAGTGTGGTTCTCAAGACATACTACGATCTTTGGACATCTTTATTGAAGCTCCACGATTCTGCCTTGGCTTCTGCAGACTGGCTTTGATAGACTACGATTCTGTCAAGGCTTAACAATTGCATCTCAAATAGATCAACCTAGCAGATTTGATCTCTCTTCTGTCCATTCATTTACAGAATGATAAACATTAAAGCACAGATCAACCTGACAATTTTGATCTATCATCTAAGTCCTTGTACATATGATCTTTGAAGGACTTTACACTTAAGCATTTATATTTACTTTCAATATCAAATTGGAATATGCATTTCCCAATATGGTCTTTTATGTTGAAAATGTAGGACCAAACAAGACCCTTTGCCCTTTAGACTTGCACTTTTTTTCCCCACTTTTTATTACTGTTAATAAAGTTATGCTCCTATTTTTGAAAATATACATAAGTAACATAAAAATAAAGTTCAAATAAGTTAACTATTTATTATTTGAAAATTTAAAGATATATATTATGCATAGATTGGTAGATATAAAAATGTGTAATTTATGAATATGTATTATAAAAATGATACAAATATAAATACAAATAAATATAGTTTTGAAATTTTGTGGACCAAATACCGTTAAAATTAAACTAAGTATATACCTAAGGAGGGATAAAATAATAAAATGATAATATATATGTATATATGGGTAGTGAAGCAATATATCTTACACTGTTAATTCAGATATTCAGCGGCCTAAAGAGGAGCGGGGAGAGAATTTTTTTTTGTTGGCCGCTACTCTTAGTAGTGGCTAAAGAATTTTGTTTTTTTGTTAGCCGCTAGAGAATTTATTTTTTTTTTTGATTATTTCTACTAAGAGTAGATGTTAGGAGAAATGTCTAAAACACTCTCATCTTAGTTAAATTTAAATAGTTTTAATATATAAAATATTTATATAAATAATTTATATTTATTTTTATAAATAATTTAAGTAATAAAATTTAAAATTGTTAATTATATTCAATGTATTTATTTGAATGAATAATTTCTTAAGTAATAAAATTTAACATTATAAACTATATTTAATGTATTTATTTTTATAAAATATTTGTATAAACAATTCCTTATGTAATATAATTTAACATTGTCAATTATTGTGATAATTTGATTATTTAAAATTTAAACTCCATGTTGTAATACAATTTGGAATTACCTTACAAATTAATACATTAAAATTATTTAAATATAACTAAGGTGAGAATATTTTAAATATTTCTCTTGACCTTTACTAAGAATAGAGGCCAGCAAAAAACAAATTATCTAGCCGCTACTAAGAGAAGCAGCCATTAAAAAAAAATTAACTTGTTTGTTGAAATAGTGTACTGTGAATTACTACCCTCCCCCCCTCTCTCTCTCTCTCTCTCTCTCTCTCTCTCTATATATATATATATATATATATATATATATGAGGATAATGAATATACACAGCAGTGCAATTTTGATTTGTATAGAGTCTCTTTAAAACTGTGTCGTTTTGAAAAAACACGCTTCATTGTTCTCTTCTCTCGATCTCTCCTCCCAAATCAAGACAATTTCTTCCGAATCAGAAATCAGAAATCAGAAATCGATCCTCTCTCTAAACTTCTCCCAAATCAGAAAATTTTTCAGGGTTTTCAAGCCAGGCTTCTTGTTTAGACCCAAGTCGGGCTTTTACAGGTCAAGCCAGTTTAGTCAAATGGGCGTCAGGCTCAATATGCACCTCTAGCCTCAATAGAATGCAAAGGGTTTATTTTGACTTTAGAGAAAATATAAAAACAAATAAGGGTAACAATATTCTGCTACCTGTTTGCAGTATAAGAGCAATTTCATTGAAAATTCACTGAACAGTCCTAAACTAGTTGGTCAATATCAATAGCTTCAAGTGTACATGGAGAGGAAAAGAAAAATAAAAAATTAAGAATTCATGAAACGTGAAGGGTGCTTTTCAATATAAACAATGACAGCCCCTCAAAATCTTAGCCTGAGAGTCAAGTCACCAAACGCTTTGAAGTATGCATAAAATGCTAAACAAACAATTTAAACAACTTAAAATCACAAGTATAAATATGCATTTGAAACAAGCATGCCACCACAAAACAATCTATCAGCTCTCTTTCTATTCATCGCATTGCAATGGCTTCTACCCAAAACTATGAATATAACTTCCCCTACTTCCCTCCAACACCACCTCATAATTCCCCATCGCCACCAAAAATGCCACCGTCCCATAGCCCTCCAACCCCTCCAAAAGTGGCACCACCCCATCAACCCTTTACGCCACCACCACCAAAAATTCCAGTAGCACCACCACCACCACCACCAAAAATTCCAGTACCAGCAGCACCACCACCAAAAATTCCGGTACCAGCACCACCACCTCATCATTCCTTATACCCACCACCTCCGGCAGCTAAGCCACCAAGTCACTCAATTCCACCTCCTCATCCGATTTATCCCCCACCACCACCTCATATTGTTTCAACTCCTCCACCGCCGCCAGGACACCATTCTACTGTCATAATTGTTGTCTTTGTCTCTCTCGGTGGCCTGTTTTTTCTTGCATTTCTATCAGTTGCTTTATGCTGCTTCATTAAGAAGAAAAAGAAGAAAACGGTTCAAGAAAAGGATATAGTGAAAATCGATGAACATCTGAAAATTCAGGAAGCCATCATACCAGGTCCACATGGTCCACAAACTGTTATACTGTCAGTTGAGGAGGATGTGCATATTCAAGAAGAAACCAAGAAGAACGAGACTACGGTCAGAGGTTCAGAGATACAGCCTATAGAAGATCATCCTCAAGATCTAGATATTGAAGCATCCACTTCTAGCTCTGCTCATCACCCACCTGGACCACAAGACAAGTTGAAATGATGAATGTTCATCGCAAAAGTAGCCAATTGGTTACAAATTATCCTTGGCACGAGTATACTCCTCAGAGTAAAGTGGGGATAATCATATTACTTTTTCATCAAATATTTCTCAGTTAATAAAACAATAAATTGGATAAGTTTGCCATGTTCTGCTGCTATCCCCAAAACAAAACCAAATCTTGTTTGTTGCTGATAAAATGATATTAACATATGCTTGATGGTTGGTATTTGACACTATTTTACGACATCACTTAAACAATTGGTAATGAGTGAGCATAATCATAATGCATAATATTACTTCTCAATTAGTTTTATAGCCTACATAAAAAGTTGAGAGGCCTTCTCTTTTATGGCTACCAAGTCTGAATATTCTTATCAAAATTTCAACAACCGACTCGCATGTGTATAACTAAACACAATCAATATAATTTTCAAACCAATTTATAGTCCACCCAAGTAAACAGCATAGATGCCCACTAGCCAATAGCATTCAAGGCTTTTCACTGCACCACATAACAATGAAGCACATTACTAACCCATGGCAACCAGTTTCAAGTGTCACCAACACCTATAAGTAAAACAGAAGGAAATACACTGCTATATGTTCCACAAACTCATTCTGTTCAATTATAACACAGAACTCATGCATAGTATACAAAATGTGCACGAGACAAAAGTCTAAAGCTTTCTTATAATTTCCCTTCATAACATACTGTAACTGGAAAGGCTCACAAATGATTAGGTTAGACAAAATTGCAATGACAGAAAACTAATTTCCAAAACTATATCCCTTGTCTGTATTTTGACATCAGTTACAAGTAGATTCCAGGAATCATGTTTTTCATTTGTGAGTTATTTTAAGGCATGAAATTTAATTCTGCATCTTCACGGTTTCCAATTTTCTAAGATCTTTGCTATTAACCTGATGACTGCTCTTGGGCTACAGCTTTGATAGGGAATGACTAGGTTAAAAATAGGTAAGGGTAAAGTAGAATCCAGATTACTTTTGACTATATGAGAAACCTATGCCTCCTATTGCACAAAAAATGAGAAGGCTGGCACATTAGAACCTGAAAGTTGAACTAAGTATGTAAGTCTCATATTTCTTCACATGAAAATTTGAACTTAAAAGTAAGAAAGAAAATAATAGGAAAAAATAGTTCTACAACAAAAGTCTTTTTTATTGAAAGGACTTTGACATGACAAAATTTTCACAACTTCGTCGTCATAATTTTGTTATCATGCCACTACTACTAAACGAACAACTTATTATTTTAGGGGCAAACATGAAACAAAAAACACATTTTTAATATTCACAAATTTTACAAATGACACTCTTTTTATCTTTTTGTGGAATAGATGGAGTATTCCTTTGTCAATTTTTTTATTTCAAAAAAAAATAAAAAGTAGTTGTGGAGAACTCATATCAATATTGGACTATATAGGTAATAAAATTTAAATTAAAATATTTGATAAAATTATAATGTATATTAATTTGCTACCTTTATGATTTGAAAAAACATTCAGGCCTCACTCCCTGGACCGCTGTGAACTAATAGAGAAAAAAAATAACTATTAAAAAGGACAAAGAAAAACTTTAGCATGTGTCTTGCCTTGAAATATCATTTCTAGAGAAAACATGAGCAATATTTACTGTTTCAGAAACAGGCGAGATTTTGTCTGAATCTGATATAAGAAATATTTTCACATCAGCAAACTTTTAAGAGAGAATCATAACTGTCTTAAAGCTTCAGATGTTGATTGGAACACAGCAAATAAGAAGAGTTATCCAGGAAAAGTGTTACGAGGTAAATTTGATTGGAGCCAATATATCAGGGAAATAATAGACTAACATTACTCAGATAGCAAAGAAAGTCAGCTGATTGGACTTGCATTTGTAAAATTTAGGCCTTACTTAACATGGGCGATGGATCATGTAGTACATGGCTCCAATGATCATACATAAAATTTCAAAGTAAACTCGTACATTTTTGAGAAGTTCGCACATTTATATCTATATGAACCGGTAACGTGGTTCTATAGCTGGTCAACACCAACACTTCCTCTTACAGAGGGTTCAATCAGAAAAGGTGTTGGTTGCTTCTAAGCAATATCAAGAGGAAAGAGAATAGGAGACCTATATCTGTGATTTCTGACGCACAGATCAAACATCATATTCTACATTGTTTATAATTCATTAGCAATAAAGTGCAATACAAATTCCTTCCAGTACTTGCTAATTAAAACTTTCAATGGCACATCAAGAAATATTTTCCATAGCTCCAAAAAATCCAAGTTATGGATGATTGTATGGGAAGAGGAGAAACCAAAATTATGTAGTTTCCGAGACTCAATACTTTGAGTCTTGTCACAAGAAGTCCTGACAAAGTCCGTCTCCATATAGTGTATACCAAATACTAATTCTTAACCAAAGTGAGAGGAGGCATTTAAATAACTTGAAGAATCCACTGCCTTAAAAGAGAAGGCATCATTTCTTAGCTTGAGAAAATTAGAGAGAAAGTAAAACATAAGAACATGGCAAAATCTACAGAATCCCTTTCAGTTTATCAGAAACTTTCACGAAATCTGACATGGAAAGGAGATTTTGAACAACATAATTTCAATCAAACTGTAAATAGGCTCGTACCTGTAGGCACAAGAAAAAATGTTTCATCAGGTGACCAGGATAATCTCCGGAAAATAGATAGCAATGTCTCATCATGAAAACGATGACTTTTAGCAGACTGTATTTAATACCAAGTGAATAAGGAATTAAAATATAATAATTTCTGGTCTGTGTTGAACATGAGCTATTGTCTATTAAGGAAAAATAATTTCTCTACTAACAATCTTCAGTAAACATCAGGGTCCTGAAAATTCCATCCAATGTTTCATATAACATCTCCCCAGAAGGATGACATAGATCTCCTTGGTAGAATTTGTGGACTTTCCCCCCACTAGTAATCCAGCTACATCCAGGGGATTTAACCAAACCTAATTTTCTCATAATAGCTCTGATTCTTGAAACACCATTCCACATACCTAAAGAATCATATATACTACACAATGCTACATAGTTGCTAGAGTTTCTCGGTTCCAGTTCAAAGAGTTGATGAGCTGCAATTTCTCCTATCTCAACATTTTTCCACATCATACAGCCAGCAAGTAGGGCACCCCACATACTTGCTGTCGGGGCGAGCCTCATATTCTTTACTAATCTAAGTGCTTCCTCGACATGCCCAAAACGGCCCAAAAGATCTACAATACAAGCATAGTGCTCCACACTGGGTTCAAGATTGTAGACTGAACCAATAGAATTGAAGATCATCCTGCCTTGATCTATATGACCTGAGTGACTACAACTAGCCAATATTGCAGTAAGTGTGACAGAGTTGGGTTCAAATCCACAATCTCTCATTTCCTCAAACAAAACTAATGCTTCTTTCCCTCTCCCATGAACCCCGTAGCAAGATATCATAGTGGTCCAAGTCACTAAATTGGAGTTGCGCATGTTTCTGAAAACCTTTTCAGAGTTACACAAGCATCCACACTTTGAGTACATATCAATCAACGAGTTCCCAATCGCAGCATCATTACAAAAAATTACACTCTTCACCACATGTCCATGAATTTCTTTCCCTTTCATGACATCTCCTTCCCTTCCACAAACACTCAAAATGCTTGGGATTGTCATAGAATCCATCTCCGCTCCTTCCTTAAGCATGTCTTTGAAACAACTTAAAGCATCAACACAAAATCCAGCCCTACCTAAACCCGAAATCATTGAATTCCACGTAACAGAATCTTTCCACCACATATTACCAAAAACCCATTTAGCATCACTTAAATCCCCACATTTCAAGTAAAAATCTAAAACAGAACTTCCCACCACAAGATAATTTTCAAACCCAAGCTTTATCACCCAATTATGCAAACTTACACCAAGTGAAAAATCTCCAGTTCCTGCACTCGCCTTAAACAATGGAGGTAAGGTATAGTGATCGGGTCGCAAACCCATTTTCAAAAACCCATTAAAAATACTTAGAGCATCCTGATACATAGAAGTCTGAACGTATGAAGACATCATTATATTCCACGAATGCATGTTTCTATGAGGCATTCTGTCGAACAACTTGCGAGCATATTGAAGTAAACCGCATTTGGAGTAGGCCAACAAGAGATCTGTTTGGACAGTCTGAAGGAGGCCATGAATGAGGATTTGAACATGGGTCTGCTTAGCTTGAGAGATTGCCGAAAGAGGACCACAGTTTCGCAGTATAGAAGAGAAAGAGGTTACCGTTATAGAATATGACATTTCCAAATTTTTAAATATAATGGCGGGAAGTGAATCAAAGGCATGAAAGTGCCATTAGCCCATTACATAGGACTAGAGATTGCCCAATGTCTTGGTAATGAAACAAAATATATAAAGACAATGAAATATCTTGCTTTAATGTATCTGATTTTTCGTTAGTACTTTTTTAATCATATATATATATATATATATATATATATATATATGGGCAATGATTCATAACATGTATTTTCTATGGATCAAAATTTGGCAAACAGCATCTCTACCTTCCATAGCAACTATCAATGGCCTGGATTAAAAAGCCCATTTCGCGTAAAAAATCCAAAATCTTGAGTTTTAAACTAAAAAAAAAACAAGTAACACTGCTCTACAACATTTTGCTTCTGAGCATTCTCTACTCCCAAGTCTTTTAATTCAGGGAACTACTGCGAGATTGAGAGTCAAAAGACAAATTACCCGCATGAGTTGCTGGATAAAGAGAGTTACATCATTCCCAGAAATGGGAATCGACTTAATGCTGCTACGAATAACATAACCATCTGCAACATGTACAACACGAGTAGCCCCATCGCCAATATCAACTACAACACCTGTCATCTCACACTAAGAAAAAGTGTAGGTTAATATTATAGAATCGGATCAATAAACAAACAAACATCCATTCCGTTTAAATACGTTAAGTCTTCAACTTTGTTGAATTAGTGCTAATTTTATGGATCCGGTTACCATAAAGTTAACTTTAGTAAGTTGGTCAATTAACCAATATAGTGTTGTCACACAAAGAGAGATCATCTCTCGTTCTGCGTGTCGACACTGTATCAATTGACCAAATTTAGCTTCATGCTAACCACTCCCTAATTTTACCATCCTGCTCCTCTGACACACAAACAACTTTCTTTCCACAAAAATAATGACCATCATTGCATTTTGACAATATTGAAAAAAGAAAAAAAACATCAAATATCATTAATGGCCAGTGAGCTTGAAATATTAAAAGGAACTAATTTTAGAAGTTCCAAACCAAATGAAATAAGTAACAAAGTTACCTGATGATTTATAATATTAGCAGAGAACCTTTGAATTTCACGCTCTTCATGATCAGCGAACAGCTTTGCTTTAGTTGCTACACCAGAAACTCCAGCTTTTGGAAGCACCTCGGATTAAAAGTCCAAATCGCATAAATCGCAGCAGGGAGTTCTGTTATGGCGCTTTTTTCCCTAATTCCTTTTCACAGCAAGTTGCCGATCCCAATTCCTTTTCACAACAAGTTGCCGATCCACAAGTTGGAACTACAGCAAGTTTCCGATCCCAATTCCTTTTCACAAAAAGTAGCCGATCAACAAGTTGCCGTCTCAACAAGTTGCTCCAATTCGTCGAACTAGGGTTCCAAATCGCAGTCCCCAAATCCTTTTCGTCGAACTAGGGTTCCAAATCACAGTCCCCAATTCCTTTTCACAGTTTCACAGCGGGGGTGACAATTTGAATTGGGGTATAATCGGTAGAAAATAACCAATCCGCTAGTTATTCTAGGAAACACCGAGTTTAGTTTTTAAATATTTAATCATTGTAATGGAAGGTAAAAATAATATTTATCAATTTTAAATCTATAGTAAAACATGTTATGGATCATGGATCATTATACTATAAATAAATTTGTTAACGAACATGGCTGTGTGCCCATAAAAATGTTCGTTGAGCTTTAATTATAATTATGTTACTCCAAGTTATTATCCACTTTTAAAGTCATTTTTAAAGTTTACTTTTCATAAATTAAGTCCTTAAAAGACACATTTTTTTGTCGATTCTGTTCTTTTTATCCGATTTGACTATAACTCAACTCATTTTATCCAAATTTTGACCCAACCCGAACTAGTTCGACCCCACCCCAATTTCACAAAAAAAAAAATTAAAAAAACTAAAATGTTTTAAAAATATTTTAAAATATTAAAAAAGATTATTATTTCTAAAAAAAAAATTCTTTAAAATATTAAAAATAGGTACTATTTTAATTTTTTTTTGAAAATAATTATTATTTTCAGGAAAAAATATTAGAAACTTTTACTTTTTTTTCAAAAATGAGTAAAGTTTCATAAAATGTAGATTCAAAAAAAATTAATGTTTAATTTTTTTAATTCTTAATTATTTTTATGAAAATTTACACATCTTTTAAAAAATAAAAAAAATCTAATTTTGTTTTATGAAAATAATTTTTTTGTTTCCTTTTTTTGAATCTATAGTTTATGAAATCATACTCATTTTTTTTAAAAAAATAAATTTTCTATTTTTTAAAAAATAAATTTTTTTTAATCTATATTTTATAAATTTTACTCATTTTTTTCATGAACATAATAATTATTTTAAAAAAAATTGAATCAACTTTTTTTTATTTATCTTTTATATATTTTGTATTTTAAATTCTATTTTTAGTTTTTTTTTAAAATTTTTAATATTAAGAATACATATAATAATGGTAAAGACATAAACTTTTTTTTAATCCAATAAAGTTTTACATAAAAAATGAAAAAATCTACTTTTTTTAGTTTAATTTTTTTGAAACTATATTTTATGAAATTTTAAAAAATAAAAATTTCTATTATTTTTTGAAAATAATAATTATTTTTACAACTTTTTAAAATAATAATCATATTAATATTTTAAAATAAAATATTATTTTTTAAATAATTTTAAAATAATAATCATTTTTAGTATTTTACAATAAAATATTTTTTTAAATAATTTTAAAATAAAAATTATTTTTAAAATAATTCAAAAACTTTATTTTTAAAACAAATGAATTGGTGAAATTGGGGTCGAGTCAAATTGGGTCGGGTCGGGTTAAGTCAAAAGTTGGTCAAAATGGGTCGGCTTACAGTCAAATCGAGTAAAAGGACTATAATCGACAAAAAAAATCACTTTAATGACCTAATTGACGAAAGATGAATTTCAGGGACGATTTTAAAAGTGGGTGACAACTTGGAGGAACATAATGATTAACTATGGTTTAGGGTTTATTAACTAATGTTTAGGGTTTACTATTTAGAATTTAGAGTTTATTAACTAGGGTTTAATGTTTGTTATCTAGGGTTTATTGTGACGCCCCCAATTCTCTACACTCCCTGTAGCAGATTTGGTGCTCACGTCTATAAATATTCCATAATATATAACTCCTATCTCTCCAAGGTTCACAGTATCCCATAACAGATAGCAGTTCTCGTCAGAACAATTACTGTGTTTGGATACCCTCACTTGGATGTATAAATTTATGTCTCATGGATATCTCTTTCATATCAATAATTCATATCTATATAATATTCACAGTATTAATGATAAGATTGCTCTTAGAACCGAGGGGAGCATAACCCTAGTGCTTACAGAACTCTCAAAATCATTTAAAACCCTCATTCAGATGAATAGTTCATATGTGTTAGGTTTGTAAGATTCATGGATACAATCACATTGCATAAAATAGCGGAAGCGTGGTAAATCAGAGTTTTAAAACTTTACAAACCAAATACTCGGATCATCCTTTATGCATAGTTATTAGTTAAACGAAATAGATGGAGATTAGATTCATATCCTCGTAGAAACTAGTTTCCTTAGGTACGAGTTCAACTCCAATTTCTTTTCGCGTTCAACTTGAATCCATCGGGTTGATTCCTTCCTTTGATCAACGTTAGCCACCCAAGTGTTTGTGTAACGACCATGAATTTTAAACTCCTTATTAATTAAAGATGTGATTTAATTTTAACGAGTTAGTTTTGTGAGCTTATTTAAACCTTATGTGGTTATGTGAGTTTGTGAAAATAATTAAAGAAAGTTACTAATGGTTTATTTAACTTAGTGAACTAGCCCTGAGACTTTAATATCAGAGAATTGATAAGATTATTAATAATTAAATATTCAACTTATTTGAATATCGTGGCAGGATTTGAACGTGTTTGATGAATTTCAATTATGAGTAATTAATTGATAATGTGTTGATTAATAATTATTATGAATAAATAATAATTAATGAGTAAGAGATTAATAAATATAATAATATTATATTTACTTGGTTAATTGTTTTATACAAATATGCAATATATTAAACCTTGTAATATGTGGTGGTTATCTTCATATTATATAAAGTGCAATATGCACATTAATGTGGCTATGTATATTATATATCTATATTAATAAAACACAACCCATTTTGAATCCATTCACACTTTAAAAGTTGAGAAACCACAACAACGGTCCAGATTTCCTCTCATTTCTTTCAACTTAATCCGAAGGCTCAAATTTCATCAAACAAACACAAAATCCCGCCCAAATCATATTCTCCCTTTTCTCTCACCCCGTCTCTTTTTTTCCCAATAATTTTCACAGACAATCTTTGTGACACCCCCAAATTCCAGGACCGCCACTTGGTCTCTCGAATTCGGTTCATCACGTGCTCATGGTAATACATTACGATAATAATAACTAAATATCACACGATCACAGCGGAAAATCTATTCTAGAATAATTTACAATGATTTATTATAATTATTCCCCCAAGTCTCGCAACCTACAGTACTTAATAGATTACATAATAATATCAATTAACGACTTATTACATAACCTAACTTAAGCTTAAACATAATCAAAAGCAGTCTTACTACATCATCTTAATACAACATTAAAATATTTAAAACATATAAGAGACAAGCTAATTGGTAGCCTTGCCCTTGCCCTTATCAACGCCCGAAGGTTCGCCATGCTCTGCCTTAACTGAAATGTTTTAGGGAAAGCAAGAATGAGCACAAATTGCCCAGCAAGTAATATATAATAAGGGTGAGTAATAAGATTCTCAATTCTCGAAAAAGTATAACAAGGTTTGATAGTTCAAGGATAACAAGAATATCAACAGTTCTCAATAACAGTCGCTAAGGACAGAATAATATCAACATGATTCAATAATACGTCAATTCAAGATTTTAAATAATTGAATACTGAGCAGTCACTAAGGACTATGAACTTCTACTAGAATTGACAGTAATAAACTGAAAATCCAATAAAAACAGGTACAACAGGTGATCAGCCTAAAGTACCATCGTTATGCATAACAATCAATCATACTCAAGTGTGCACGTCGGTTCTCCGACAATTATATATTCCCTTCAAAGAAGGTTGTTCTTCTCAGTCAAATACAAGATCCCGCACCAATCAATTAGTTTGGGTCATTTTTCAATAACATAAGTCTAGCCGAATCAAATGGCATAGACACTTTCACAATATTCAAGAACAATACTAAGTTCAACATGAATAATAGCTTTAATGAAATAAGAGTTCAATTCAAACAATTAAGTAGAAAACTAGTTCGCAATATACAAAGATAGAATACTTGTATCCAAAGAGATAAGTTTTAGATACTCGCTTACGATATCCGTTGAATAAAGTAATGCAAGGGTTTAGGATACTTGCCTTATGCGTAGTTTACTCACGTAAAGCTAGTCAACACTTTCGAATTCCTATCGTAATGATAGTCATTAGTCATATAATTTAACTTCACATTTTATCTTCGAATATACGATCAACACATAAGCTAAGTTTTAACCTAGCTACACAGTTATATAGAATATAATTTCTACCCTTAACTTCCTCTTTTCTCAAGTTGATCATATTCATACATCGTTACTATCATGTGAGACTACCACAATTAGCAAACATATTCGCATATTATTAATATCACATAAGACTACAACCAATACTAAATATATTTCATTTTAGCAAGTTATGTCATTTTCATAAGTTAACCGTCAAAATCGGGTTCAAGTACATCATATAATATCACGTACCGTGTATACATGTTTAAAGAATACTTTTATGTGTATACAACCTTTCCTTGTTCCAATCAAACATACAATAGATTCTAAGTTAACACTTTCAATAATTTAAAGCCATTCAAGGTCATGAAACCACAAAGTCTAACATGCTTGCTTCTTAAACATATAAGGTAGTCATATAACTCACATTAGACATGCTTGTGAGTATTCATATCGCATATGTGCAATTAGCATCGTTTTGGTTTGAAATATGCTTCGTTTATGCTTTACTTGAGTTACGACACCTAAGAATGGCACATATACATTTATGATACATGAGTGAGTCTAAGAGTATCATCAAACATGTTCACAAATATCAGATTCTAACTCTCAAAGTAGCATGTTAACATTTACGTTCAAAGTTCGTATTTTCATTAGTAAAGCTCACTAATAAGGCCTAACATGCTCATGCTATCTAGATTCATACGTTAACATGTTTGACACGCATTTTAAGGTCGTATAACATGCTCAAAAATCAGAACCTAGAATCCTAATATAACATGTTAGAGTCCATGTTCAACGCTTGTGTTTTCGTTGGAGAGGTTCACTATTGAGGTTCACATGCTCAAGTTACATTATGGAGCTTAGATACGCAAGTCGACATTCATATCATGTGTTCCTAGGTCATACAAACATGACTCAAAGTCAGACATCAATATAGGGCCAACATATCAAAGTTTCTCTTTTCATATCTTTAAGTTTTCTTTGAAATATTCAACTAAAACAACTAGCATGGATTGCTATAACCTAATAACCTTATTCCATATGTTAATGTGAGTTATATTCACATCCTAACAATACATCATGCTCAACACATCAGAAGATATAAAAGAAATCATCAACAAATTCTGCAGTGGCGCGCGGCCGCGCCCAAATTGTACTAGGGAGACGCGCGGCTGCGCGGCTCCCGTTCCAGTCCAGAGAGCAGCCTGCAACGGCACATAACAAATCCAACTCACGAAATTACTTCACGAAAACTTTTCTAAGCAGCCACATTATGGTTTAAACATGTTTATAAGTCTATATAACAACTAAGAACATGTTCTAATCCAATCTAGCATGAATTGTAATCAAAATCAAGAATTGGAAACTTTGACAGTAAACAAAATGGTGAACCAAGAATGAAGGATTTATACCTCTGTAATGCAAAGTAAGCTTATTGAAATCTCTCTCTCTCTGTGATTATCTTGCTATTAAACTCACAACACTCTCAATTCAATACTTAGACAAAATCTCAGCAAATGAAAAGAGAAGGGAGGGAGCCATATTTATAGAGCAATTCTTACACAGACAATGCATATATACATCAAATTAAACCAATGAGAATGTTAGATTACATGATGGTTAAAAGAGAGTTGGTAAATGGTTGTTGAAGATCATCATGATAACCACTCCCCCATAATCATGAGCTAGAAGGAGCTTGGGAGAAAAAGGAGTAGCTCCTTAGCCTTTTTGTTCTTCACGTGAATGAGAATGAGACTAGCATTTAGGGACAAGGCATAATACTAACTCAGCATTTGCAACATACTACACTTAAATCATTATACACATATGTATTAAATACTTAGGCTATCTACACATATATATATTTTATACATATGTCTTTTATTGAAATGTCACACTATAATTCACATAATGTAGTAAGTGTGACTTGTACACATATAATCCATGTATATTTTTATCATACTGGTATAATCTTTTCAGATATTATCACACTATACTGTCTCCTTTATTATTAAATTGTATTAATCAACAAGTGATTACAATATATTCATGATATATCATTTTAATGTATACTTACATACATATTGTCACATAGGTATTAATCATGTAGCTCACATAGTTTTAATCTTAATACATGGTCCATATGTGTAATATATTCACATTGCATTATATAACATAGTTTATGTATACTTGTATGGTCACACCTAAGTGTTTCTCTACACTATATAATATAGTCGTATTATATATTATTGCATGCTTGTACATAACAATCAATATAATCTTATTATATTAATAACTTACTTATTTGTTTTATTATTCATAATGTCAAATAAATAAATTATTTATCTTATCAATTAATTAACAATAATATTAATTAATTCATTCCTCATCGATTATTAATAACACCTAATTAATAATCATAGGATTCATTATCACATTAACAAGTATAAATCTCAGCACAATTATAAACAAGTGGTTTATTATTATTATATTTCTTGCAATAATAATAATCACGTATTATTAATCAATCACAGTTAATATTCCATAACCATCAACTAATATTTTACAATAGCAATTAACAATTAATATAGATTAATTGTTTACTTAATAATTCATTCGTTAATTAATATAATCATTAATAATTCTCAACAATTAATTAATATTCTACAATAACAATTAATATAGATTAATTGTTCGCTTAAATTAATATAATCATTCTTATATTACGTCACTGTGCCACACAAGGCATTTCATCGAGTTTATCGTAAACTCCATCAATTTCTCAATTATTATAATTATTCAATTTAATATAATTGAATTAATCATTCTCATAACACAAAATCATTATATTCTAATAAATTCTCATTTCCAATAATATATTTATTTAATAATATTCGGAAATTCTCGGGTATTACAATCTTCCTCTTCCTCACTACCTTCTCTCCCCCTTTAATTCCATCAGCTCACTCTCTCAATCTCTCACTCTCTGATGGTTGGTAGAGCTCTCATTCCCCCCCCCCCCAAACCCCACCAATGGTTTTGAAAAATCGATTCCTCTTCCTCACCTCATTACTTTCTCTTCCCCCTTTAATTCCCGACAATCATTTCTGAAGTTTCTTCTTTCTCTCACTCTCTGAATGTCGGCAGAGCGAAGTCCATTTCTCTTGGTAAGGTCAGTACATCTGCTTATCTTTCCGAATACATATTGATTGTTTTGATGGGTTTTATGTTGATTGTAAGTTGGATGATCGAATCTTAATTTCTAACTTAAAATTAGGGCTTTTCTTCAGTGACCCAATCCTTTTTCTTTTTCTTCAGTGACTCAATCGAATATGCCGAATCTGCCTAATCTTTTTCTTCAAGTACATGGGTATTTAATTGATGTATTTACAAGCAGCAAGCATTAGACATGTTTTGTTGCAATATATAAATACAAATGGGTGTTTATTTCAATTTTGTGCGTCTGTGTTACATTATTTTGTAGTATTTGATTTGTGCAAATTTTTTATTTTATTTCTGGGTTACAGAGATGGATTTTTATAGCATGAAAAGGAAGGAACTTCAAGCATTATGCAAGGAACACAAAATTCGTAGATTTTCATGGCAGATAAGCTTTCACTACTTTTCAAGGTAACCCATTTCCCCATTTCATTCATGCTCATATCTACATCAATATGGTTAATTATCTTGAAGAAAATGTAAAAAATGTAAGATTTTTGATTTTTTCCCCCTCTGTTTGGTGTATATGTCCATTATGGAAGTACAGTCTTCCTTGATAAATTCTACTGAAAAATTGAGTGAAGGTGACTCTAGCATTGCTGAAAAGAGACTCAAGAAAGCAACATCTAGTACTAAAAATGAGAATAGGAGGCTTGGGACTAAACAAAAGAGAAGTGAAATTAATAGTGTTGAAGTTTTTGATGTATATCCTAAATTGAAGTTTATTATACTATCCGCTTTTGTACTTTCTAGAGTTTAAATGGTTTGAATTAGACACATCAAATATTGCAAGTGTCAATGATGTATAGTTGTATACATATGGACTTTAGTTATAAAATTGCAAAAATAACTAGAGATATAACATCCTCAGGTGGTTATGCATCTTTTAAGGTTTTGTTCATGTTTTAGACATGTTGATTTACAAGGTACTATTTTTTGTTTCGCAATTGAGTGAAATGATTTTACAGAGCTTAACCATTGTAACTTCATTCATTTGGGTAGTAGTTAGAAATGTAGTTGACGTTTTTGATGGAATGAGACTAAGAGAATGTTCATTTCCCTCTATTGAAGTCTGTCTTGGAGCATGTTCCATATCCTATATGGGGGAAGACACTAAGAAATCAACAGGTCCAATCAAATAAAAAAAATTAAATGCGGGGGAGGGATAAAAAATGAAGACAAGTTTTGATGTAGATTTAAATTCATTCATTTACATGAATACCTTTCTTCGTTTTCTTCTTTCCCAAATGATACCCCTAACTATTTATTTAATCTTTAGTATTTTCTTAATCTCAAGGAATATCCGCTCAGCAATGTCTTAGCATTTTTATCTTAAGATAATATCCAAGACCAATAAAAGGTACACAATTGTATTTCATTTTTTTAATGGAGATTATATAGATTTACATTTTCAGCTGTTCTGTTTGAATTGATGTATAGGAATGTATAATTTGATTACACAGTTAACATAGAAATGGTAAATTTTTATGGTCATGTTTGGCGTGGCTTAATGGAAGAGATAAAGTTACTGTATTAATTTTTCAACTTGTGGTTTGTGGAGACATTGATTATATATTGAAGAATTGGGTGATTTGGTTTGGGATATGTAGACATAGAGAAGCAAATCCAGAATTAAGGTCTCTTATATTCACAAGATATGGGCAATATTTGTCTTAGTACGTGTAAGAAAGAGTTTAGATTACTTGACTGCTTTAAATCTGCGAACCTACGTGCAAAAACTGAATTAGGTATGTGATTTGGGCATTTTTATTTTTGAAAATTGGGTATGTGATTTGGGTTTTTTTCATGAATTTGTTCAAAAAATGAATTGGGTATGTGATTTGGGGTTTTTTGTTCATGAAAATTGGGTTTGACTTCCCATATGTGTTTCCCCTGTAATAAATTTTGACATTTTGGTTGCTTATTATAAATTATTAGAACCGAGGAAATTGGTTTGGAAATGACGTCAAGTTGTCAAAAATTATTGGGACTCTGAACCGTTCAAATGAGTTTAAGCTCTCTGATTTAAATTCATTCATTTACATGAGTACCTTTCTTCATCTCCTTCTCTCCCAAATGATACCCCTAACTATTCTTTGATTTATTTAATCTTTAGTATTTTCTTTATCTCAAGGAATATCCGCTCAACAATGTCTTAGCATTTTTATCTTAAGATAATATCCAAGACCAATAAAAGGTACACAATTGTATTTCATTTTTTTTAATGGAGATTATATAGATTTACATTTTCAGCTGTTCTGTTTGAATTTATGTATAGGAATGTATAATTTGATTACATAGTTAATGTAGAAAAGGTAATTTTTATGGCCAGGCTGATGTCCCAAAGACCCGTTTTGAAAGTGTGGCTAATTTTCGGGATATGCCTATTTCAAAATAGATCCACATCATCCAAAGATCAGTGTTTCTAGAGATTTAACTGTTTGTTAATAATTTTGATCGGACTTCTTGAGACTTAAATTTGAAAACTGAAATTATGGGAAACAGGTTTTGGGCTGCCACGCAAACCCTTGGAGAAATAGGAAAGCAGTGGTTTCAAGGAACAACTGATGTTGTGCGACAATTTATATGGGTATTCGAGGTAGAAAAAGGACTAATTGTGATGTAAAATGATTTACTTGCAGGATGCGTAAAACAAGAATGTTGAGCACATATTGATTTTTTCTGGTGGCCATCATTACCGAATGAACTATATGAATTTTGTTTTGGGTTGTTGTTGGTATCAAATTGATTTTCGTCCAAACATGGGGGACAGTTTTGAATCCAACACTCCACTAGACAGGTTTAAACATGATGGTTGTTTTGGTGGTTTGGATATGTATTGATGATTGTAAGTTTTGTTGACAGGTTTAGATTTTTCTGGCTATCTATTTTTAAAGGAAACGTTGACGAAATTTCTTAAAATTAGTATCGACTAGCTTGATATTTTGGTGGTTGGATATGTGTTGATGATTGAGTATTTAATATTATTGTGATTGTAAGTTATTTTAGATTGCAAAACGTCTTTAGGTAATATAGTATTTTTTGAATTTTAATCTATTTTTTTGTTACGCCGTGCCTTCAGGCACGGGCAATTACTAGTAGACTATATAGTAAGATTTATTTGCATTAGTAGAGTTACACAATAATATTGCTTATGTGACTTGAAGTGTGTAAGTAAAAATTCATGTATGCCTCATCAACATATAGTAATATCAATGAATAATTATTAATTGATAAATGATTTCAATAAGTAGTTATAATAATTATAATAACAGTTGTGTTGGTAAATACTAATAATGCCTAATTGAATTATATTTGGAATTAAGAGAAATGTACATGGATTATATGTTATCATATGTGTAACCCAAATTGATACATTGTATTGTTGGTTAACTAATTAAAATGACATTGGGACTTATATGTATACATAATGTGTACATATATTTTATAACTTAAATGTTTGTATATGCTACACTTAATATATGCTAGTTGCTGAGTTATATATTGGAGTCACCCCCCTCAAATCCCTCTTCACGTGAACAAGCATATGGCTACTCTACTCCTTTTCTTGAAAGTCAGCAACCTTAGCTAGAAATGATCATGGGGGAGTGGAGAATATGATGAGAATCACCAACTACATACCTACCATTCTTTGCCCATTGTATAATCTTGTTTGCCATTATTTTGATTTGAGGAACAATGTCAAGAACCGGGTAAGGAATTGGCTATATATAGAGCTCTCTTCCTTCATTGTTAACATTGCTGAGATTTTTCTCCAAGTATAAAATTGATAGCATTCATAGTGAGTAAGTTTTGGGAGTTATCAGTAAGGGAGTTTCATTATAGCAGCAAGACATTTCAATTGCAGAGGTATAAATTCCAATTCATGCTCTCCCATTCTCATTCTCTGTAAATTTTCAAAGTTCTTGATTATTGAATTGCTCATGGATTGAGAAATTATTGGATTGGAACATGATTGTTAGGTAGTATATAAGTTATTATACTTGTTAGAATTGTTATATGAATGTTTGAAATGATTTTCGTATAAAATTTGTGAGTTGGGATGAAGAACTGCCGAAGCAGCCTGCGTCTGCGTCTGGACTGAGACCGACGCAGCTGCGCCAGTTTTGAACTGGCTAGCTGCACAGCTGCGCAGGGCCTGCACCAGCAGCTTTGTGTTCTGTTGTGATTTCTGTCCATGCTAGCATATGATACCACTTTGGACAGGCTTGAATACGGATCTACTTATTGTGTATGAGTTCTTTAATACAACATACACATTGGTGAGCATGCTAGCACATATTAGGGAAGGAAACCTCATGTTTTGTAAAATAAACTTATGATTTCAAACATGAACTTTGAGACCGTGTGACATATGTGCATTCTGATTTCATCAACATAACCGTATAGACTATGTTGACATGAAATGAACGTTTAAAGTGTGTTCACACACTAGCATACGTGATTGCAAGATTCGGACAATTTCGAAATGAGAAACTTAAGAGTTTTGAAAACAAACTTGACCAAGACTTGAGTCTTTTAGATTCTGACCATTTGAGAACGTATATGTGGTTTATATATGAGTTCTAAGACATACGAGTTATGAGCACAAGGCACTTAACATGTATTATGATACCTTGTTGACTTAGTGTGACTTTCAATGGGAAAACTTAGAATGTGAAAGCTAACGACATTGATTACCATGTGAGTTATGTTATGGTCACGCAAGCATATATATTAGGATGTTATTATGTCTATAGACGTACTAACAAGCACCTCGTTTATTTATGCACAGATTTCACATATGCATGTTTAATCATAGAAAATGAACTTCAAATATGAACTATGTGATTTGAAGTATATTTGTGTAATATACTCGAGCATATATATCAAGTATTGTTTAGTCTCATTATAAGATAGTATGACCGGAGTAGTAAACCTTTGAAGTATGAACTTGTTTAACTTAAGGTATACCAGCATGAAAACATATGACTCTGAAATTGGATTAGCATGAACATGCTAGTTTCGAATGAGAAATTATAACATGATAAGTATGTGTATTGGTTTAATGTTAGTAGTTGCATGCTAGAGTTGCGTCGGGACACTTTCAGGTCCAGACAATTTGTTTAAGTCTGATTTTAACAATTAGCATATTATGATGGTATAAATGGTATGTTTGATATTGAACGTGATCTTATGTGATAAACTTATACGATAAGTGGATTATTATAAGTATAGACTTATATTAGTTTATAAATGCTAATTAAAAGGCCGACTTATTAATGTTAGGTCGTTTCGACGCAAGTTAATTAAAGCTAGAACTTATTCGTAGCTGAACAAACAGGCAAGTATCCTAAATTCTTGCACTACTTTATTCAATGAATCGTGTAAGCGAGTTTCTTAACTTCACTTGATTTGAATACAAGTTCCCTTACACTCTTTATTGTGCAAGTTCCTATCCTTCTCATATTGCATTGAGAAGGTTATTATCATATTGACGGTTAATTATTTAAAGCTTGAAATTTATTTCCAAGCATGCTATTAGGTGGTTTAATTACTTTACAATTATTCCACATCGATATTTTTGTTATTCGCACTTGGTGCACTTGAGTTCGTACAGTCTTGGACTTGTACATCATTTAAAGTTCTATAATTCTTGAACTGTGTCAGATAGAGTCTGAACCCTTGTTCGGTCAGACAGGTATATGAAATTTTATAAAAGCTATCCAAACCAATTGATGGTAAGGATTCTTAGACTAAAAGAACACCCTTATATTATAAGGGAGTAGTAGGTATCTGATATAAGATACAAACAGTAGAGTTGAATGTTATGCATATACATGGCGTACGCGAGGCTGATCCCCTCAAGTACTTATTCTGTAGCTAGTAACCAAAGGGTCTATCAACTATTAATTCCATTGGAGTTTTATAGTTCGAAGTCTACTTGACTATCAGTTATTCTAAAAGCAATCATTATTCTTGCTTCCGATATTCATATTGTTGAATTCATTGTCAGATATTTTCTATTCATCATGATATATCCTTTATTGTTGTATTTAAACTTGCTGAGCAAACTTGTTGCTCATTCTTGCTATATCATGACTTATATTGCAGTTCAGCCTGAGACCTCAGGGAAGGACAAGGGCAAAGGGAAGATGTAGGATTAGTTTGCAAGGAGCAGACTTTATCTTTATGTTTAATTAAATTACTGTTATGTAATATGAACCCTAATGACTATTCTAGGGTATGTTTGTATTTAGGTTATCGAATCTTGGGACTAGTAACACCTTTTGAATGAACGACATACGTTTATATTATTTCCGCATTTAGTTATTGTATGTTGTTTAGAGGTAGATATTTGTATTATTTCGTGATGACCGGACCGGGGTCAGAGGACCCGGATTCGGGGGTGTCACAGGTTGGTATCAAAGCCGTAGGTTATAAACATTAGGAATGCGAAACCTAGGATATAACCTTAGTAGAAAACTCAATTAGAGTATGTAAGTGATGGATTGAGGAGATCCATCTAGTTTTATTGTGATACTGAAGTTGTTTATTTGAATCCAATATGATTGATAGACGTCTTAAACTTCTTAATGCTAACATGAATATCATATCACATAAAGTCTAATGTTTTCTTCCTTTCCTCAGGATCATGCCGCTTAGGAGACTATCGCGGAACCAAAGGGAGGAAGGATCCGTTAATACTGGCGGAGGGGAAAATGTCGACCCTATGCAGAACTTCGTTAACTTGTTAACTGAGGCAATGCAGAACAGACCCCATCCAGCAGCAGCGCAGTCAAGACATCACTTGGCGAGCTTTAAGGACTTTAAATTGGTAGGACCACCGGAGTTCCGGGGAACCTTGGACCCAATCAAAGCCCAAACCTGGATAGAAGAGATGGAGAAAGTGTTTGAGGTCGCACGAGTGGCCGAAGCATAGAAGACGAGTTTTGCCACTTTCATGATGAAGGGCAAAGCTAACTATTGGTGGAAGGCCAATAAGGGACAAGCAGGTGAAGGAGTTATTCCATGGGATAAATTTAAGGAGCTATTTCTCGAGAATTACTTCTCGAAGAATACACAACAGGATATGGAAGTTAAATTTCTAGAGTTGAAACAAGGTAGTATGTCTGTCGCAGAGTACGTAGCAAAATTTAATGAGTTGGCCCGATTCGCGTCACACTAAGTGGACACGGAGGCTAGGAAGGCAAGAAGGTTCGAATTAGGACTGAAACCTTGGGTGCAGAAAGCAGTCGCAGTATTAAAGAATAAGACATTCTCTGATCTACTGGAAAGGGCTATCATTGCCGAAGGAGGCAATGAAGCCATTCCTCGATTTAAACAAGAAAAGAAGACCGGACATGAAGGACCGAAAGGGGGAAGCAGCGGAGGCAGCAACCCCAACAAGCGTAAATGGACAGAGAGCCAATCCTCTGAAGGTAAAAATTTCGGGGGAGAGGCCAAGAAAAGTGTGAAGTGCAGTAACTGCGGGAGGAACCACTTCGGGGAATGTATGAAGGGAAAGAGCGCTTGTTATCGTTGTGGACAACCGGGGCACATGGCTCCTCAGTGTCCGAACAAGCAAAAAGGAGGGTGTTTCTCGTGTGGAGCCCTAGACCATCAAATTAAGGACTGCCCAAAGAGAAAGGGCAATGCAGCTAGCGGCAATCGCAACAACAACAACAATAGACTGAGCATCGGAGGGCCAGCCAGTCAAGCCAACAGACCAACGACACGCACGTTCAACATGACCGTACAAGATGCGGTGGAGCTCAAGGACGTGGTGTCAGGTATCATCCCAATCAACAATACAGATGCATATGTGTTATTTGATTCGGGTGCTACCTGCTCTTTTGTTTCTGAAGAATTTGCTAAACGGTTAGACTTACCCTGTGAAAGATTAGAACACCCTATGAACGTAGAAGTAGCGAACAAGGAAATTATTCCCTTAGAATACATTCATAGGAACTGTTATACCGAATTACGAGGATTTAAGCTCAGAGTGGATTTGATACCGATTCGTTTGGGGGAGTTCGATGTAATCCTTGGAATGGAATGGTTATCGGTTCACGGAGCAGCTATTGATTGTAAGAAGAAATGTGTATGCCTTAAGACTCCGAATAAGTCGAAGGTAGTATTTCATGGTAGTAAATTGCTGAGACAATCTCATTGTCTGACAATGGTGCAAGCGCAGAGATTGCTTAGGAAGGGTTGTATAGGTTATTTGGCTCACGTGGTTGATACTCGACGAGTCGAGGGTGAACTAGGTCAGATACCTATTGTAAGGGAGTTTGTTGATGTCTTCCCAGACGAAATTTCGGGATTGCCACCGAATAGAGAAATTGAGTTTGTCATTGATTTGGCACCAGGGACAGCACCGGTATACAAAGCACCGTATCGTATGGCACCGGTAGAGATGAAAGAACTGATGGCTCAATTACAAGAGTTATTGGATAAGGGATACATTCGACCGAGCGTATCACCGTGGGGAGCGCCAGTCTTATTCGTGAAAAATAAAGATGGATCGCTCAGACTTTGTATCGACTACCGAGAGTTGAACAAGGTCACCATTAAGAATAAGTACCCATTGCCTAGGATCGAAAATTTGTTTGATCAGTTGAAGGGGGCGAAGTACTTTTCAAAGATTGACTTGAGGACCAGTTATCATCAATTGAAGGTGAGGCCGGAGGATATTCCAAGACGGCATTCAGAACTCGGTATGGACACTTTGAGTTTCTGGTAATGTCATTCGGATTGACGAACGCGCCCGCAACATTTATGGACTTGATGAACAGAGTGTTTAAATAGTATTCGGATAAGTTCGTTGTCATATTCATCGATGACATTCTGGTGTATTCAGAGACGGAGGAAGAACATGCCGAGCATCTTCGAATAGTGTTGGAGACATTAAGGAGAGAGAAGCTGTATGCAAAATTCTCCAAGTGTGAGTTTTGGTTGCAGAGAGTGCAGTTTTTGGGGCACGTTATCGACAAGAATGGTGTTTCGGTGGATCCAGCAAAAGTAGAAGCGGTTATCAATTGGGAACAGCCGAAGACGCTGACAAAAATCAGGAGTTTCTTAGGATTAGCGGGATACTATCGAAGATTCATCCAGGATTTTTCAAAATTAGCATCGCTGTTGACCAATCTTACTAGAAAGACAGTTAAGTTCGTTTGGACGGAGAAGTGTGAAGAGAGTTTCCTAGAATTAAAGAAGAGGCTTAGTCAAGCACCTGTGTTAGCTTTACCGGATAACACGGGAGGGTTTGTAGTGTATAGCGATGCGTCACACAAGGGTCTTGGCTATGTACTAATGCAACACGACAGGGTCATTGAGTACGCTTCACGTCAGCTGAAAGATTATGAGAAGGGTTATCCGACTCATGACCTGGAATTAGCAGCAGTAGTTTTTGCTTTGAAGATTTGGAGGCATTATTTGTATGGTGAGAAGTGTGAGATATATACGGACCACAAGAGTCTGAAGTATATCTTCACGCAGAAAGAATTAAACATGAGGCAGCACCGATGGCTAGAATTGATCAAAGATTATGATTATGAGATTCTGTACCATCCAGGCAAAGCAAATGTAGTGGCAGATGCCTTGAGCAGAAAAGGCAGAGAGAAGTTATCGAAGTTAACTGTTCAAGAACAATTAGTGAAAGATTTCGAATGACTAGATTTGGAGGTTAAGTATCCAATGGAGACCAATGAGAAATTATTTACAGTGACAGCGAGCCCGACTTTATTAGATAAGGTTAAGGAGGCACAAGAGAAGGACGAAGATTGTGATATTATCAAGAAGCGGATTGTCGAAGGTGATGATTTGAAATTCAAGATTGATAGCACTGGACTGCTAAGGTTTGAAGGACGAATTTGGGTACCGTTAGTACCGGAACTGAGAGAAGAGATTTTACAAGAAGCACACAGTACGAGATACTCGATACACCCAGGAAGCACAAAGATGTACCAAGACTTGCGTCATCACTTTTGGTGGCCAAACATGAAGAGGGAGGTTGCAGAATGCGTAAGTAGGTGTTTAACTTGTCAGAGAGACAAGGCAGAGCACCAACGACCAAGCGGGTTATTACAACCGTTAGAGATTCCAGAATGGAAATGGGAGCACATCACGATGGATTTTGTGGTGGGACTTCCGGCAACGCAGAAAGGGCACGACGCCATATGGGTAATTGTAGACCGTCTTACGAAGTCAGCTCACTTTTTACCAATTAAGATTAAGTATAGTTTGGACTAGCTAGCCAGATTATATGTTAAGGAAATTATCTCGAGACATGGGGTGCCGGTATCTATTGTATCAGATAGAGATCCGCGATTCACGTCGAATTTCTGGAAGAGTCTTCAAGAGAGATTGGGGACACAGTTACGAATGAGTACCGCGTATCATCTGCAGACCGATGGGCAAAGCGAAAGTACAATTCAAACACTTGAAGACATGCTCTAAGCTTGTGTAATGGACTTCAAGGGTTGTTGGGAGGATCACCTTCCATTAGTAGAGTTTGCGTACAACAATAGTTATCACGCTAGTATCGGAATGCCACCGTACGAAGCGCTATATGGGAGAAAATGTCAAACACCGTTGTGTTGGGACAAAGTTGGTGAACGTCGATTGTTGGGACCAGAATTGGTACAACAGACAGTAGAGATTATCAAGGTGATAAGAGCCCAACTGATAGCAGCTCAAGATCGCCAGAAGAAGTATGCGGACTTGCATCGCAAGAAGAAAGAATTTGAATTAGGAAGCTATGCTTTTCTGAAAGTATCTCCCTGGAAAGGGAAGATTCATTTTGGGAAGAAAGGCAAGTTGAGCCCTAGGTTCATAGGACCATTTGAGATTCTGAGGTGAGTCGGTGAAGTGGCGTACGAGGTGGCGTTACCTCCTGAACTTAAGCACATTCACAACGTGTTTCATGTGTTAGTGTTGCGGCCGTATAAACCAGACTACAAGCACGTTATCTCCTATGAACCTATCCAAGTCGAGAAAGACTTATCATACGAGGAAGTTCCTGTCCAGATACTAGATAGGAAGGAACAGAAGCTGAGGAATAAGATCATTCATTCCGTTAAGATTCTATGGAGGAATCACGCAGTTGAAGAAGATACATGGGAGCTAGAAGAGAAAATAAGAGCATTATCCGTTTTTATTTGAGTAACCTTATTTTTACAATTTTGAGGACGGAATTTTTATAAGGGGCAGGGATGTAACGACCATGAATTTTAAACTCCTTATTAATTAAAGATGTGATTTAATTTTAACGAGTTAGTTTTGTGAGCTTATTTAAACCTTATGTGGTTATGTGAGTTTGTGAAATGATTAAAGGAAGTTACTAATGGTTTATTTAACTTAGTGGACTAACCCTGAGACTTTAATAGAGAATTGATAAGATTATTAATAATTAAATATTCAACTTATTTGAATATCGTGGCAGAATTTGAACGTGTTTGATGAATTTCAATTATGAGTAATTAATTGATAATGTGTTGATTAATAATTATTATGAATAAATAATAATTAATGAATAAGAGATTAATAAATATAATAATATTATATTTACTTGGTTAATTGTTTTATACAAGTATGCAATATATTAAACCTTGTAATATGTGGTGGTTATCTTCATATTATATAAAGTGCAATGTGCACATTAATGTGGCTATGTATATTATATATAGACTACACAGTAAGATTTATTTGCATTAGTAGAGTTACACAATAATATTGCTTATATGACTTGAAGTGTGTAAGTAAACATTCATGTATACCTCATCAACATATAGTAATATCAATGAATAATTATTAATTGATAAATGATTTCAATAAGAAGTTATAATAATTATAATAACAGTTGTGTTGGTAAATACTAATAATGTCTAATTGAATTATATTTGGTATTAAGAGAAATGTACACGGATTATATGTTATCATATGTGTAACCCAAATTGATATATTGTATTGTTGGTTAACTAATTAAAATGACATTGGGACTTATATGTATACATAATGTGTACATATATTTTATAACTTAAGTGTTTGTATATGCTACATTTAATATATGCTAGTTGCTGAGTTATATATTGGAGTCACCCCCCTCAAATCCCTCTTCACGTGAACAAGCATATGGCTACTCTACTCCTTTTCTTGAAAGTCAGCAACCTTAGCTAGTAATGATCATGGGGGAGTGGAGAATATGATGAGAATCACCAACTACATACCTACCATTCTTTGCCCATTGTATAATCTTGTTTGCCATTATTTTGATTTGAGGAACAATGTCAAGAACCGGGTAAGGAATTGGCTATATATAGAGCTCTCTTCCTTCATTGTTAACATTGCTGAGATTTTTCTCCAAGTATAAAATTGATAGCATTCATAGTGAGTAAGTTTTGGGAGTTATCAGTAAGGGAGTTTCATTATAGCAGCAAGACATTTCAATTGCAGAGGTATAAATTCCAATTCATGCTCTCCCATTCTCATTCTCTGTAAATTTTCAAAGTTCTTGATTATTGAATTGTTCATGGATTGAGAAATTATTGGATTGGAACATGATTGTTAGGTAGTATATAAGTTATTATACTTGTTAGAATTGTTATATGAATGTTTGAAATGATTTTCGTATAAAATTTGTGAGTTGGGCTGAAGAACTGCCGAAGCAGCCTACGTCTGCGTCTGGACTGAGACCGGCGCAGCTGCGCCAGTTTTGAATTGGCTAGCTGCGTAGCTGCGCAGGGCCTGCACCAGCAGCTTTGTGTTCTGTTGTGATTTCTGTCCATGCTAGCATATGATACCACTATGGACAGGCTTGAATACTGATTTACTTATTGTGTATGAGTTCTTTAATACAACATACACATTGGTGAGCATGCTAGCACATATTAGGGAAGGAAACCTCATGTTTTGTAAAATAAACTTATGATTTCAAACATGAACTTTGAGACCGTGTGACATATGTGCATTCTGATTTCATCAACATAACTGTATAGACTATGTTAACATGAAATGAACGTTTAAAGTGTGTTCACACACTAGCATACGTGATTGCAAGATTCGGACAATTTCGAAATGAGAAACTTAAGAGTTTTGAAAACAAACTTGACCAAGACTTGAGTCTTTTAGATTCTGACCATTTGAGAACGTATATGTGGTTTATATATGAGTTCTAAGACATATGAGTTATGAGCACAAGGCACTTAACATGTATTATGATACCTTTTTGACTTAGTGTGACTTTCAATGAGAAAACTTAGAATGTGAAAGCTAACGACATTGATTACCATGTGAGTTATGTTATGGTCACGCAAGCATATATATTAGGATGTTATTATGTCTATAGACGTACTAACAAGCACCTCGTTTATTTATGCACAGATTTCACATATGCATGCTTAATCATAGAAAATGAACTTCAAATATGAACTATGTGATTTGAAGTATATTTGTGTAATATACTCGAGCATATATATCAAGTATTGTTTAGTCTCATTATAAGATAGTATGTCCGGAGTAGTAAACCTTTGAAGTATGAACTTGTTTAACTTGAGGTTTACCAGCATGAAAACATATGACTCTGAAATTGGATTAGCATGAGCATGCTAGTTTCGAATGAGAAATTATAACATGATAAGTATGTGTATTGGTTTAATTTTAGTAGTTGCATGCTAGAGTTGCTTCGGGACACTTTCGGGTCCGGACAATTTGTTTAAGTCTGATTTTAACAGTTAGCATATTATGATGCTATAAATGGTATGTTTGATATTGAACGTGATCTTATGTGATAAACTTATACGATAAGTGGATTATTATAAGTATAGACTTATATTAGTTTATAAATGCTAATTAAAAGGCCGACTTATTAATGTTAGGTCGTTTCGACGCAAGTTAATTAAAGCTAGAACTTATTCGTAGCTGAACAAACAGGCAAGTATCCTAAATTCTTGCACTACTTTATTCAATGAATCGTGTAAGCGAGTTTCTTAACTTCACTTGATTTGAATACAAGTTCCCTTACACTCTTTATTGTGCAAGTTCCTATCCTTCTCATATTGCATTGAGAAGGTTATTATCATATTGACGGTTAATTATTTAAAGCTTGAAATTTATTTCCAAGCATGCTATTAGGTGATTTAATTACTTTACAATTATTCCACATCGATATTATTGTTATTCGCACTTGGTGCACTTGAGTTCGTACAGTCTTGGACTTGTACATCATTTAAAGTTCTATAATTCTTGAACTATGTCAGATAGAGTCTGAACCCTTGTTCGGTCAGACAGATATATGAAATTTTATAAAAGCTATCCAAACCAATTGATGGTAAGGATCCTTAGACTGAAAGAACACCCTTATATTATAAAGGAGTAGTAGGTATCTGATATAAGATATAAACAGCAGAGTTGAATGTTATGCATATACATGGCGTACGCGAGGCTGATCCCCTCAAGTACTTATTCTGTAGCCAGTAACCAAAGGGCCAATTAGCTATTGATTCCATTGGAGTTTTATAGTTCGAAGTCTACTTGACTATCAGTTATTCTAAAAGCAATCATTATTCTTGCTTCCGATATTCATATTGTTGAATTCATTGTCAGATATTTTCTATTCATCATGATATATCCTTTATTGTTGTATTTAAACTTGCTGAGCAAACTTGTTGCTCATTCTTGCTATATCATGACTTATATTGCAGTTAAGCCCGAGACTTCAGGGAAGGACAAGGGTAAAGGGAAGATGTAGGATTAGTTTGCAAGGAGCAGACTTTATCTTTATGTTTAATTAAATTACTGTTATGTAATATGAACCCTAATGACTATTTTAGGGTATGTTTGTATGTTTGTATTTTGGTTATCGAATCTTGGGACTAGTAACACCTTTTGAATGAACGACATACGTTTATATTATTTCCGCATTTAGTTATTGTATGTTGTTTAGAGGTGGATATTTGTATTGTTTCGTGATGACCGGACCGGGGTTAGAGGACCCGGATTCGGGGGTGTCACAGTTTGGCCTCTAGAGATAATCCACCAAGAAAGAATACGAATTCAAGAAGAAGGGTATTTGGCTAAACCCTAGTTTCCTTCTCTCTAGAAAAGGGGTGCTCTCCCAACTCTTGGAATAAAAGTCTAACCTTGTTACATAATAAAACTTTCTTATTTATAGATGTAGGTAACCCTCCTAAATAATTTAGGATTAGGGTTTTATATTAATTAATTAAACTCCTTTAATTAATTAGGCTTTCCAATCATATTGAAAATAATTAAACTCTTTTACTTAATTAGCCTCCTAATCTTATTAGGAATATATGTGAGAGAGAGAGGGAATCTTATTAATTAATTCTCAAACTTCTTTAGAAATTACATAATAATAATAATAATAATAATAATAATAATAATAATAAGACTCCTCTTATTAATTTATATTTAATATTTCCAAAATATTAAATAATAAATATTAAGTTATTTAATTTATTCTATCACCATAGATTAAATTAAATATACTTAACTTATTATTACGATTATGTCATTTGCTTCTTTAATAAATAGTCTTTCTTTTATGGTGTGACCCTTTAAGTTTTCCATATTAAATCGGTTGTGAATAAATCAATTAGAACAATTCTAATCTTATTTAAATAAATAAATTAAACTAATAATTTATTTAAATAAATAATATTTATTCTACAATAAGGATAAGCCTTCTTAGCGATCAACGACTTTTCAGATAATATAGATTTCAACATTAATCATAGAAGAACCTGTGAGTAAATAGTTACTGTACAATTCAATCCTTCCACCATACAATGTCCCAATTAAATATAAGACATGGAATTACTGTCAAGTCTTATTTTATTTAATTATATGTATTTCGATTCCAAAATGCACAACTCCAAATAATGCAAATTAGAAACACCTTTCTAATTTCATTCCACCTTGGGCAAGGATTCCTGAGTTGTCATTTATCGAATCACATAGAACATATCTCTTTTTTTACTAGAAGCGGTAGATTCTTTATTGATCATTCATTATCTCCATATATAACTTATTACACCCAAGGATACCCTTTAATATACCCTAAGGGTCTTAAGGAATAAGTTAAAGTATAATTCATTATATACAAGATACTATGATAATCTCAAGTCTAAGGATCACTTGTACTACTATCACATTAGGAATTCCTATTGACAGGCGAGTAAAACTTCATTAGATATTCCTTAGCGAGTCACGTTCAGTGTACTTGTTCTCCAATAAGCACCTACATACTTGCTTTAGTGTCTCCACACAAATGATCATGAGATCAATCATCCTCATCCACTGAGCAAGCAACATATATACTAATCTATCCGGATTTACTAATCCCCTTTTTAGTAATCCATCGATTGAGAACTATTTTAGTTTTAAGTTTTTTAAGAATTTAGATATCATTAGTATGATCATCATCATGATTCTAAAAGCATTGCTTAAAACTATGAGTTTATCACATATTATAAAAACAACACCATGTAGATAAATAAATGTCTTTAATTAAATAATACTTTTATTAATAAATAAATAAGATTATTACAAAGTATATGCGTTATCATCAAACATGATTGTCTTGTATGCATACTACTTTCAATCTACCACTTACACTAAAGCCAATCTCCACGGTAACTTATACCTTTCTTCTCTAAGTGACGATCATCCTGCTTTTGGATAGCTTCAGTAAATAAATATGCAATGTCATTTTTGAGAGTTCACTATCTCTATAGTGACTTCTCCTCTTTCGATGATTTCTTTAATTAAATAAAAGTGTCGCAACACATGTTTGGATCCAAGATGAGACATAGAAACTATTCCAAGTTCTGTAATAAACTTTTCATTCGAAACATCAACTTGCAGCTTTATTTACAGCTATATATTTTGCCTTTATTACTAAACCAGCAACTCTTTGCTGTTTGGAACCTTTTTAATTCATTGCACCATCTTTCAAGGTAACGATTTACCCTAAAGTGGATTTATTGTCGTCTTGATCAGTCTGAAAACTTGAGTCTGTTTAGTCTTCTAGTTTAATTCAGACCCATCATGAATCATGATTACATTCTTAGTGTCGGTTAAGTGCTTTAAGATATTTATCACTGTCTTACAGTGATCTTCTCCAAAATATGACTGATTAACATCAAGTCTCGTACATTTCATTGCATACATGATAGTTACTCATGCGATCTCTCTTTTATTGAGGATAATTTTAGAGAGATACACTTCATGACTCATCATCATGAGACATCTCTTGGAGTTTTCCATGCTAAACGTCTTTAGCATCAAATGAATATACGTTCATTGGGTTAAGTCGAACATCCTTTTAAATCTATCTATATTGATTTATATCCCCAATTTAGGATGTTCAACCCAAATCATTTATGGATGAATGTTTAGACAACTTTATCTTTACTGATTATAGCACTGGTATGTCATTCCTTATCAGTAGTATATCAACATATAATACTAGGAATGTCGCAGCACTCCCACTGACCCTTTTGTACACACTAGGTTCATTCTCATTTTTGATAAAATCAAACTCTTTTGATTATCTTATCAAAATGAATGTTCCATCTTTGAGAAGCTTGCTTCAATCCATAAATGGATTGTTGTAGCTCATATACATGATTTGTTTTAATCATTGAAACAAATCCATCTGGCTGTATAATATATACATTCTCTTCTAATAATTTATATTTGAGGAAGGGAGTCTCCACGTCCATTTGCCAAATTTAGTAATCAGCTGCAATCGCAAGTAAAATCCGAATGGTCTTGAGCATTGCTTCAAAGATCCATTTTAGATTTTATGGTCATCTACCATTTCTCTGAGTATCTACAACTCTTAGCCTTATCGTATATAACTGGATTATCATCCTCTATGATGCGTACCTCATCATCATCATCTATGATGAATCTATACCTCCCAGGTATCTTCGGTACTATTCCAGATTTACGATTCGATTGTGGTACAATAGGTCTATCTACATGTTCCTCCTTTTGACTAATAGTGATTTGCGGTTTTTGAACTCCTTCAAGATCTATTATCCTCCCACTTGCCCTTCAATGGTAAACATTTTTATCTTAGAAGGCAGCGTGTTTCGCAACAAACACCTTTTTGTTAAGTAAGATTATAGAACATTTATCCTAAACTTACTTTAGGATGTCCCACAAATCTGTATTTGTCAATTCTTGTCCTAAACTTATCCTTTTGAAATCTTTTCACATAAGCTGGATAACCCTTTATCTTAACATACTTAAGATTAGGAATCCTCTCTATCCATAACTCTTATGAAGTCTTGGGGACGAATTTTGAGGTTACCTTATTTTGTAGATATGCAACCGTTTCCAGGGCATTACCCTAGAAGGATACTGGAATGTCGGTAAAATCATTATGGACTGCACCATGTCCAACAAGGTATGAATTTTCTTTTTTTAGATACACCAATAAATTATTGTGTATCAAAAAGCGTCCACTGTGAAAAAACCATTTAAGATGATCGTAAAACTTATTGCACAAGTATTTAATCCTTGATCCAATCGAAGAATTATAATACCTTGCCAATTAGTTTTACTTTTGAATTCTTTGAACCTTTCAAATGATTCAGACTTGTATTTCACCAAATACAAATATTCAACTCATTGAATGATTATCTCATTTTCTTTTACTAGTTTATTCAATTTAAAATTATTTTCATGTAAGTCAAGTATGTAAAGTCCATTTAGTAAATTATTAATTATTTAAACTAATGGACTTGCCCGTAGGAGACGCTAAATAATAAGTTCCTGCAGTTAATGGACCAACCTTTGCTCCATTCCCACACGCAGGAAGGCTTCCCCTTGTTTAGCTCTCTACTTCTATTTAGTCCCTTCATAAATCTGTATTTATGAGAACCATAGCCGGTATCCAATACCCAAGTAGAAACTTTACTTACTGAAATATTTATTTCAATCATGAACAAACATGTATCTGTAACCGAAGCTTCACTAAGCTTCTTCTAGTCAGCCTCTGCAAGATGCTTCTTGCAGTTTATATTCCAGTGTCCAGGCTTATTGCAGTGGAAGCAAACTCCTTTTCTATCCGTATAAGTTTTGTTCTTAATATCCTTTGTATTTGCCTTTTTTACCTTCTATGAATCGTTCTTCTTTTCAGAAGATCATTTGCCCCTACCAGTAAGACTTGGTCTTTCTTGGTTGGAAAGTGACTCTCAACAGTTTTTAACATGTTTAAGCAAATCAGCGAGGCTGACATTTAGCTTGTACATCTGAAAATTCACAAAAATTGTGAGAACGAGTCCGGGATTGAGTGCAAGATCAAATCTTGGCTTAACTCTCCATCCATGACAAAATTATGTTGTCCCAATTGTTCAATCTAATTGATCATCTTTATGACATTTGTCTTTACTGTAGTACCATTGGTCATTCTAGATCGGAAAAGCTCATTAGATATCTGATATCTATTAGTCCTACTTTCCTCACCATTCAACTTTTTGAAGTGCAGGAGTATAATAGGAGCATCCATAGTTTCATGCTGACGTTGAAGCTCGTTACTCATGGATGCGAGCATGATGAATTGAGCTAACTATGCATCATCTTGCTACTTTCTAAAAGTAGCAATATCTTCCTTAGAGGCATTGTCTGCAATCATTGCAGGGATAAGCGTATTAAGGATAGAAGATAGATTTTCATCGTTGAGAACTATTCTCAAATTCCTTAACCAATCCATTTAATTCGGTTCGGTTAATTAGCATCTAATATGCTATGCAGTGATAATAATTTAGATATTGTAAAATTCTGTAAATAAATTTGTAATCAACAACATTTAGCATACATTCTTTTATTAATTACCAAGATAAATTAGGTATTATTTTAAATTGGTATCTCCCACTATTTTCTTCAAACTATATTACCCTCACAATATATAGTTCGGCAAATTTAATTAAAGATTTGCTAGTGAGAATAAGGATCATATTTTAAATATATATATATATATATAGCATTGTGTGTGCACAAAAAATTATATATAAATAAATAGGTAGACAATTTTTGTCAATTACATCACCATGTAACTCCTTGTATTTTGCCTCTTAGATCATTATGGTCAAGTGTGTGCACATCCGAACCAAAACGATCTTAATTAAGTCCGACCCAGCATTTCCATATAAGTGAAGAGAAAAATACAGCCCTTGTGTGTGCACAACAAAGCGGTAATGTTCAATTCCTTATAAACATTTAATGTAATAAAATAACATCTTAAATATTTAATACTTGTCTTGTGTGTGCACAACATACTCATATTAAATATTTAATACTCTATTGTTTTACCATGCTAGAAGGCGACGTTCGATATTCTAAATATCTTTGAACGCTTAGAACTTAATATAAAATCTTTGAGGAGTTTGTTATTATTTGTCTCATCTTGTTTAGCGCGCATGCACACACACACACACAAACACACACACACACACACACACACACACACATATATATATATATATATATAAAATACACATCATATTAATTAACATGCGAAATATGTTGTATAATATATAAAATATATATAGTAGTCATGCACATATAGAATACTATATTCTACTCTGATTGATTATGGACTTTATTTTAGTTTGGTTCACTAGAGCCACCAAGTGAACCAAAAGGTCAAACCTAGGGTGTAAGAATTAAATTTAAATATAACTATTACATTTAAATTTCGGGCTCCATTACAAACGGGTTTTCATGCGCTCCTTGTTCCTTGGTCTCCAATTGTTCAAAATTTAATTATAACTATTTCTTTTACAAAAACTATTTACTATAAATAGAAACCTTGATCAGCAGTCAAGGAAAAGTACATAGAAGGGAGATAAAATTTACATTAAGAAAAATTAGAGAAGATGAGGTACGCAGACCCTATTTATAAAACTCATACATTCAAGCATCCAACTAAAATAAAATTCAATCACATTGGTCAATAGTCCATAATCAACCCTATTTATTATCATACACATCAACATATAGATCAATAAATAAAACATTCATCTCATGAATAATAAACATTCAATATATATATTGATATCGATTTAATGGGCAATTTTAGTTAGCATAAAATTTAATTCTGAATTAAAATAAACTCTTTTATTTTAATCAAAATAAACCTTTTATTTTAATTTATCCATTTTTTAATAAAAATAAACTCCTTTATTTTTAATCAATTATTTAATTAAAATAAACTCCTTTATTTTAATTAATATAGAATCCAATTCCAAGTCAAAATAAACTCATTTATTTTAACTTTTAAAAATATTTTTGAGAGGAACAAAATATGTGGAATCCAATTCCTTATAAAAATAAACTCCTTTATTTTGATTAATATGAAATCCTATTTCATATCTAAATAAACTCCTTTATTTAAGGAAACATGGAATCCCTTTTCCTAATTCACAAATAAACTCTTTTATTTTTAGGAAACATGGAATCCTTTTTCTTAATTCCCAAATAAACTCCTTTATTTTTATGAAACATGGAATCCCTTTTTCTAATTCACAAATAAACTCCTTTACTTTTAAGAAACAAGGAATTCAATTTCATCTCCAATTAGTTATCATGAAATCCAATTCCAACTCTAATTAGTTAGCATGAAATTAAATTCTAATTAAAATAAACATCTTTATTTTAATCTAATTTCAAATAAAAATAAACTACTTTATTTAAATTTAGAATTACTATAAAAATATGGAATTTAATTTTTAATTTAAATAAACATTTTATTTTAATTAGAAATTAAATTATTAAAAAAATTATTTTTTTTTCTAGAAAGAGGCGCTGCGGCGCTGCTAGTGAACTAGTATCAGGCGCTGCGGCGCCACGTCATCAGTGTCAAAAACATGGAGCTGGCGCTGCAGCGCCATGATTGTACTACAATCAGGCGCTGCGACGCCAGTCTCCAGAAATTGTTTTTCCAGTTCACGAATTGTGTAATTTTTCTCTAAAAAACATAATTCTATGCCAATAATTATGCCCAAAAAATTGTTATAAACACATATCAATATACATATCAAATCTAAATAATTAATAACTTGCATAAAGGTTTGGCTATGATACCACTGTTAGGTTTGTAAGATTCATGGATACAATTATATTGCATAAAATAGCGGAAGCGTGACAAATCAGAGTTTTAAAACTTTACAAACCATATACCCAGATCATCCTTTATGCACAGTTATTAGTTAAACAAAATAGATGGAGATTAGATTCATACCCTCGTATAAACTAGCTTCCTCATGTACGAGTTCAACTCCAATTCCTTTTTGCGTTCAACTTGAATCCACCGGGTTGATTCCTTCCTTTGATCAACGTTAGCCACCCAAGTGTTTGGCCTCTAGAGGTGATCCACCAAGAAAAAATACGAATTCAAGAAGGGTGTTTGGCTAAACCATAGTTTCTTTCTCTCTAGAAAAGGAGTGCTCTCCCAACTCTTGAAATAAAAGTCTAACCTTGTTCCATAATAAAACTTTCTTATTTATAGATGTAGGCAACCCTCCTAAACAATTTAGGATTAGGGTTTTATATTAATTAATTAAACTCCTTTAATTAATTAGACTTCCCAATCTTATTGGGAATAATTAAACTCTTTTACTTAATTAGCCTCCTAATCTTATTAGGAAAATATATGTGAGAGAGAGAGAGAATCTTATTAATTAATTTCCAAACTTCTTTAGGAATTAAATAGTAATAATAATAATAAGACTCCTCTTATTAATTTATATTTAATATTTTTAAAATATTAAATAATAAATATTAAGCTATTTAATTTATTCTATCACCATAAATTAAATTAAATATACTTAACTTATTATTACGATTATGCCATTTGCTTCTTTAATAAATATTCTTTCTTTTATGGTGTGACCTTTTAGGATCTCCATATTAAACCGGTTGTGAATAAATCAATTAGAACAATTCTAATATTATTTAAACAAATAAATTAAACTAATAATTCATTTAAATAAATAACATTTATTCTACAATAAAGATAAGCCTCCTTAGCGATCAACGACTTTCTAGATAATATAGATTTCAACATTAATCATAAAAGAACATGTGAGTAAATAGTTACCATACAATTCAATCCTTCCACCATACAATGTCCCAATTAAATATAAGACATGAAATTAATGTCAAGTCTTATTTTATTTAATTATATATATTTCGATTTCAAAATGCACAACTCCAAATAATGCAAATTAGAATCACCGTTCTAATCTCATTCCACATTGGCCAAGGATTCCTGAGTTGTCATTTATCGAATCACATAGGACATATCTCTTCTTTTACTAGAAGCGGTAGATTCTTTATTGATCATTCATTATCTCCATATATAACTTATTACACTCAAGCATACCCTTTGATATACCATAAGGGTCTTAAGGAATAAGTTAAAGTATAATTCATTATATACAAGATACTATGATAATCTCAAGTCTAAGGATCACTTGTACTACTATCACATTAGGAATTCCTATTGACAGGCGAGTAAAACTCCATTAGATATTCCTTAGCGAGTCACGTTCAGTGTACTTGTTCTCCAATAAGCACCTACATACTTGCTTTAGTGTCTCCACACAAATGATCATGAGATCAATCATCCTCATCTAATGAGCAAGCAACATATGTACCAATCTATCCGGATTTACTAATCCCCTTTTTAGTAATCCATCGATTGAGAACTATTTTAGTTTTAAGTTTTTTAAGAATTTAGATATCATTAGTATGATCATCATCATGATTCTAAAAGCATTGCTTAAAACTATGAGTTTATCACATATTATAAAAACAACACCATGTAGATAAATAAATGTCTTTAATTAAATAATACATTTATTAATAAATAAATAATATTGTTACAAAGTATATGTTTTATCATCAAACGTGATTGGCTTGTATGAATACTACTTTCAATATGGATACTGTACTAAATCAGTGCACCCTTCTTAATAATCTAAAAATGTAAGTACAACTCAATTGATGTAATAAAAGATGATAATATATTTCATAACTTTAAGTTTGGTTACATAGATTCCAAGATCGTATTATTATTACATAAGAGTCTGAAAAAGACTTTAAGCAAATACTGAGATTTTCAACATATATATATACTGAGATTTGTCTGTCAAACCCCCACATTTACTAGATTCTGTCAGTCATAAGACTTAGAATTCATAGGTTGATTATGTACAACCAAACATGGTAATCATTCCCAGACGTCATATAGACGTAGGAATCAATAATTCAGATATTTAATAGGAGATCAACCTATTTATATCATAGGGGTATGCATATCATCCTACCACTAGTGTCCTAGACACACAACGGTCAGTTTATTACTGCTTATAAACCAAGGTCAGTATATATCTGCCTGGTCATCACTCTTATACAAAGAGGCAAATAGTATCAGTATATATATCGTACTAAACATTATAGGTTTCTGCTCAATTTATACTTTGATTATCAAATTAAATTCACACAAATAACAATCCATTTTCTTAAGTTATGCTTGAACAAAAAGCAATAACTTTCCAACAATAGATAACACGAACGAAATATTTAAACAAGTTCGTACAATAGATGTACAAGGATTAGAAGACTTGCATTTAATACGAAAATCAAATGAAGTTAGAAAACAAATAAAGAATTATAACAATTCAATATTTCAACAATAAACATTCCGACTGGAATAGCTCATAAATCAAGTTAAGACGAATCAAATGATAATTAACTCATTTTCACAAATATGTTAGAACGTATTCATAACGGTCTTTAGAATTTATAAGAACGAGTATCTAATTGAATTATTTAAGTCTGGTTTGGTTTTGGTGTCTATTCGGTAAATGCTTAAATCTTTTAAGCTTTATTTTGGGTATTATAACCGATTATAAATAAGACTCCTTGTATTATACATGGAATAATTTTAGCATTATAATTGCTTATAGAATGAATATTCGGCTATTATATTTGAGATAATTTCAGCATTATAACTGCTTATAAAATGAATATTCTTACTAAATAATTGAAGAAAATCGGACATAGTAACTGGTATAAAAGTATATTTTTTATTTTATAAGTGAAATAAATCGGACATTATAACTGCTTGTAAATAGGACTTTTATACTATATACTTAAAATAATTTGGGCATTATAACTGTTTATAAAATGAATATTCATTAGCTATATTTAAAATAAATTGAGCATTATAACTGCTTATATATGCAATTTATGATATTTTAAACTTGAAATAACATAAACTTAATCAATAATTGATTTGCTCAAGAACTTATGAAGGACACGGAGAACGACTAGCGTACATGGCCACAACTTATGTTCTTGAGCTTATAGACTATAATATGAATGAAAAACGAACATAATAACGACTAGGGATTTTACCTCTTGAAGTTGTAAGCTTTAACTAATACTTTGCAATCTTGAAATTAATCTAACTCACAAGAACTCTCTTTCTAATTCTTGATTATAACTTTGAATACTTGATTTTTGTTTTGTAAATTGGTGAAGAACTAATGAGCTTAATGTGACACCCCCAAATCTGGGCACTTCATTCCCACAGAATTTGGTGTTCACTGTCCAAAACAATCACATCTAACTACCCACAATAAAGGATAATAATATAAACTTAACAACTTAAATAATAATCCTCCCCATTAAAGGGTTACATAATCTCAACAAATAAATCCCAGGTAATCTAACCTTTAATACATCAATGCGAAAATAAAACATTTAATATTTAAGTCTCGTTACAAAACATCATTAAATAAAATCAAAAAAGTCTTCTTCACTTGTTCATCTTTCCTTTACCCTTGCTAGTGGATGGTTGGTCAAACTTTTCCACTTTAGATGCAATGTTTATATGCAAGACTGAGCAAAAAAATACTCACAAGTATGACAGTAACAATAATATCATGAGAATAATCAATGGATACTGAATAGTAGAAAGCTCAGCTTTTGAGTCAAGATTAGAAACAAGATCAAAAGTACATCTGAGGGTCACAAGAAAATGAACTATGTCCTAAGTTATCAAGTATCATTACTTTAAACCTTTAACAGTCATAAGACTATATGGACCACTCTTCTCGTACTTAGGGTGATCAGTTCTTCGTACCATGTATTGTGCACAAACAACTTAACTCTTTTGCGTAATATAATCCCATATATTTAGGTTGTTCATCTCAGCTTTGACATTAGAGTCCGCACCAAAGAAAGTTTGGTTTGGATTAGCTTCAATAACAGTTCTAGAATTTTAGAATGCTCATCAACTATGGACTAGTTGAATTAATAAGAGTTCACTAGTCATCCAAGGGTTCGATATAACAATCTAAGATTGAATAATTATAATTAAGATCAAAGATTGAACAACAACAATATACAATTGAATAAACATTGTATACCCAAAGTACTACTTCCAAAAGAATTAGAAAGTATCATTTGGAATAATGAACTTGAACAATTTAAGCTTTGAATAACGAGAAACAATAATTAGGAACTCGCTCAATAAAAGATTAGGGATATGAAACTTGTCTCGTGCGTAGATTAAACAATTACTACTCACGTTCTCCAATTACCCTATATACCATTTAGAATCACAATACCAATGCAACTAATCATCATTGGTTCACTTCTCTTTTAACTTAACTTTATAACTCTTAGCTCTAAATCTGATTATATTAACCACATAACACAAGTCTTAACTCTTAAACACATTATCAAATCTTACGGACAACAAGTTTAAGTTCACATTCAACCTATTAATTTGTCACTTGAAATCATCATTTACATGTTAACAATCTGTTTTAGCATTTCATTATATGGTTAACACATTTTCATGATCATTAGATGAGATTAGATTAACACCCCTAGAAGTTGTATACTTAAACACACATTTCTGGGTCATTCTGCTAAGTGGCGTTGCAGCTCCACCATTTGAACTAAGAACCGGCGCTGCAGCTCAGCTATGGCACTGCAGCTCAGCTTTTAATCTTGAATCTGGCGCTGCAGCTTAGCATTTAAGCTTGACTCTGGCCCTGCAGCTCAGCTCTGGCACTATATCTCAGTATTTAAACTTGAGTCTGATGTTGTAACTCAGCTTTGGTTCTGCAGCTCAGCATTTACCCTTAAAACAGGCGCTGCAGCGCCTCAACACAGCAACAGACTCTTCTGGTTCGCGAAAAACACAGAACAAAGCCAAAACAAACCCAAAAACTTCACTCAAACAACAAATTAATCATACCCATAAGATATAAACTTTACAAAAACATAACCCAACAATCATAGCATGATTTTAACAACATAAACAACTTAAACAACTAAATTTAGACCCATAAATTCCAAGTTCTTGTTGTTTTTTTATTTTTAGACATATTTAGCAAATCCAATCACCACAGATTCGTTAATCAACTAAATTAGTCCATTCAAATTGCATTCTGTTCGTGTCTTAATGTATTAACACAATCAATCATCAATTTACAGTTTATTACACGAATTGAACATCAATTTTAGTCTCAAATAAGCCATATTCATAAATATATCACTATAAACTCAAATCTTCATTCTAAACATGCTTTCATAGATTTGACAACTCTAAAT